>OX465296.1:57134210-57699218 GCA_949987735.1 Leucophora obtusa
TAATCCCCAAATATAATCCTCGATCTTATTCGATCTGCCGTTTTCTAGATAAAGTTAGATACAACTTAATCCTAAAATATATATGTGACCTTCTCCGAGAAAAGGGACCTAGTGTGTGAAAATTAAGTTTTGAGAAGAACGCATTTAAAGTTTCATAACGCATTATCACTTTAAACACACCTTCAGTTGGGAGATGCGATTTCGTATGGTTAGGTGCCTCAACTCATTTCATCTTATTCTACACACTTTTAGGTACCAGAATCCGCTCTTAAGTCCAAACCCGTTTTTTGACACACTAGGTCCCTTTTCTCGGAGAAGGTCACATATACCCGAGTAAAAAAAATTGATCTCGCGCAATATCTAATTATATCCAATTTGATATTGTTTAAGATCTGCTGTAATATCTAGCTGATCCAATTAGATCTCAAAATTGGGTGTATCCAATCATATCGTATTAGATCCCATTGTATATATGGGGATAAACTAAGATCAAGTTATATCTCAAAATTGGGAGGTCCAGTGATATCTTTGGGGATAAACCTAGATCTATTTTGATCCGAAAATTGGCGGATCCAGCTATATATTTGCGGATATTTTTAGATCTAATTTGATCCGAAAAATGGCGGATCCAATTAGATCCAGCTATATATTTGGGGATAAACTTAGATCTAATTTGATCTCAATTTTGGCAGATCAAATTAGATCCCGCAATATATTTGTGGATAAACGTATATCTAATTTGATCCGAAAAAGTGGCAGATCGAATTAGATGTAGCTATATATTTGGGGATAAACTTAGATCTAATTTGATCCAAAAAATGGCACATCGAATTAGATCCAGCAATATATTTGTGGATAAACTTAGATATAAATTGATCTGAAAAATGGGAGATCAAATAAGATCCAGCAATATATTTGTGGATTAACTTAGATCTAAATTTATCTGAAAAATGGCAGATCGAATTAGATCCAGCAATATATTTGTGGATAAACTTGGATATAAATTGAATAGAAAATTGGCAGATCAAATTAGATCCAGCAATATATTTGGGGATTAAGTAAGATCTAAATTTATCCAAAAAATTACAGATAAAATTAGATCCAGTAATATACTTCGGGATTGCGTAAGATCTTAACTTTTCCGATAAATTGCAGATCGAATTAAATCCAGTGATATATTTGGGGATTTGGTAGGATCTTAATTTATCCCATAAATTGCAGATCGAATTAGAAACAGCAATATATTTGGAGATTGACATCTAAAACTATCCAGAAAAATGACAGCTAAAATTAGATCCCGCATTATATTTGGGTACTACGTAAGATCTCCATTTATTTGGGATTAAATAAGATCCCAGACAGATATTGACAATAGTTCAAAAAATAATACACTGGAAGAGCACTGATTTTATAAAAATTACAATATTTTGTTAAAATAAGGTTTAAACGCAGAAGGTCTCGCGTTCGATACCTTTCACGGCTGTGCATTTTTTTTTTATAAAAATGCGCATTCTCCTTGCTGGTCTTATCGAAATTTTTTCAATAATTTTTATTCTTTGTAATTTACTTGTAAAAATTGTATCATCTTTCTTTGATTTGAAAATAATTTAAACAGAAAATGATATTAATTTATGATCTTGAGTCAAACTAAAATAACATTTATTTACTTAAAAATAACAGATCAACTAAAAACATTTCCCACATTCAAAAGAATTTCTTTTTATAAAATTATAATTTTATTTTCTATAAATGTTTTTATAAAATTATATTTTTTTTATTAAATTGAATTTTTTTTAAAAAATACTTTTATTTACATATTTTTAACGCTCTACACCATTTCCAATTGTATCAATTGTTTATAAGATTTATCAATTGTATTTCAGAAATAATCAATTGAATTTCAGTTTTATCAATTGTATTTCAGAACTTATCAATTATTTTTCAGATTTATGAATTGTATTTCAGAACTAGTCAATTGAATTTCAGTTTTATCAATTGTATTTCAGAAATTATTAATTGTATTTCCGAAATTCACAACTGTATTTCAGAAATTATCAAACTATATTTCAGAAATTATCAATTGTATTTCAGAAATTATGAAATGTAATTTAGAAATTTTTCTCTATTAACTATGATAAACCATCAACAAGTTCTGAAATAGATTTGATTATTTCTGAAATACAATTAATAAATTTCTGAAATTCATTCCATAATTTCTAAAACACATTTAAAATTTCTGAAATACAATTAATAGCTTCTGAAATACAGTTAATATTGTAGTTGCTGATCAGTTACCATATATGATGGCACCATATATGACAATATATTGTTTAAATGGCACCAATATGGAGCTTTATATGGTAATATATAACTTAGATTATTTGATTTGATCCGAAAAATGGCCCGATAAAATTGTATCAGTTCTTATTTGTATCAGTTGTTATCTAATTGCATCAGTTTAGATCTGACCTGATTAAATTATGTGTTAATCAGATGAAATTGTATCAGATTTTTGACCTGATACAATTTTAATGGTTTATATTACATGGTATCAGTTTAGGTCCAAATAGATATATTTGTATACAAAATTATATAGTTATATCCCAATTTTGACCTGATATCAGTTTAAAACTTTGATACAATTGTATAAGGTAAATGTCGGATACAATTATATTTTATTTATATCAAATTGAACCAATTACGATCAAACCGATAAAATTGTATCAAATCAAATATCTGATACAATTTCATCTGATTAACACATAATTCAATCAGGTCAGATCTAAACTGATACATTTAGATAAACAATTGATAAAAATATATCGGGCCATTCTTCGGATGAAACTGTATATTTATACAGATATAACTTAATCACATATATGACTATATGTAACTATTTTTCCTCGGGTTGTTTAAATGATACGATATATAAAAGTATATGGTACAATATATGGTAGCATATATTATCATATCTGCATCTGTATTAAAAATGTCGTTCATCAGGTACCATATATGAGCATATATTGTTGAAATGGCACCATATATGACAATATATGGTTTAAATGGCACCAAATATGTTAATATATTTCTTAAATAACAGCATATATAAACATATATGGCACTATATAGTAGCATATATTATCATATCTGGAACTGTATTAAAAATGTTGTTCATGAGGTACCATATATGAGCATATATTGTTGAAATGGCACCATATAAGATAATATATGGTTTAAATGGCACCATATATGGTAATATATTGCTTAAATAACACCATATATAAATATATATGGCACTATATATGGTAGCATATATTATCATATGTGGAACTGTACTAAAAATATTGTTCATGAGGTACCATATATGGGCATATATTGTTGAAATTGCACCATATATGATAATATATGGTTTAAATGGTACCATATATGATAATATATGGTTTGAATGGCACCATATATGATAATATATAGCTTAAATAACACCATATATAAATATATATCGCACTATATATAGTACCATATATTATCATATCTGGAACTGAATTAAAGATTTTGTTTATGAGGTACCATATATGACCATATATTGTTTAAATGGCACCATATATGATAATATCTAGTTTAACTGTCACCATATATAATTATATATTGTTTAAATGATACCATATATAATTATATATTGCTAAAATGCCACCACATATATTAAGATATAGTTCTATATATAACTATATATGCAATAAGATCAACCATGTTATGTAACATATAATTATATATGCCATATCTAATATTATGAAGGCCGATATCTAATTAGATGAAATTATATATGGCATAATATAAGGAAAATTTTTCGGAAAAAACGTCATATATAATTATATATGGATATACATAACCACATGTCTAATTATATATTGTAACTAGCCGGCGCAGCCCGCTACGTTGTTAGCGTGCCTTAAAGTTTAGGGGGGGGGCGCAGCAGGGTTGGAAAGCATTTTATAATATTAAAAATAGCGGGCAAAGCCCGCTGCGTTGTTAGCGTGTCTTAAAGTTTTTTTTTTAATTCCAGTTTATGTAAAGGTAGACCTGGCAATTCAAGTAAATTCACAAATTCAGTTGGAAAATTTACTGCGTCGGTTTCTTCCACCGGTGCTTCGTTACATGAAGTTTAAATATCGGAATATATAAGTTCCATTCCTTTTCTAAGGTTTTTTCTCTTTTAGAAAATTTGTTTAACTTTTTGGAGAGTATGTTTCTATGCTACATAAGTTTCATATTCCGGGGATAGTGTTTGAACAGGTAATTCCCTCTTCCAATCCATTTGCATTGTCTATAATTTCAATTCCACTCGTTCAACGTTTATATCCATTTCATTCCACTTGTGTAGTGTTTCAATTCCACTCGTTTCCTATTTAGTTTCTTAATTTTAGTGTTTCATATACACTTGTTCTTTAAGTTTTAGGTTTCTAGCTAAAGACGCAGACGTTAAGGGGGGGGGGCAATTTTCCCCTTTTGAACCACCATTTTTACCACGTTCCTGTCCAAAGTCCTAGAAATGCCTTGTCGATAAGTTAGCCCATACTCCAAGGAAAACATATTATATATTACAGGTTTCTAGCCGAAGGGTCCGGTTAGGCCATCAAGGGGGAGAATTATTCCGTTTTTACCCCTCCCGGTAGGAATTTCCAAAAATTCCGTCTTTGAGGACGTCTGCGTTGGAGGAGGAACCTACTACATACATAATTTTAGGTCTCTATATCCAGCAGTTTGGCCAGGCCGTCAAGGGGGAAGTTTTTTCCCTTTTTACCCCTCCCGGTATGAATTTCCAAAAATACCATCTTAGGGGACGTCAACGTTGGAGAAGGAACCCAAATACCGAATTTAAGCTCCCTAGATCCAGCAGTTTGGCCAGGCCGTTAAGGGGGAGACTTTTCCTGTTTTTGACCCTACCTGTGGAAATTTCCAAAAATCTTATCTTAGCGGATGTCTACAATAGAGGAGGAACTTTAGTACCAAATTTCAACTTCCTACCTCCAGCGGTTTGGGCAGGCCTTTAAGCGGCACTTTTCGCTTCATTAATCCCCATTTTTGCAATGTCCCTGTCCAAAAAGCACCTTCCCGGTAAGTGAGCCCATACTCCAAGTAACATATGTTTTACATTTCAGGTTTCTAGCCAACTTTTACTATTTGTGCCCCTCTCGGTAGGAATTTCCCAAAATCCATCGACGGGGAATTTCAGCTTCCTAGTTCCAGCAGTTTGAGCAGGCTGTCAAGGGGGACACTTTTTCTTTTTTTGTCCCTCCCGGTTGGAATTAGGCTGGAAGAGGAACCTAATTACCGAATTTCAGCTTCCTAGTTCCAGCAGTTTGGACAGGTCGTTAAGGGTCAACTTTCCCTTTTTGAGCCCCCATTTTATAACGACCCTGTCCAAAATTCAAAAAAGTATCTTTCTAATAAGTTAGCCCTTACTTCAGGAACCCACATTTTAAGCTTCAGGTTTCTAGCCGAAGGGGTTTTTACCGGCCCCCAAGGTGAGGCTTTTCTTCTTTTTGCCCCTCCCTTTAGGAATTTACAAAAATTCCATCTTCGCGGCTATCTGCGATGGATGAGGAACATTCATACCAAATTTCAACTGCATTGCCTAAGCGGTTTGGGCAGGCCGTTAGTGGGGACATTTTTCCCTTTCAACCACCATTTTTACTATGTTCCTGTTCCAAAATAGAAAAATTACGTTGCCGATGAGTTAGTCCTACTCCAAGGAATACATATTTAAAATTTTAGGTTGGCCAAAAGGGATTGGGCAAGCCGTCAGGAGGAGACTTTTACCTTATTTCCCCTCCCGATAGGAATTTCAAAAATTCCGTCTAAGCGGACGCCTACACAGAAGGAGGAACTCACATACCGAGTTTCCTTTTGTGATATCCTGTAGGGAATTCCAAAAATACAAACTTAGTCGATGTCTACTACAGTGGAGGAACCTTTATACCAAATTTCAACTTCTTACCTCCAGTGGTTTGGGCAGGCACTTTTCCAATTTGTGAGACTGTTTATGGGGAGACTTTTCCCCTTTTTGCCCGTTCCGGTAGGAATTTCCAAAAATCCCGTCTTAGCGCACGTCTATGCCGAATATCAAGAAACCTTGTTTTAGTGGAGATATCCGTGGGGGGAGGAAAAAAAGTAGTTTTTTTGAAATTATATATTATTTTAAATGGTACTTTTTGGAAAAACGAAATTTTTTGGAAAAAGATACTTTGTTTCTACAAAGTACTTTATTTGTACTTTTTTTGGAAAAGGTATTTTTTTTTAAAAAGGTGTTTTTTTTGGAAAAATGTATGTTTTTTGGAAAAAGGTACTTTTTTTGGAAAAGGTACTTCTTTTGGAAAAGGAACATTTTTTTAGAAAAAGGTACTTTTTTTTGGGAAAAGGTACTTTTTTTTGGAAAAGGTACTTTTTTTGAAAAAGGTATTTTTTTGAAAAAATGTATGTTTTTTGGGAAAAGGAAAATTTTTTTAGAAAAAGATACTTTTTTTGGGAAAAGGTACTTTTTTTGGAAAAGGTACTTTTTTTGAAAAAGGTATTTTTTTGGAAAAATGTATGTTTTTTGGGAAAAGGTACTTTTTTTGGAAAAGGTACTTTTTTTGGAAAAGGTACATTTTTTTAGAAAAAGGTACATTTTTTGGAAAAAGGTACTTTTTTTAAAAAAGGTACTTTTTTTTGGAAAAAGGTACTTTTTTTGGAAAAAGGTACTTTTTTTGAAAAAGGAATTTTTTTTTGGAAAAAGGTACTTTTTTGGAAAAATGTACTTTTTTGGAAAAAGGTACTTTTTTTGGAAAAAGGTACTTTTTTAGGAAAAGGTACTTTTTTTGGAAAAAGGTACTTTTTTGAAAAAATGTACTTTTTTTGGAAAAAGGTACTTTTTTAGGAAAAGGTACTTTTTTTGGAAAAAGGTACTTTTTTTGGAAAAAGGTCCTTTTTTTGGAAAAAGGTCCTTTTTTTGAAAAAAGGTACTTTTTTTGGAAAAAGGTACTTTTTTTGGAAAAAGGTACTTTTTTTGAAAAAGGTACTTTTTTTTGGAAAAAGGTACTTTTTTCGGAAAAAGGTACTTTTTTGGAAAAAGGTACTTTTTTTGGGAAAAGGTACTTTTTTGGAAAAAGGTACTTTTTTTGTCCCCTTTTTGCCCCTCCCGATAAGAATTTCCAAAAATGCCATCTCAACGGACGTCTACAGCGGTCGAGGAACCTACATACCAAATTTCAACTTCATAGCTCCAGCAGTTTGAGCAGGCCGTCAAGGGGGAGACTTTTTCCCCTTTTTGCCCGTCCCTGTAAAAATTTCCAAAACTCCCGTCTTGGTGCATGTCTACGATAGTGGAGGAACCTTTATACCAAATTTCAACTTCCTACCTCCAGCGGTTTGGGCAGGCCGTCAAGGGGGGCCTTTTTCCCCTTTTTAACCCCCATTTTCACAACGTCCCTGTCCAAAATTCTAGAAAGTACTTTCCAGAAAAGTTAGCCCCTACTCCAAGGAACACATATCTTAAATTTCAGCTTTCTAGCCAAAGGGGTTTTGGCAGGCCGTCAAGGGGGACACTTTCCCCCTTTTTGCCCGTTCCGGTAGGAATTTCCAAAAATCCCGTCTTAGCGGACGTCTACCCCGAAAGAGGAACCTACATACCAAATTTCAACTTCCTAGCTTCAGCGGTTTGGGCTGGGCGATGTTGAGTCAGTCAGTCAGTCAATCAGTCAGTCAGTCACGTTATCCTTTTATATATAGAGATATATGCCACATATGATTATATATAATTTTTTTTACTCGGGTACCTACATCTACTTTTTCGTATAAATTTAGATCCAAGTTTATCCCCATATATATTGCTGGATCTAATTCGATCTGCCATTTTTCTGATAAATTTAGATCCAAGTTTATCCACAAATATATTGCTGGATCTAATTCGATGTGCCATTTTTCGGATCAAATTAGATCTAAGTTTATCCCCAAATATATTGCTAGATCTAATTCGATCTGCCACTTTTTCGGATCAAATTAGATCTAAGTTGATCCACAAATATATTGCTGGATCTAATTCGATCTGCCAAAATTGAGATCAAATTAGATATAAGTTTATCCACAAACATATAGCTGGATCTAATTGGATCCGCCATTTTTCGGATCAAATTAGATCTAAAAATATCCCCAAATATATAGCTGGATCCGCCAATTTTCGGATCAAAATAGATCTAGGTTTATCCCCAAAGATATCATTGGACCTCCCAATTTTGAGATATAACTTGATCTTAGTTTATCCCCATATATACAATGGGATCTAATACGATATGATTGGATACACCCAATTTTGAGATATAATTGGATCAGCTAGATATTACGGCAGATCTTAAACAATATCAAATTGGATATGATTAGATATTGCGCGAGATCAATTTTTTTTACTCGGGTGGGCATATATTGTTGAAATTGCACCATATATGATAATATATGGTTTAAATGGTACCATATATGATAATATATGGTTTGAATGGCACCATATATGATAATATATAGCTTAAATAACACCATATATAAATATATATCGCACTATATATAGTACCATATATTATCATATCTGGAACTGAATTAAAGATTTTGTTTATGAGGTACCATATATGACCATATATTGTTTAAATGGCACCATATATGATAATATCTAGTTTAACTCTCACCATATATAATTATATATTGTTTAAATGATACCATATATAATTATATATTGCTAAAATGCCACCATATACATTAAGATATAGTTCTATATATAACTATATATGCAATAAGATCAACCATGTTATGTAATATATAATTATATATGCCATATCTAATATTATGAAGGCCGATATCTAATTAGATGAAATTATATATGGCATAATATAAGGAAAATTTTTCGGAAAAAACGTCATATATAATTATATATGGATATACATAACCACATGTCTAATTATATATTGTAATATATGCCACATATGATTATATATAATTTTTTTTACTCGGGAAGCCACAAAATAAAAATATTGAAATAATCGCGTAATAAGTGTTTAAGGAAGACTACTACATCGCATCCATCGATGGATACCAGGAGCAAAGCAGAAACCATTGTTTCAAAGAAAAAGTGTGGCTTATCAAGTTATTGCAGAAACTTTATTCAATATTTTTTATTTTGAAGAAATTTTAGGTGCTTTGCAGGATTTTCATACTCTATATACATTTTATGACTGATAAAGTAAGTTTTATACCATATATCCCTCGCTGGAAGACTAGAAGGCAGTAAAAACGGTTTTATTAAAATAGTGTGGCTTATCAAGTTATTGCAGAAAATTTATTCAAGATTTTGTTATTTTGAAGAAATTTTAGGTGTTTTGCATGACTTTCATGCCCTGGATACATTTTATGAGTTATAAAGTAAGTCTTATACCATCTATCCCTCGCTGGAAGACTAGAATACACGAAAAACTGTTTTACTAAAATAGTGTGGCTTATCAAGTTATTGCAGAAACTTTATTCAAGATTTTTTATTTTGAAGAAATTTTAGGTGTTTTGTAGGACTTTCATGCTCTGCATACATTTTATGAGTGATAAAGTAAGTCTTATACTATATATCCCTCGCTGGAAAACTAGAATACAGTAAAAACCGTTTTATTAGAATAGTGTGTCTTATCAGGTTATTGCAGAAACTTTGATCAAGATTTTTTTATTTTGAAGAAATTTTAGGTGTTTTGCAGGATTTTGATACTCTATATACATTTTATGAGTGATAAAGTAAGTCTTATACCATATATCTTTCGCTGGAAGACTAGAATACAGTAAAAACCGTTTTATTAAAATAGTGTGGCTTATCAAGTTATTGCAGAAACTTAATCAAGATTTTTTTATTTTGAAGAAATTTTAGGTGCTTTGCAGGATTTTTATACTCTATACACATTTTATGAGTGATAAAATAAGTCTTATACCATATATCCCTCGCTGGAAGACTAGACTACAGTAAAAACCGTTTTATTTAAATAATGTGGCTTATCCAGTTATTGCAGAAACTTTATTCAAGATTTTTTTATTTTGAAGAAATTTGAGGTGTTTTGCAGGATTTTCATACTCTATATACATTTTATGAGTGATAAAGTAAATCTTATACCATATATCCCTCACTGAAAGACTAGAATACAGTAAAAACGGTTTTATTAAAATAGTGTGGCTTATCAAGTTATTGCAGAAAAATTATTCAAGATTTTGTTATTTTGAAGAAATTTTAGGTGTTTTGCAGGATTTTCATACCCTGGATACATTTTATGAGTGATAAAGTAAGTCTTATACCATCTATCCCTCGCTGGAAGACTAGAATACACGAAAAACTGTTTTACTAAAATAGTGTGGCTTATCAAGTTATTGCAGAAACTTTATTCAAGATTTTTTATTTTGAAGAAATTTTAGGTGTTTTGCAGGATTTGCATACTCTATATACATTTTATGAGTGCTAAAGTAAGTCTTATACCATATATCCCTCGCTGGAAGAGTAGAAGACACTTGTCACAAGTGCCAGAGTAAGACTTCTATCTACAAGAGTAAGGGATTCTCTATTTAATTTGGGAACATGTTTTTTCTCTATCTGAATTTTTACCTAAGCACTTGCTACAAGTGCATGAAAGTCCAGGAAATACCAACCTTTTCTTCAAAATAGAAAAATTCTTAATAAAATTTCTGCAATAATTTGATAAGCCACATAATTTTAAAATAATGGTTTGCACTATCTTCCATTCTTAAAGCGACGAATTTGTGCTAGAAGTTTTAACATAGCACTTATCATAAATATCTAAATTTTTACAGTACTACAACAAATCTACCTTTCCTTTAAAATAGAGGCATCTCTAATAATAGTTCCGCAATAACTTGACAATCCACATTTTTGAAATAATCCCAGCAAAATATTGGTAATGACACCTCATTACTATCTGCATTACCAAAAATGATATATCATTACCTTTTACATTATTTTATAATATAAAATAATTAATTCCTAATAACGGCCTATTGTATTCATTGTTTCTAAATATAAAATAATGACTTACTCGTAATAGTTTAAATAAGTACTTTTTACACAGTTAAATTTTATACATTTTTATTTATTATATGTAAATATTTTTTATGTTTAAATTTTTATGACGAGTCCTAAAATTACTTAAATTTTTCTGAATGTATTTCCTTAAGCTAATAGTATTTGCTTAAATCCTTATTTTTAAGAATCAAGTAAGCAATCGGATAACCACTTACAATTCAACTTTTTGTAAGCATGTGTGTAACCACTTATTATTCAAAATCTCATAACTACTTATTTCTCATTTTTTCGTAAGCGAGCGGGTAAGTGTGACTACTTATAAAAAAGACCACGCAAAAAAAAAATAATGAGTTTAGACGCCAAAAAATAAGTTGTGCGGAGCTATGAATTCTATTATATAACCACTTATATGGTAATGAAAGATTTTGTTGGGATGCTTTTCAATGGCACCTAGTGGTCCAGCAACGGATATCTGATAGTAGTTTTGCATACATTCTGAGTATAAATATCCTAAGTATGATAGTCCTGAGAAGGAACTACGATTTTTCAAAATAAAAATATCTTTAAAAATTTCTTCAATAACTTGATAAGCCACAATAGTTAATATAAATCACATATCGCTGGTTTCTGAAATTACTTCACCATCAGTTCGAAGAAAACCTTTGTCCACTATACTACCATCATTATCTTCACAAAAAACTTTATTTCCGCTTATATTTTCTTCAGAATTCATCTTTTTGTTTAGAGGTGTAGTTTATAAGTGTGGCTTATCATGATTTTGAATAGAAAATTTTCACAATAAAATCGAACTGTAAAAAGTAGCTTTTACGCTAGATCAGAAATTTATTGCAATATGGCTTAGATATTTTCAGTGGATGTTTTTACGGTATTAGGTAATACAATGAACACATAAAATCAGTTTTTGAAATCATGTGGCTTATCATGTTTTTACACTAAGCCCTTCAATTGCAAAATCAATTAACATAATTTTTTTTAAAGTTCTATTTAACTTTTGATATTTTTAGGCTCCTAGCAAAAATATTGTAAAAATTGAAAAAATAATTTTTACAATTTTATTATCTTTTATTGATTCGAATATATTCAAATATTTAAAAAAAGAAAAATTTTAAAGCCATCTCCAAAAATGAATTTTTACCAATTTTTTTTGTAAGACCCAAAAATTTTTTATTTTCGTATTACATGCTATATTAAAAATTTAGCGACTTTAGCGACCTCTAGTGTAGACAGAAAGAGTTATACCTGAAAGGATAATATTTAGAAGATTAAGTAATTTTAGTATGTATCCAAAAGCACTGTGCGTCCATGCGAAAAAGTGGAAGACATGGATATTTTATATTTACACACAGGAAAAAAAATTTCCAACCGAATTGCTATTTTGGTTGCTACAACCAATAAATTCGAATGGTAAAACCATATTGGAATGTAATTCTTAAATATTTTGGGTATTGCAACTAAAACTCAGTTGTATGAACCGAATTTTGTTGTGATAACCAATATTCAGTTGCACCAACCTATTTTAGAATATGTAAAGAAATTTCAGTTGGGAAATGGCATATTTTTTTTCTGTGTGTAGCCCTCCCTTTCAAAATATATTAAGTAGATTCTCTCATGGGTACAACCAAGAGATGAACTTTTTCGGACGGTGTTTTAAAAGAAATCGAGTTTTTCAAGTCCAAAATATGTCGGATTTATTTATTTTCTAATGAGCGCGAATTCCAAGGAAATTCTGAAAAAAGTCCGGTGTTTCGGGAAATGAAAAAGTCGGGGAAAAGAAAAACCCTAATTTTGACTCATATTGCCTAATTCAAGCAACCAAACAATATTTTGTAGAAGGAATAATTGTTTTTTTTCCTGTCGAAGACATGGTATAAATTTCATTTCAAAAAGCTTAGGCCGATTAGAAAGTTAAAACTTTAATTATATTGTATCTATAATAATAGGCCTCAATTTAACGCACTGTAGAAAATCATTACCAGATATGTGGTTATGTAACTACATACTTGGTAATGGTAACTAGTTACTTTTGTTATTACATTTCTTATTACCTTTATATGGCGATATCGCGGAAAATAATGAATTATGGTTACACACAGGGTAAGTAAAATCCATCCTTCGTAGATGACCAATTTATTAATACTTCAATTCAATCTTTTAAATTTTCAGTTATTCTTCCTCAATTTCAAAATTTTCAATCCAAATTTTTCAAATTATTTCGACAACTATTCTTTGTCGCCTACTCAAATTTTTCAAACCAACCAAATTTCCAATGTAAAAACAGTCTACAACAAAATTTTAGAAACAGCACTCACAATGGGGGGGATTTAACTTTTGCGGAGTTGGGACTTAATTTGCATTTTGTAATCGTAATGTATCTATCAATCCCCATTTGTGGTTTTTTTAGATTTAAATTACTACATGTTTTAGTTATTTGATTAATTTTTGGTATATCACCTTTTGGTGCGACCAATGCCAGTTGTTTTAATGTTTAAAGGGGATATTGGTTTCGGATTCGCTGTATTTGTAAGAGAATTATTATTGACTTTGATCTTTTGCTCATTTGTTTTAAAAGCTTGATTTACATTTAAGGTATTCTGTGCAATGTAAGAACCACTTATAGACATGATAGGTAGGTGTGAGTAGTTGGTTGACGTTGTTACAATAGTGGTAGTAGATATTTGAGTGGTAAATGTCGAGTTGATAGGTGTATTACAAGAAGTAGTTAGAGGCAAGGGAATGTTATCTGAAGATGTTATAGCTGGGGAAGCACATTGTAATCCCCAAGAGAGTTGAGGTTTTTGGGCATGCGCGGTAAGAGAATTCATTATTGAGAGCTTATTTTCACTAGTAGTGGATGTAGATCAGGGATCGGCAAATATATACAACCTTATTTTGTGCTTGTATGAGTGAGTTGCAGCCTCTCACTCTCAATGCACTGACAAAGAACGTTTGCATAATAATTTGAAAATTTTAAATGTTTATAATGGGAATATAAAATAAAAATTTAAAAGCAGAGAACAACTACAAAAATGAATATCAAAAAACAACAACACAAACCAAAATTAAAGCAAAAGAACTTAAAAATAAATTACAAAACAAATGTATCAATAATCATTATGCAGAGTGTAAAAAATCTGGCAAACAAGCGATCTGACAACCTACTTCATTGAATGCTTGTTTGCGACTAAGTTATTTTTTTGTTCTATGTGTGAGCTTATGTAGGTGTGAGAGAGCGCCCATGGGCATAGGTGTTGCCGACGCCTGATGTAGATGCAATTTGCGCGGCAGAGCATTGATTTATTGTTGAATTACACAAAGGATTCGGAGTTTGCTGAGAGCTCTCAACTTGCATTTTGGTAAGGATACATGTAACCACATATTTTTTGATTTTTTGTATATTGGCGAGTAAGATTACTTGTGTGCAGCAGGTCAATTATGTTTTTATCTATTAAATATTACATGTCGATATAGCTCAGATCGTGTTGATGCTATTGACTGGCAATCTGTAGACCCAGGTTCGATTCCCGCACCAGGAAATTTTATTTAAAAAAAAAAATACAATAAAAGATATTTTTTTTATATAATTTATTTTTTGAAAATCTATTTTTAGACTCATTATTTTTGTCAAACTGGTAAGCACATAGGTAACGATACATTTTTTGATTTTTCGTATGCTGGTGTGTAACCAGGTTAAGTTTTGGCACACATATGTGGCCACATGTGAAAAAAATTATGTGCCTTACCGCTTGGCACATCCACATGTGCCAATTGTCGGGCACATGGCACATTTGAATGTGCCATATGCCAATAGTCGGGCACATGTAAAATATGCCATGTGAAAATATCTTAGGCACATCACATGTGCCAAGACGAAAATGTGATGTGCCCTGCACATTTAAATGTGAAATGTGCCACATGTGTTGGCACATTTCACATGAAATGTGCCAAACTAAGGACACATTTCACATGCAAAAAGGCGAATATGGCCGCATGTGGGGCACAAGTGCCCAAATATATTTACAAAAAGTACCATAAAAAAGAGTACAATTTTTCAAAAAAATGGTAAATTTTTTTTAAAAAAAAAGTACAAAAAAATTGCAATTTTTCAAAAAAAGTACAATTTTTCAGGAAAGGAAAATTTTAAATAAAAAAGGATCATTTTGTTCAAAAAAAAAATTAATAAAAAAAATATTTTTCCAAAAAGGTAAAATTTTTCAAAAAAGTACAATTTTTCAAACAAAAAGTAAAATTAAAAAAAAAATTAGAGATAAACGTCCATTTCCTTCTAGCATTGCTAGTTTACGAGATATTTGCAATTTTAAAATCTAGAAGAGTTAGGTGAAATTTGTAATACCCTTAGGGCAAAAATTTTAACCGTTTTGCTCTATCTCGCTTAGTTTCCGAGATATAGGCTTAAACCCATATAAACGTTCTTTTCCTTCTAGTATTGCTAGTTTACGAGATATTTGCAATTTTAAAATCTAGAAGAGTTAGGTGAAATTTGTTTTCGCTAAAGGGGTTCTATGGGTGTATTAATACCCACAGGGCAAAAATTTTAACCATTTTGCTTTTCGTTTGGGTTTTCGGCTATATCTCGAAAACTAAGCGAGATAGAGCAAAACGGTTAAAATTTTTGCCTTGTGGGTATTAATAAACCCATAGAACCCCTTTAGCGAAAACAAATGTCACCTAACTCTTCTAGATTTTAAAATTGCAAATATCTGGGAAACTAGTAATGCTAGAAGGAAAAGCACGTTTATTTGGGTTTTCGCCTATATCTCGAAAACTAAGCGAGATAGAGCAAAACGGTTAAAATGTTTGCCCTATGGGTGTATTAAAATCTAGAAGACCGTTTTGGTCTATCTCGCTTAGTTTTCGAGATATAGGCGAAAACCCATATAAACGTCCTTTTCCTTCTAGCATTGCTAGTTTACGAGATATTTGCAATTTTAAAATCTAGAAGTTAGGTGAAATTTATTTTCGCTAAAGGGGTTCTATGGGTGTATTAATACCCACAAGACAAAAATTTTAACCGTTTTTCGAGATATAGGCGAAAACCCAAATAAACGTCCTTTTCCTTCTAGCATTGCTAGTTTACGAGATATTTGCAATTTTAAAATCTAGCTGAGTTATGTGAATTTTTCTTGGCTAAAGGTTCTATGGGTGTATTAACACCCATAGGGCAAACATTTTAACCGTTTTGCTCTATCTCGCTTAGTTTTCGAGATATAGGCGAAAACCCAAATAAACGTGCTTTTCCTTCTAGCATTACTAGTTTCCCAGATATTTGCAATTTTAAAATCTAGAAGAGTTAGGTGAAATTTGTTTTCGCTAAAGGGGTTCTATGGGTGTAGTAATACCCAAAAATTTTAACCGTTTTGCTCTATCTCGCTTAGTTTTCGAGATATAGACGAAAACCCAAATGAAAAGCAAAATGGTTAAAATTTTTGCCCTGTGGGTATTAATACACCCATAGAACCCCTTTAGCGAAAACAAATTTCACCTAACTCTTCTAGATTTTAAAATTGCAAATATCTCGTAAACTAGCGATGCTAGAAGGAAAAGAACGTTTATATGGGTTTTCGCCTATATCTCGAAAACTAAGCGAGATAGAGCAGAACGGTTAAAATTTTTGCCCTAAGGGTATTATATACCTGAATGTTATTTTAGTTTGACTCAAGATCATAAATTAATATCACTTTCTAGCGAAAGCCGAAACTGCGCATTCTGCCTTGCTGGTCTTATCGAATTTTTTCAATAATTTTTATTCTTTGTAATTTACTTGTAAAAATTGTATCATCTTTCTTTGATTTGAAAATAATTTAAACAGAAAGTGATATTAATTTATGATCTTGAGTTAAACTAAAATAACATTCATTTACTTAAAATGACAGATCAACTAAAAACATTTCCCCCATTCATCTTAAACACATTGACACGGTGCAAAAATATAATTTAATAACATACATTTAAATTTAAATTTAACGGTTCGTTGTAATTCAAAAATCTGTGGTTATCATACACAGAGTTGAATAGATTCAGATGAGATATCTTAAGAATTAAGGTTCAAAGCAAAAAAGAGTAATAATAACAAAAGGATAAAAATAGCATTGTTAAATTTCGTTGATGTTAGTCTAAGTTGAGTTGTTGATAACAAACCCGATTTGCTTTCAACAGCCACATAAGTAGACGATTATCAAAATATTAACCCACTCAAAGGCGAAAGGCACTGATGATGGCTTTGTAGCGAAAGCCGAAAATGCGCATTCTGCCTTGCTGGTCTCATCGAATTTTTTCAATAATTTTTATTCTTTGTAATTTACTTGTAAAAATAGTATCATCTTTCTATGATTTGAAAATAATTTAAACAGAAAGTGATATTAATTTATGATCTTGAGTCAAACTAAAATAACATTCATTTACTTAAAATAACAGATCAACTAAAAACATTTCCCCCATTCGTATTATATACCCATAGAACCCCTTTAGCGAAAACAAATTTCACCTAACTCTTCTAGATTTTAAAATTGCAAATATCTCGTAAACTAGCAATGCTAGAAGGAAATGGACGTTTATCTCTATTTTTTTTTTAATTTTACTTTTTGTTTGAAAAATTGTACTTTTTTGAAAAATTTTACCTTTTTGGAAAAATATTTTTTTTATTAATTTTTTTTTTTTGAACTAAATGATCCTTTTATATTTAAAATTTTACTTTTTTTTGAAAATTTTAAATTTTTTTTGAAAAATTGTACTTCTTTTGAATTTTTTTGAAAAATTGCAATTTTTTTTTAAAATGTACTTTTTTTAAAAAATTTAAATTTTTTTCAAAAATTATCCTTTTTTTGAAAAATTGCAATATTTTGCAAAAATTGTACTTTTTTTTTTTAAAAATTTACCTTTTTTTTGAAAAATTGTACTCTTTTTTATGGTACTTTTTGTAAATATATTTGGGCACTTGTTCCCCATATGTGGCCATATTCGCCTTTTTGCATGTGAAATGTGTCCTTAGTTGTCCAACACATCTGGCACATTTCACATTTAAATGTGCCGGGCACATCACATTTTCGTCTTGGCACATGTGATGTGCCTAAGATATTTTCACAGGGCACATGGCACATTTCAAATGTGCCATGTGCCCGACGATTGGCACATGGCACATGTTGATGTGCCAAGCGGTAAGGCACATAATTTTTTTCACATGTGGATGTGGCCACATGTGTGTGCCAAAACTTAACCTGGTTACACACCAGCTTACGAAAAATCAAAAAATATATCGTTACCTATGTGCTTACCAGTTTGACAAAAAAAATGAGTCTAAAAATAGATTTTCAAAAAATAAATTATATAAAAAAAATATTTTTTATTGTATTTTTTTTTTAAATAAAATTTCCTGGTGCGGGAATTGAACCTGGGTCTACAGATTGCCAGTCAATAGCATCAACACCATCTGAGCTATATCGACATGTAATATTTAATAGATAAAAACATAATTGACCTGCTGCACACAAGTAAACTTACTCGCCAACATACAAAAAATCAAAAAATATGTGGTTACATGTATCCTTACCAAAAATGCAAGTTGAGAGCTCTCAGCGAACTCCGAATCCTTTGTGTAATCCAACAATAAATCAATGCTCTGCCGCCCAAATTGCATCTACATCCACTACTAGTGAAAATAAGCTCTCAATAATGAATTCTCTTACCGCGCATGCGCAAAAACCTCAACTCTCTTGGGGATTACAATGTGCTTCCCCAGCTATAACATCTTCAGATAACATTCCCTTGCCTCACAAACATTAAAACAACTGGCATTGGTCGCACCAAAAGGTGATATACCAAAAATTAATCAAATAACTAAAACATGTAGTAATTTAAATCTAAAAAAAACACAAATGGGGATTGATAGATACATTACGATTACAAAATGCAAATTAAGTCCCAACTCCGCAAAAGTTAAATCCCCCCATTGTGAGTGCTGTTTCTAAAATTTTGTTGTAGACTGTTTTTACTTTGGAAATTTGGTTGGTTTGAAAAATTTGAGTAGGAGACAAAGAATAGTTGTCGAAATAATTTGAAAAATTTGGATTGAAAATTTTGAAATTGAGGAAGAATAACCGAAAATTTAAAATATTGAATTGAAGTATTAATAAAGTGGTCATCTACGAAGGAAATCTAAATATTGAATATTAATCTTAAGAAAGGCTAAACGAAACGCATTCTGAATGAGCAATTGGTTAGCTACGAAATCAGGAAGTTCAACTCATTGTTTGATTGCAGCTTAGGATCAGAAAATATTGTGTTGATAATTGGTCAAGTTTTACTTGTGTGGTGGCGAAATTGATGACAAGCATATCAGATTGCATAATTTTTAGTTTGAAACAATCTTCTGACGAGATATACTATCGTAAACTTGCTTATCCTTGGTCATTCTCGATTGCTTTCAGTGGGAGTCAACAGGAAGTTACATTTTATTTACGCATCAAATCAAGAGCTGGTGGATCGTGTACATCGGATTTTAAATTAGTGTATAAAGGAAGCTTAGTACAAGTCATAATCATTTAATTTAAGAACTACAAAACATATTTTACTTTGGCACATATCTTGATCGGTAGCCTGGGAAATTCTTCAGGCGAATTTTAATTTATTACAATAATTGGATGTTTCAAAACTGAAAAACCAAAACATTTATGATTATAAAAATTTTTAATTTAAATTTTGATATAAAGATTTTTTTTTACCGTTATGAAATAAGAAACTTTACCGCCTTTCATAAATTAAATTGAACTTTAAAAATTAAATTTATATAAAATTTTACTAATTTTTGTTTATTATTCTAAAACATTTCTCGCATATTTTATTCAAATAGTAACTAATAAAAACATAACTTATCTGACACATCATACACCCAATACAATAATTCCATGGTGAAAATAACTAGTTTTTTTTGTTTGTTATATTTTAGTTTTAGTACAATTTTAATATTTAATTCTATATCACATTTAAACTCATTTTAAATTCTTAACGAAACAATGAATGTTGAATTAAAAAAAAAAAATATTTTATTAATATGGAATTTTAAATTTTTTCATTTAACTACTCCACAAAACATTTAGGCGGTTAGAATTAAGAAAGCGATGGGCTGTACAATAAAAATTTCAAGGGATAGCAAAGGTCATGGGAGGGTAAAGATTGAAGAGGGATAGGACATCTATGTAACTCCTCTTCCTCACTATTATTTACATCCATTTAATTTTTTTTTTATTTTTACCTTTTCTTTTATTCTGTCTGTTATTTTTTTGGGTAATTGATTTTAATATATGTAGAAGCTACCTAATTTTAATACTTTGTGGAATGATTCTCCTCTGCCGATAGGTAACAAGATCTCCATCCCATATCTCCTTGAGCACGGCCGGAACTAAAGGTAGCGTAGTTCCCTACCAAATAGAGCGCGCATCGAAAGTTACAAAAAACACTGCTCCTTGGAAATGGTAAGTCAAAACCCTTATGCTCTTTTGGTCACGAATGAAAGTGAGGAAAACACAGTGAAACAAATAAAGGAATATACTCCACCTCCTATTCATCTCCGTGAACAAATCTCTAACGTACTTGTTAATAATCTCTCGCAACTAATAGGCAAAAACAACTTTTATGTTGTACTAGCGGGCGCAGCCCGCTACGTTGTTAGCGTGCCTTAAAGTTTAGAATTAAATTTCTTTTAGATAAAATAAAACACAATATTTGTTGTTAAGATAAAATAATTGTTAAGGTAAATTTATTGTAAGGTTTAAGTACAAACACTATTTTTTGCCAACTAATTGTCTGTTATTCAAGGCATCGGCGTAGATATGTCAATTTTTTTTAAATTCGTTTTTTTATTTAAAGTACAGTTTATATAATAAAAGCCTTCACCCAGCCACCACAAATAAATAATTTGACACAACAATGGGTTTAAAATAAATAAATAGTTGATCACCTTTTCTCATGAAAGTGGATTGTTAGTAGGGTTTATGTCCCGGGAATTTCCGGGAATCCCGCCCTTTTTCGGATCCCGCAATCCCGTGAATTTTGTGCGGGATTTCCCGGGAGTTTTGTTTATTCTTTTACAGAAGTTTTAGCTAATATTATTGCAATTTTGGAAGCTTTATTTAAATTTAAAGCACTGTTTTTTTTTAAATTAATTTTAACAAAAAATATTTAAAATTAAAAAAATACGATTTAAAATTTAATAAACTGAATTAAGCCAAATTGTTTTTAGATGTCAGTTGAATTTGGTTTAGTTAAACCGAAAAAATTTTATCAAGTTTACCAACAAAAATTCTTGTATGTACTTCGGAAATTTTTTTTCTTTAAAATGATCTTTGTTCAAATAAAGAAATATTTGTATAGGCTGGTTTACACTATATTTTCGGAAAAATTCTGCAACCTTGCCTATATGTTTTGCATGTGTACTAAAGTAAAGTCGTACCGAAAATCTTATAGTTTAACCAGCCTTATTCAACATTTCAACATCATTATTTCAGTTCCAAATACCTCAAAAAAGCTAGACATTAAAATTAAAATATTTGTAATGTTTTCTTATTTTCAATTGACAAGTATTTTGAGTTTCTTTTATTTAAAATAATTTAATTTTAAGTTCAATTGTTATTCCTTTATATCAATTGTATTTTTTAAATATTAACTGTTTTCAAAATAATCCATCAGATGCTTTTTAAAATTATTTTGGATTTTTTATATGTTAATTTAAAATGCAACTAAATACGAAAACTAAATAATTTATTTTTAAGTAGCTGTGGCATAAAAAATGTCTATTCAAGAAAACCAATTAAAGTTAAGAAATTATTTAATAATGTTGTAGTGTCTTTTTTTATAAAACGATTTAGGCGAATTTGCCTAAAAATTTGTATGAAAAATACTCACTTTTAAGCTTTTTTATAAAAATAATTCTAGACGGATACTTTTGAAAATCTGCATAGAAAGATATATATAAAATATCTAGAAATAGAAATTTTTGGATTTCTTATTTAAGAAATATTTTAGCACAAATCGATCTTATTTCTGACTATAAAACTGATCCGACACGATTTTGCACTCATTAACAATTCCAATATATTCTGAAAAAGGAGATGAAGATAAAATACTCGTGTTTTTCACTTTTTCTATATCAATTGGTTTAACCGTTTAAACCGCGAATTAATATTTAATTAATATATTTCTAAGAGTTTTTTAAAATTAAGACGGCCTTCCATATAAATATATTACTTAAATATTAATTAACGATTTAAATTGTTAAACGAATTGATCCAGAAAAAGTGGAAGACATGGATATTTTATATTTAGCCATCCTTTCAGAATATATTAAGTACATTTTCTCATGGGTACAACCAAAAGATGAACTTTGTCGGACGGTGTTTAAACAGTAATCGAGTTTTTCAAGTGCAACATATGTCGAACTATTATATTTTCTAACGAGCGGGAATTCCCGGGATCCCGGGAAATTCTGAAAAAAATCCCGATGTCCCGGGAAATGAAAAAGTCCGGGAAAAGAAAAACCCTAATTGTTAGTAATGAATCCATTATAAATTGCAATATACGTGTGTATGTCAAGATAATTTGGTAAAGTGCGAACTTATGTAGATACACCCGTTAGTAGTTTTGTTCATTTGTGTTTTGAATGAAAATAAATAACGTAAAGCAAGGTTGGACGCTACGTTGTTAGCGTGCCTTAAAGTTTTTTTTTAATTCCAGTTTATGTAAAGGTAGACCTGGCAATTCAAGTATATTCACAAATTCAGTTAGAAAATTTACTGCGTCGGTTTCTTCCACCGGTGCTTCGTTACCTGCAGTTTAAATATCAGAATATATAAGTTCCATTTCTTTTCTAAGGTTTTTTCTCTTTTAGAAAATTTGTTTAACTTTTTGGAGAGTATGTTTCAATTCAGTACCAAACTCCGGCAATTTGAGTCATTCAAATTCCATTCCATTTTGTTTAACAATTTTAGTGTTCCAATGCAACTCTTTCCAAGATTCCATTTCGTTCACCATTCCATTGCATTTCGTTCCCATTATCTGTTATTCTAATTCCACTCGTTCCCCGTTTCATTCCATTTCGTTGCTACTGTCTTGTGTATCGATATTGATATCAGTCGCTTCTATTTCCATTGCATTTCCATTGCACTTGCTCCGTTCCATTCCTCTTTTAACTGCAGTGTTTCAATTCCACTCGTTCCCCATTCTATGCTATCTCGCTCCTCATTCCATTTCGTTCTATAGTCCATTCCATTTCGTTCCCTCTTCCAATCCATTTCTATTGTCTATAATTTCAATTCCACTCGTTCAACGTTTATATCTATTTCGTTCCACTGGTGTAGTGTTTCAATTCCACTCGTTTCCTATTTAGTTTCTTAATTTTAGTGTTCCATATACACTTGTTCTTTAGGTTTTAGGTTTCTAGCTAAAGACGCAGACGTTAAGGGGAGGGTGGCAATTTTCCCCTTTTGAACCAACATTTTTACCATGTTCCTGTCCAAAGTCCTAAAAATGCCTTGTCCTAAAAGTTAGCCCATACTCCAACGAAAACATATTACAGGTTTCTAGCCGAAGGGTTCGGCTAGGCCATCAAGGGGGAGAATTATTCCGTTTTTACCCCTCCCGGTAGGAATTTCCAAAAATTCCGTTGTAATGTTGTGTTTTAATTTATTTCCCTACCTAGGGTTTTTTAGCCGGCGTTTCAAACGCCACTGGCTTCAAAGATTGCCGGCACTAAAGAGCGCCAAGGCAAAGCACAATTAAGTGCAAAATTTTTAATATTTGAAAACTAATAGCCAACTGCTCGGCTGAGTTCTGATTTAAAACTTATTTTTATTTACAATTTTGTCCTTCTTATAAACTAAACTAACGGTACTTATAGTCTAGGATTTTATTTACATCTTTATTTTCGTTAACTTAAATTCAACAGCTGTTATTTGTTTACAAATGAAAAAGGGTTTTTTCGTTAAATGTAACATATGTTTTATGAACATATGTTCTTAGTGATGTGAGTAGCGTGATCGGTTTGAATTCACCACACCCTTACCCTCTATTCAAAAAATGATTTTTGTATATTTATATAAAAAAATTATTTTTAATAGCTTAAATTATTTTTACATTCAAAATAAAATTTATAAAAAAAAATTTTTAAATTATTAAATTTTTTTTTTTTTTCAGTTGTATCTTTTTAACATATTGTTATGAAATTTTCTTAACTTACCGCCTATATCCAAAATAGAATTTACTCCTTGTCTCTCTATTATTTCATATGGCCCATGATATGGTGCCTGATTTTTCTTTCTATTAACTGTCCTCACTAGTACAAGATTTCCTGTCTCAATGGTAAGTGGGTTTATTTTCGTATCGTTTCGTACTCTACCGTCTTTAGCTATTTCTAGGTATTCTTTTGTTTTTTGTAGTGAAAATTTAAGCCGTTGTTTAAGTTCGTTTGCGTAATTTTTCGCGTAATAAAATTGTTCGTCTCGTCTAACCTCATCGTTTGGCAGATATGGTAGTTTTCCAAATACTAATTCGTATTGTGTGTAGTTTGTATCTACATGTGGTGTTGTATTGTATGCAAACGTGAAATAAGGGATCCAATAGTCCCATTCATTATCTTTACAAAAATTTAACAAAAATTCATTAAGTACTCTATGATTTCTCTCTATCGAGCCCAAAGTCTCATGATGGTAAGGTGCGCTAAAAATTTGTTTAATATCCAAAAGTCTACAAATTTCTGACATTAATTGGTTTTTAAATTCAGTACCTTTATCTGACTTTAAAATTTTAAAGTTACCGTATTTTAAAATAAACTGTTCTACCCATGTTTTTGCCACTGTTTTCGCCTTTTTGGTCTCCATAGGATATGCCACTACGTATTTTGTCAATTCACATTGAATTGTCAGTATGTATCGGTTATAGTTTGACAACCGCAAAGGACCTACCGTATCGATGGATACTACTTCAAAGCTGGTATTTGGAGTGTCTGTTAAAGTAAATTTTTCTTTCGTATGTTTAGTTAGTTTGTTTATCTTGCATTGTTTGCAATTTGATACATATTGTTTTATCATTTTGCTCATATTCTTCCATATGTAGCGTTGTTTTAGTTTCATAGCTGTTTTTCTGACACCTAAGTGCCCTCCGTGTAATGAATTGTGATATTCTTCAATCAGTTTTATCTGTGTTTCTTTGCAAATTATTCTTTTTGTTTCATTGTATAGCAATATTTTTAAATTAGTTTTTGCTTTTAATTGTAAATTGTTATATAAATTTTTAAATTCTTCTATGGCCATAGTATTAAATATTTCATTATTTTTGCTGAGAGCTAGCTCGTTTATTCCTATATTATGCATTTTTGATATGAGTTTCTCCAAAGTCAACTTTGTGCTCGATGGATTATCACTGCATTTTGCTATAATTTCATAATTTGATGTATCAATTAAAATATTTTTAAAATTTTTATTTATTTCAAACTTAAGTTTTCTTATTTTTTTTAAATCCGATAATGATGTACAGTCCCAGACAAAAAGTTGATCAGGCTTTTGCTCGGACGTGCACTTTGTATTGGTAATTTCAGAATTATTTATATTTTCTAATTGTTTTTCCATATTTCTGGTTATTACCATAACCTTTTTATCTGCTTCATCCCTATCCGGGATCATAGCTTTCAACGTGTCACTATTAAGGACAATTCTTGATAATGCATCAGCATTTGTATTAATTTTCCCTTTCTTGTATCTTATTTCAAAATTGTAGTCGGATAAATCCATTCGAATTCTTGTCATTTTTGATGATGGGTTTTGGTGTGCAAACAGAGAAACTACTGGTCTGTGGTCAGTGACTACAATAAACTTCCTACCATACAGGTATGGTCTAAAAAAATTAATACCCCAATGAATAGCTAGTAACTCTTTTTCTATTGTTGGTTTGTTTATGTCATGTTTCGATAGTGATTTGCTTGCATATGAGATTGGTAAGTCTGAGCCAATTTCACCTTGCGATAAAACTGCACCAAGAGCATAGCTTGACGCATCTGTTGTTAAGCAAAATGGTTTGTTAAAATCTGGGTATTGAAGTATTGGTGGACTCATAAGTCTTTCCTTTAGTGTTTCGAATGATTCTTGACATTCCTTATTCCATTGAAAAGGTTTATTCTTCTTTAATAATAAATTTAAATTTTTGGCTATATCAGCAAATTTAGGTATGAACTGTCGATAATAATTGCAAAAGCCTACAAACCTTCTGACTTGATCCACATTCGTAGGAACTGGATAATTCTTAATAACTTTATACTTTGCTGGGTCTGTTTTTATACCCTTATCGGTTATGAGGTGTCCCAGATACACTACTTCCGGTTTTAAAAAACTGTATTTGCATGCATTTAGTTTTAGGTTGAATTTTCTCAAACGTTGGAATACTTTTACTAGATTTTCATTGTGGTGTTTTAAACTACAACCAAAAATGATAATATCGTCTACGTAAAGGAATGTTTCAGCATCTAGACCACTTAGTGCGATTGTTAACATTCTTTAAAAGCTGTTAGATGATATTTTTAAACCAAATGGTAATATTTTAAATTGGTAATGACCGTTCCTAGTCGAAAAAGCTGTTAGCGGTCGCGAATTTTCATGTAAATCTATCTGGTGGAAAGAGCTGGTCATATCTAGAGTAGAAAAATATTTGGCTCTCCCAAGTTTGTCAAGAACATCTTCTAATCTTGTTAGTGGAAATTTGTCATTGACTATTTTCTCATTTAATTTTCGAAAATCCACTACTAGACGCCATTTTTCTGTATCTTTAGTTGATTTTTTTGGTACGACTAGCAATGGTGAATTATAAGGGCTAATAGAATTCTCTATTATGTTATCTGATAACAATTGGTCAACCTGTTTATCTATCTCATACATTTGAGATTGTGGCAATCTGTAGTTCTTTATGTATACAGGAGTTAGATCCGTTGTTTGTATTTGTTGTGTATAAAAATTGTTTACGCTTAATTCTTCACCAGGAAGATGGAAAACATCTTGAAATTCGTTAAAAATGTCGATTAGGGATTTCTCCGCATGGGGATCACTTCCTCCAATATCTAAGTTTTTTAGAAGATTATTTAATCTATCTTTTTTTTTGTTCATGTTCTGTAAAATAAATGTCATAGTTTTTCAATGGTTGTACTCTGCAATCTAGACTTTTTAAAACTATTTCTTTTTCAGATGTGTTCAATATTTTAACGTGAGCTACTCCTTTTGCAGTATTAAGCTGTTGCCTAGGAATACTCCTTCAGTTATCTCTTTACTCAAAACGATACTCTCTTCGTTTACTCGTGTATCAAAAGGAACGATCGCCTCTGATCTTGCAGGTATAATTACATTTGTTCTAAAAATTGACTTTGAATTTATAGGAACTATAATTTCTTGTTCATTTATATTAAAAGTTATTGTAAATGTTCCAAAATCTATCTTACATATATATTTTGTTAAAATGTCTCGACCAATTATTCCATCGGTTAGTATTGGAAAATCGTTTTCAACGATATGAAAATTATGTTGAATTGTTTCATTTTCAACCATTAGGTTTAAGTTCTTTGAACCTATGCAATCTATAGCCTCATTCGTTATTCCAGTTAATGTGATTATATCTGTTGTTTTAATATTAGTAAAATTTTTAATTTTGCATATAGAAATATCTGCTCCAGTATCTACCAGGAATTTTAGATTATCATTTATGTTTTTATATTTTAATATTACGTATGTATTTGTGTTAATCGATATATTATGTAACTTATGTTTTGGCCTATCTGGGTAACCTCTTATGTCACCCGGCCATCGTAGTTTCCCTCTTCGGCAGTATAATTGTAGGATTTGTACGAGTTGTTGTTGTTTCCGGTGTTTTTGTCATTTCTGTTGTTATTGTTATTACTTCTAAAACTGTTGTTTTTGGAATAATTGTTACCACTGTTGTTTCGATACTTGTTGTTTGTACCATTGTTGTTTCTATAATTATTGTTTCCACTTCTATCGTTTCTATAATTGTTGTTTCTATAATTATTGTTTCCATTATTATCGTTTCTGTAATTGTTGTTTCTATGATTGTTGTTTCCATTATTATCGTTTCTATAATTATTTTTTCTATAAACGTTGTTTTTATGTTGACTTAGGTTATTATTTCTCCCGTGTCGGCTATCTACGTGAAATAGATTCTTTTTATCAAAACCTAAATTTTTCTCTGCCGCATGCACCTTTCTACCGCCTCATTAAAACTTGTTGGCATATTTGCAAAAGAAGTGGTTGGTATTCAATATTAACACCTTTCATAAAAATATTGAGTGCAACGCTGTCACCCATTTTGTATATGGCATCTTTAGTATCCTGAGTGGGGTTTTTTAAACCTCCAATTTCAAAATTACTCAATTGGTTAGAAAGTTCGGCAATTTTTTCCCTAAAATCAGATATAGTACTATTACTCTGTACCGTAGTTCCCAACTCTGTCAGAACCTGTTGTAATGTTCTTGGATTTGGAAAAGCTCTTTCTAATGCTGTTTTCAATTCGATTAATGTTCTTGGCCGATTGGAACGACCTAAAATGCTACGCACTTGAGCCGTTAGCTTGAAATTATAAATGTATTTAATAAATATCGATTTATCTTCTTCTTTTAACAGGTTATGTAGTAATTCTGCCTGTGCAATAAAATCTTCCAAATCTTTGAATGAACCTTTAAAAATATGTAGGTTTTTACCCACCATAGAAATATCGAAACTAGCCATCTTTGGAAAACTATATCTTTGCCAAACTTGTTCAATCTTTTCGGTCTTTACGTTTAAATTTTCTATTGTCTCTTTCAATTCTTTATGTAAATCTCCAAATTCTATTTCTAGTTTTTTGATATTGTCGTTGTCGCTATCCTCACAAAAGTTCTGTACAGTTTGTTCTAAAATTGCTAATCTTTCAAGTTTTTTTACTTTGTAAGACTCTTCGTAGACTCTATTTTTACTTTTCTTTATATTTGATTTAAGTTGTTTTAACTCGTCAATACATTCATTTATTGATTCCATTTACTTTAATTCTTAAAAAAAATATTTAACAAATATGTATGTAAAAAAATATTCTTAAAATATAACTTACTTTTGTTTATTTCAATATTTTGTGTGTACCTTGTACTTAATTTGTACCATATGGGTACCGATTATTGGAAAAAATACAACTCTACAATATTTCGTTTAGTTTTAATATTTTGTGTGCACCCTGTGTCAATTTTCACTATATGGGTACCGATTACTCAAAAAATATAACACTATTATATTTTACATTCATATAACAGCTGATTATTTTTGTGTTGTCATTCTTTTTTTTTCTTCAAGTCTTTTTCTTTTTCAAGTTTTTTTTTTGTTTGTTTTTCTTTAAATTAATAATTATATTTTGTATCTATCATTTATAAATTTAATTTTTTTTGTAATAAGTGTGTGTGTTTTTAATTATAGTTTTTTGTAATCCATAAGAAAATAATAAAAACGAGTAAAAAGGTTAAAGTCGGGCATGCCGACTATACAATACCCTACACCAGTCTGGTGTATTGTTTGGATCCGAAATTCGAATAGGTTAAAACGGGGCTTGTGTCAAAATTTTCTATAATGTGAGTCAGCGCACCAAATTTCATTAAAATATCTTAATATTTGCGACCTGCAGTTTGTAACCAAGCCAATTTTGGGGGGACCCTTATATGGGCACTAGTTCTAAACATGGACCGATGTTCACCAAAATCAATAGGCTTCGTCCTTGGGCCAACATAGGTCTATGTACCAAATTTCACCAAAATATCTTAATATTTGCGACTTGCAGCGTATAAACAATATAATTTTGGTGGGACCCTAATATGGGCACTAGGTCTAAACATGGACCGATGTTCACCAAAATCAATAGGCTGCGTTATTGCGCCAACATAGGTCTGTGTACCAAATTTCATCAAAATAACTTAATATTTGCGACCTGCAGCGTATATACAGTATAATTTTGGTAGGACCCTTATATGGGCACTAGGTCTAAACATCGACCGATGTTCACCAAAATCAATAGGCTGCGTTACTGGGCCAATATAGGTCTGTGTACCAAATTTCATCAAAATATCTTAATATTTGCGACCTGCAGCGTATAAACAGTATAATTTTGGTAGGACCCTTATATGGGCACTAGGTCTAAACATGGACCGCTGTTCACCAAAATCAATAGGCTACGTTATTGGGCCAATATAGGTCTGCGTACCAAATTTCATCAAAATATTTTAATATTTACGACCTGCAGCGTATAAACAGTATAATTTTGGTAGGACCCTTATATGGGCACTAGGTCTAAACATGGACCGATATTCACCAAAATCAATAGGCTACGTTATTGGGCCAATATAGGTCTGTGTACCAAATTTCATCAAAATATCTTAATATTTGCGACTGCAGGTATAAACAGTATAATTTTGGTAGGACCCTTATATGGGCACTAGGTCTAAACATGGACTGATGTTCACCAAAATCAATAGGCTACGTTATTGGGCCAATATAGGTCTGTGTACCAAATTTCATCAAAATATCTTAATATTTGCGACTGCAGGTATAAACAGTATAATTTTGGTAGGACCCTTATATGGGCACTAGGTCTAAACATGGACTGATGTTCACCAAAATCAAACTTGTTCGTCCTTGGTCCAACATAGGTCTGTGTACCAAATTTCATCAAAATATCTTTATATTTGCGACCTGTAGAGTGCGCACAAGATTGCATGGACAGACAGACAGACAGACGGACGGACAGACGGACATCGTTAAATCGAAATAAAAAAAAATTCTGAGCCGATCGGTATACTATAAGGTGGGTCTACGACCAATATTTTTTGGTGTTACAAACATCAGCACAAACTTATAATACCCTGACCACATAGTGGTGTAGGGTATAATAATAATTTTTATGCATGTGTTTAATTAGATTTTAATTTTTACATTTCATATATATATTTTTTTTTTATATATTAATTGTTTTTTTTTCTTTTTGGTCTTCAACTGCTCAGTTATGGCATCAATCTGTTGCCATAATTCACACGCCTGTTCCCAAGGTGGTGGAATCTCGGCTGTCACTCGCCTCTTCAGATCAGCTAATTTCTTCCTCAGCTTAACTATTTTTCCCGCTCTTGTTCGTTTGGGCTTCTCCGTAGCTGGTATTGTGGTCAATTTGTCTTCAGCCCTGCGCTGCTGCCGCTTCAAATAATTTTCAATGCTGATGGGCTGTGGCTGTTGCTTTTGACCAGTAGGTGCTTTATTTTCAGTGGACATATAGACCAAATTTGGCAGGATCGCCATGTAATGTTGTGTTTTAATTTATTTCCTTACATAGGGTTTTTTAGCCGGCGTTTCAAACGCCACTGGCTTCAAAGATTGCCGGTACTAAAGAGCGCCAAGGCAAAGCACAATTAAGTGCTAAATTTTTAATATTTGAAAACTAATAGCCAACTGCTCGGCTGAGTTCTGATTTAAAACTTATCTTTATTTACAATTTTGTCCTTCTTATAAACTAAACTAACGGTACTTATAGTCTAGGATTTTATTTACATCTTTATTTTCGTTAACTTAAATTCAACAGCTGTTATTTGTTTACAAATGAAAAAGGGGTTTTTCGTTAAATATAACATATGTTTTATGAACATATGTTCTTAGTGATGTGAGTGGCGTGATCGGTTTGAATTCACCACACCGTCTTAGAGGACGTCTGCGTTGGAGGAGGAACCTACTACATACGTAATTTTAGGTCTCTATATCCAGCAGTTTGGCCAGGCCGTCAAGGGGGAAGTTTTTTACCTTTTTACCCCTCCCGGTATGAATTTCCAAAAATACCGTTTGATGGGACGTCTACGTTGGAGAAGGAACCCAAATACCGAATTTAAGCTTCCTGGTTCCAGCAGTTTGGCCAGGCCGTTAAGGGGGAGACTTTTGTCTACAATAGAGGAGGAACTTTAATACCAAAATTCAACTTCCTACCTCCAGCGGTTTGGGCAGGCCTTTAAGCGGCACTTGTCGCTTCATTAATTCCCATTTTTGCAATGTCCCTGTTCAAAATTCCAAAAAGCACCTTCCCGATAAGTGAGCCCATACTCCAAGGAACATATGTTTTACATTTCAGGTTTCTAGCCAATTTTTACTATTTGTGCCCCTCTCGGTAGGAATTTCCGAAAATCCTTCGACAGGGAATTTCAGCTTCCTAGTTCCAGCAGTCTGAGCAGGCTGTCAAGCGGGACACTTTTTCTTTTTTTGTCCCTCCTGGTTGGAATTAGGCTGGAAGAGGAACCTAAGTTTCGAATTTCAGCCTCCTAGTTCCAGCAGTTTGTACCGGTCGTTAAGGGGCCTTTTTCCCTTTTGGAGCTCCTATTTTATAACGACCCTGTCTAAAATTCGAAAAAGTATCTTTCTAATAAGTTAGACCCACATTTTAAATATCAGGTTTCTAGCCGAAGGGGTTTTTACAGGCCACCAAGGAGAGGCTTTTCTTCTTTTTGCCCCTCCCTTTAGGAATTTACAAAAATTCCATCTTCGCGGCTATCTGCGATGGATGAGGAACATTCATACCAAATTTCAACTTCATTGCCTCAGCGGTTTGGGCAGGCCGTTATTGGGGACATTTTTCCCTTTCAACCACCATTTTTAATATGTCCCTGTTCCAAAATAGAAAAATTACGTTGCTGGTGAGTTAGTCCTACTCCAAGGAATACATATTTAAAATTTTAGGTTGGCCAAAGGGATTGGGCAGACCGTCAAGGGCAGACTTTCCCCTTATTTCCCCTCCCGATAGGAATTTCAAAAATTCCGTCTAAGCGGACGCCTACACAGAAGTAGGAACTCACATACCGAATTTCGGCTACATAGTTTCAGCAGTTTGGCAGGCCGTCAAGGGAGAAACATCCCAGCAAAAAATACTGCTTGCTTGGAAGCAGGTTCGTCAGGGAAAGAAAATAGTGTAGCGCTTGCATTATAGCTGATATAAGGCATGATTTTTGTTTGAGATAGCTCGCGTGAAAGCACTTATTTCGATATCCGATACGCGCTTCTATCATAACTGCAAATTATGGCATGAAATCACAGCTTTTATCTAGTAAATTCGGTTATCATTGTCATTCTTTCGTGCTTTGTTAGAGCAATAAAGTGTGGTAAACAAAACCATATTGCCTTTTTTAACACACTACTGCAAGCTATAAATCCTCAGAAGCAGTAAAAGAAGCAGAAAATAAGCACTAATCATTTTTACCGCTTCCGAATGCCTGCTGGGATATCCTGGATATCCTGTAGGGAGTTCCAAAAATACAAACTTAGTCGATGTATACTACAGTGGAGGAACCTTTATACCAAATTTCAACTTCTTACCTCCAGTGGTTTGGGCAGGCAGTTAAGGGGGGCACTTTTCCAATTTCTGAGACCGTCTATGGGGAGACTTTTCCCCTTTTTGTCCGTTCCGGTAGGAATTTCCAAAAATCCCGTTTTACCGAACGTCTATGCCGAATATCAAGAAACCTTGTTTTAGTGGAACTTTTTGTGAAATTATATTTTTTTAAATGGTATTTTTTTAAATGGTATTTTTTTAAATGGTACTTTTTGGAAAAAACGAAATTTTTTGGAAAAAGATACTTTGTTTTTACAAAGTACTTTATTGGAAGAAGGTACTTTTTTTGAAAAAGGTATTTTTTTGGAAAAATGTTTTTTTTTTTTGGAAAAAGGTACTTTTTTTTGGAAAAGGTACTTTTTTTGGAAAAGGTACTTTTTTTGGAAAAGGTACTTTTTTTGGAAAAGGTACTTTTTTTGGAAAAGGTACTTTTTTTGGAATAGGTACTTTTTTTTGGAAAAAGGTGTTTTTTTTTGGAAAAAGGTACTTTTGGTACTTTTTTCGGAAAAAGGTCCTTTTTTTTGGAAAAATTTACATTTTTTGGAAATAAGGACTTTTTGGAAAAAGATCCTTTTTTTTTGGAAAACGGTACCTTTTATGGAAAACGGTACTTTTTTTGGAAAAAGGTACTTTTTTTGGAAAAAGGTACTGTTTTTGGAAGAAGGTAGGTACTTTTTTTTTTGGAAAAATTTACTTTTTTTGGAAAAAGGTACTATTTTTTGGAAAAAGGTACTTTTTTTGGAAAAAGGTACTTTTTTGGAAAAAGGAACACTTTTTTTGGAAAAATTTACTTTTTTGGATAAAGGTACTTTTCGAAAAGTGTACTTTTTTGGAAAAAGGTACTTTTTTGGAAATAGGTCCTTTTTTTTGGAAAAAGGTACTTTATTTTGGAAAAAGGTCCTTTTTTGGAAAAAGGTACTTTTTTCTGAATAAGATACTTTTTTTTGGAAAACGGTACCTTTTTTGGAAAACGGTACTTTTTTTGAAAGAAGTAATTTTTTGGAAAAAGGTGCTTTTTCGGAAAAAGCTACTTTTTTTGGAAAAAAGTACTTTTTTGGAAAAAGGTCCTTTTTTGTCCCCTTTTTGCCCCTCCCGATAAGAATTTCCAAAAATGCCGCCTCAACGCATGTCTACACCGGTCGAGGAACCTATATACCAAATTTCAACTTCATAGCTCCAGCAGTTTGAGCAGGCCGTCAAGGGGGAGACTTTCCCCTTTTGGCCCCTCCCTGTAAAAATTTACAAAAATCCCGTCTTGGTGGATGTCTACGATAGTGGAGGAACTTTTATACCAAACTTCAACTTCCTACCTCCAGCGGTTTGGTCAGGCCGTCAAGGGGGGTCTTTTTCCCCTTTTTAACCCCCAGTTTTGCAACGTCCCTGTCCAAAATTCTAGAAAGTACTTTCCAGAAAGTTAGCCCCTACTCCAAGGAACACATATCTTAAATTTCAGCTTTCTAGCCAAAGGGGTTTCGGCAGGCCGTCAAGGTGGAGACTTTCCCCCTTTTTGCCCGTTCCGGTAGGAATTTCGAAAAATCCCGTCTTAGCGGACGTCTACGCCGAAAGAGGAACCTCCATACCAAATTTCAACTTCCTAGCTGCTGCGGTTTGGGCTGGGCGATGTTGAGTGAGTCAGTCAGTCAGTCACGTTATTCTTTTATATATGTGACGCGCAAAATAGAAAGGGACCTAAGGATAGAAAGGGACCTAAGGTCAGGAGAGCACGGGATCGGTCTCATTCGATGCTCAGATGTTGTCCACAAAAAAAAAAATAATTTTTTTACCCTTAGGTCCCTTTCCAGGAGATAAAGGACGCTCTCCAAAATGAAGAATACGAAGTAAAGAATATCGAGAACATAATTAACAGAGATAAAGTCCCGCAACCTCTCTTTAGAGTAGAAATTGCATTCGATTCTAAGAAGTTAAAAAGAAATGAAGCCCACCCAATTTATAATCTACGCTATCTTTTGCATAGGAGAATAACCATTATAGAGCCCCATAAGCGTAAGGATCTGCCCAATGTTTAAACTGCCAAGAATTTGGCCACACAAAGGGCTATTGCAAACTACCTTCAGTATGTGTTGTATGCGGTGATGCACACAAAACCTCTGAGTGCCCAGTTCCTAAGACCGACTTACTTAATAAAAGCTGTAGCAATTGTGGTGGAAAATACACTGCCAACTATAGAGGATGCCCTGTCTCTGTTCACATCAGGCAGAGGACTACACAAAGACCAAATAGAGCACAACGCATGCCAACAGATTTCCCAAATCCACCCAACACTCGAATCACAATTCCATATAATGACGAACCTAGCAGTTCTCATAGTATTAGTACTACCAATACTCCAGATGTGAAAGAAAACCCTTACCGTTCTACGCAGAAGAATTCATACGCACAAATATTGCATGATCCCACTACTTTCCAAGAGAGAAGCTCATTGGAAAAGTCGATGGAAACCCTAGTACAAAAATGACTCACTTTATGCATAACATACAAGGAATGATGCAGGAATTGCTTCGAAATCAAGGCATGCTTATGCAAGCACTTTTAAATAGGACATGAATTTTTAAAAAATATGTTTCCGGAATGCTAATGGCTTAAGCCAGCAAAAAACGGAAGTCGAATATTTTCTCAAAAATCAAGATATTGATATATTCTTAGTCTCGGAAACCCATTTTACTTTAAAAAATTGCTTCAGAATTAACGGTTTCTCTATTTAAGATACTAAACATGGCAAAGCATGCGGTGGAACAGCAATAATAATAAATAAAAAATAGCATAATTGAAATTACTTGTAATACTCCATTTGTTGAACGTAAAACCATAGTGAATAATGAGAAAGTCTACTGCTTCAAACGAACAAATTACAACAACTTAAAATATCTTCTAAGTAATACAAACTGGCTTGATAAGTTATACATCTCAAATGGCAGACCATCTTCCATCGATTCTATGATTAATACTTTCTGTAAAACTATTTTTGAATATTTAGAAGAATGTGTTCCAAAAATCACTGTGTTTAAACAGTCAGGCCCTCCCTGGAGCTCAAGACAGCTATCCAGACTGAAAAATATAAAAAACAAATTTTACAAAAAATATAAAAAATCCGGATCATCTTGTACTTATGGTAAATATTCTGTATCACGTGCCGAATATAATTTACTAAACATGAAGCTGTACAATAATTATTTAAACGATATGAAGGTTAAATTTAAAATTGATCCTAAGTCATTTTATAAATTCGTAAATTCGAAACGGAAATCTACAGGATTTCCAAATACAATGAAGTACTTAAATCATGAATCTAGTAATGATTTAATAATAAGTAACATGTTTGCTGACTTCTTTGCAACTACATATTCTGATGCTCAACACAACAACTCCAATAATTACCCTTACGCGATTGATGAACACCAGGCAATATCATTTTCTCTCATTATAACTTCCCAAATAGTAACCAGTTTGAAAAGCATAAAATCATCCTTCCACAGTGGACCTGATGGTGTTCCAAGCTGTATATTAACTAACTGTGCTAATGCTTTTGCCACACCTTTATCAATAATATTTAACTTATCAATTAGATATGGCTACTTTCCTCAATTGTGGAAAGAATCTTATATAATTCCGCTATTTAAGTCTGGAAACAAATCAAATGTATCAAATTATAGAGGTATCGCTAAACTAAGTGCTATCCCCAAACTATTTGAAAAGTGCATAACTGATTGTATCTCTCATCAAGCATCTTCATTACTGTCACCTTTCTAGCATGGCTTTAGAAAAGGTCGCTCAGCAATGACAAATATCTTACAACTTATCACTATTGTAAATAATGGATTTAATAATGGTCAATTAACGGACGTTATATACACAGACTTCAGTAAAGCTTTTGATAAGGTCAACCATACCCAGGAAAATTTTCTGTTCCAAAGAATCGGTTGTACAATAGCTACTTTTCATTCACAACCCCTTCTACTGTCGATTCTAACACTGATTCTTTTTGTTTGAAATTGTCCCAAAAGCAACCCCTTCTATAGCTCCAAAGTGGAACCGGTTGCTCTAGAATCAGTTCTGGAACTAGTTCTGGAATTGATTCTACGTCACCCACACCTTCCATATAGGATCCCAGGAACTGGTTCCGGAACCAGTTCCATGGAATCGGTTGCAGTGGAACCAGTTGTAGAATGGGAGTGGTTGGCTACCGATTGTAAAAAATTTTCCTGGGTAGTCTTCTTCTTAGTAAATTTTCACTAATGGGTTTTACTAACAACAGTCTTCGCTGGCTCGAGTCATACCTTATCTGTAGGAAACAAAGTGTTAGTTTTAATAATACAACATCCAAGGGCATCATCGTCAATTCTGGAGTACCGCAAGGAAGTCACCTTGGTCCAATCTTATTCTCACTTTTTATAAATGATTTGCCTTGTGCAATACATGTAATTGTAATGTATTAATGTATGCCGATGATGTAAAAATCTTCTTAAGCTACAAAAAACCTTCGGAAATGCTCAATCTTCAACTTGACTTGGATAACTTTTATAACTGGTGTAATATTAACCTCATGGAACTTAATTTAACAAAATGCCAGCACATGCGTTTTTCCAGAAAATGGAATTCTCTTGGTTTCTATACTTTTGCTGACAGCCAACTTGAATTAGTCAAAGAGATTTTAGATCTTGGTGTTTTGCTTGATTTAAAATTAGATTTTATAAAACACATTACGTCAATGATAAACAAAGCTCGTGGAGTACTTGCTTTTATAAAGCGTTGGGCAAAGGAGTTCACTGATCCTATAAGTACAAAGCAGTTATGCACATCTTTGGTAAGACGAATATGGTTCCATTATCTGGGATCCTGATTATGATGTTCACATAAATCGAATAGAATCTGTCCAAAAACAATTTTTATTGTTCTGCTTAGGGAACTCAACTTGGAACCCTTCTGAAGCTCTTCCATCCTATTCAGTTAGACTTGTACGAGTTAAATTGCCTACACTAGAAAGCCGAAGAAAAATGCTTAACATTACGTTTTTAGTTAATTTGCTTAATGGTAATGTTTGTTCTGAATTCCTGCTTAATAATGTTAAATTTAATGTTCCGCAACGATCAACTCGCAATTTTACACCATTGTATCTTCAGGTCTTTCAAACAAATTACGCAAATTCTGATCCTTTTCGTAGAATATGCAGAGATTTTAATGAGATGTATAATTTTATTGACTTTTCTTTGAGTGTTAGTGTCATTAAACGTAGTATTATCTTGTTTTTAAATACATAGCCTTATAATATTGTTTGTAATTAAATTAAATAATATTGTTTGTAATTAATTTAAATAATATAGTCTGTAAGGATTTAAAATCCATAGACTTAACTAAATAAATAAAGCATTTTCCTTTGATAAATTATGAAACTGAACACATACAAGCCACAACCATAAACATTATTTAATCAAATATAACTATCTCCTCAATATATAACCCACCAAAACACAAAATAACACATTCCCAATATTTGGCATTCTTCTCCACCTTGGGTAACAAATTCATTGCCGCTGGTGACTACAATGCAAAGCACAAATACTGGGGCTCAAGACTCCAAACCACAAAAGGGAAGCAGTTCTACGATGCCATTACAACAGATAAACTAGATGCCGTCGCGATTGGCAGGCAACACACTGGCCCTCAGATCTTAGGAAAATTCCGGATTTAATCGACTTCGCTGTCATAAAGAACATAAAAAGAGAGCAAATATCATTTGTTTCTTCTTTAGGCCTATCATCTGATAACTCGCCAACTATAATCATGCTGAAAAACTATTGCTCAAACTCAATTACAGAAACGACCAGCTATCCAAACAGAAGAACGAACTGGCGTTAATACAAAATGTATGTAAGCTCACATTTGCCTCAAAAAATTTCTTTAAAAACCGAAGAAGAAATTCAACTTGCCATTGATCAATTTTCTGATACACTATCATCAGCCGCAAAAGTGGTTACTCCTCAGACCAAAAATTTCGTAAACCATAATGCATCGAAAAAAATTGCAGATCTAATAATACAAAAAAGGAATCTACGTCGACAGTGGCAGCAGTCTCGATCTTATACATTAAAAAGTCAGCTAAGACAATGTCAAAGACTTTTACATTCAGAGCTGAAGAACGATAAAGAATCCTCCTTAAAGAATTACCTGCAAAGCCTAGATCCAACAAAGATTACTGATTACAGCCTATGGAAAGCAACAAAAAAGTTGAAGCATCCCACAAATTACGAATCACCTCTACGACTCGACAACGGTACTTGGGCTAAAACAACGCAAGAAAAGGTGAATACTTTCGCTGATCACCTTGAAGTCGTTTTTATTCCCAATAACATAATCTCCCAAATATCTTCGCCAATAATAGATGATATTGTCCCTTCGCCTATGAAAATTCGGCTCTCAACCCTAAAATCAAATGTGAGTAAACTGAATATCAAAAAGTCTCCCGGAATAGATAAAATCACGCCAAAAATGTTATGTGAGCTTCCACACAGTGCTCTTAAACTTGTTCTTTGGATTTTTAATGCCATATTACGAACTGGATTTTTCCCCTCATCTTGGAAAATATCGGAAATAATAATGATTCCTAAGCCTGGCAAAAATGTAGCGGAAGTTACTTCTTATAGGCCAATAAGTTTGCTGCCTTTATTGTCTAAACTTTTTGAAAAATTATTCTCAAATATATTAGCATCCCACATTTCATCACACCATATCATTCCTACACTGGCTCTTAAACAATCGGTCCACACTTAATTTAGAATACAATGTATTACTCTACAAAACTGTAATCAAACCAATCTGGACATATGGCATACAGCTCTGGGGTACAGCTTCAGCTGCAAACATCGAGAAGACAGTCAAAGATTTAAAGATTCCTTACTGGCGCTCCATGGTTTATTCGAAATCAAAATATTCACGTCGACCTCAACATCCCTATAGTTCGCGAAGAAATAAAGAAACACTGCATTAAATACGTCTCTAAGCTAGCAACTCATCCCAATCCCAAACTAATAACGTTATTCCCTGCTCACTACCATTGGATTTGTTGCACTGGCAACAAACCACATAGAAATTAGATTTAAGATTTGATAACTTATTGTAAATTTCTTAAAGAAAAGATTCAATAAATAAAGACTCTGAAAAAAAACTAATACCCCAAAGGAAACTGAGTTATAAAACGTTTAAAAACATTGTGTTTATCTTTGCGCGTGATCTGGGATTTAATCGCAGGACCTCAGGTTAAATGTGGCTATATATAATTATATCTCAGTGTAGAAAATCATTACCAGATACATATGTCGTTATGTAACTACATACTTGGTAAGTTTTATAAAAAAATTATTTCTTTATTGTAAAATTTTTTTTAAATAAAATTTTCTAGTGCGGGAATCGAACCCGGGACTCCAGGTTGCCAGTCAATAGTTCTACCATCTGAGCTATATCTACATGTAATGTTTGATAGATAAAAAAAAATAATTGACCTGCTGCACACAAGTCAGCTTACTCGCCAACATACAAAAAATCAAAAAATATGTGTTTGGTTACATACATCCTTACCAGTGTTGAAAAAATATTGAGTCTAAAAATAGATTTCAAAAAACTCTAGAAAATTACTTTCTATTTCAAATAATGATAAAAAAAGTCATTATCAGTAACTCATTATTATATGTTTTAAAATAATGCAGAAAGTAAGTCGGTATCATTACTGGTAGGCCAAAAAATAATGATATGTCATTACTGTTTCTAATGTTTCAAAAAAAATATTATTGAAGTTGTACCATATATAATCATATCTGAAATTTTATTGTTAATCTTACACCATATCGTTAGCTGAAATGCAAAACCACGTAACTAACAAAAAATACAAAATCGGTTTTTTGATCGATTATGATGCATATCAACGAGGTCCACGTCTTCTCCAATTTTTACTGTCATATAATAAAAATTAGACATATTATTAGCGAAAATCGAAAGCACGTAACTACATACTTGTTATAATATATACAACATTTTTTGTTTCTCCTGTAAAATAGTAAAAATGTTAGTTACGTGGTTTTGCATTTCAGCTAACGATATGTGGAATCATATATGGGGGATTTCATGTCAAGTGACCCAACTTTTGAAATCGATGTCTTCCGATTTGGATGAAATTTCCACCAAGGTTAGTCCTATTGGATTGTAGTTTAGACACAAATTTTCAACAAGATCGGTAAAAAAGTTTCTGAGTTAAAGGGGGTCAAAATTTTACATTTTGTGCCAAACAGGTGTTCTTTCTCATCCATGTAACTTATTACCTCTTGGTGTAAGCAAAATTTGTCCCAAACAAATTATATAGCCATTTCTGCAATCTTTCGAAAAACACATTTTTTTAAAAATTATAAAAAATTTTTTCAATATTTTTTTTTAATTAAAACTTTTTTATTTTTTTTAAATGGTATTTGTAATAATAATTAAATTAATATAAAATAATAATAAAAATAATAATAGTATAGTGGTCAGTATCCCAGCCTGTCACGCGGGAGACCGGGGTTCAATTCCCCGTCGGGGAGCCAGGGAAATGGAATTTTCTACAAAGGTGCACTTAGTGCGGAAAGTTTTCTGACTGTCATTCACTTGGGAGTAACCAGAAACGATTCCTTTGTTTGATTGTCCAAGCAGCTCACTACTTCCGGTCTTAGATCAAGTATTTCCCGGGCAATGGCTTTTTAGATTCCTCTGATAGCTAGCTAGTGTGAGAAGGCGCTCAGTCATGTAGCCTGAATGGTGACAGTACGACTTAAAATCTCAGGCAAGTAGGTAAATAAACATGAATATTTACTGAAGCATGACTGCATCGTGGATGCAGTGAATGAATCCGCTGTTTGCCTGGAGGCATTGCTGGCAGCCCCAGCTCCAGGATCGGCTGCTTTAGCCCAATCAGCTACTCATCTTAAATTTTGTTTGTAGATTATGGAACGAGTTTAAATAGCCTCTAACGAGCGTCGTAATGGCCAGGGACGACGCGGGACACGGCAGCCCGGATAACCCGGAATCTGATAAAGGAAATTCATTTCCAACTGCAAGTGTTTCGATGGAGAAACAACCATCGACCACCGCAGCTGGCGTAAGTATAACACGCATGAAATGGACTAATGAGATGAATGAATTCATAATGCGTAACTACTACGTGATAACGGTAAATGAAACGCAAGTTGTATCGTACAGATCAAGATTGCATGAAGACTTCTCACTTGAGTATCCTAATATCCAAGTTACGATCCAAAGAGTGGCAGATTAAAGGTCTGCTATAATCAGGAACAATTACATCCCACTACCAAGGCTTGGAATTTTAAAGTTAGATGTAGCTAGGGAACTTGGGCGCCAACAAAATACTACCATGCGGGAAAACATAGCTTATGGAACAGCTAATGATGGAGGTCAAGAGAATGCAGGGAATCCTGACCTTTCAAATGGACAACACTATCAGAGCGGAACAATCCAGCCGTCACCTGAAAATACAAGTATGCAAATAAGTATAACTCATAATAATCAGGATGACCAACAAACTGTTTTGAGGCTTTTTGAGGAGGCCCTCCGAGAATTCCTGGGTACGCAACCCGGAGGGAGGGCACCAATCCCGAGGTAAAAACCAACAGCCGCATTTGCTAAGGCAGCTACCCTTATGAACAACAGCATACTCCCTAGTTACCTGTCCCAAAATGTGAACTGCTTTGAAGATCTTCACTATGCGATATATGTGGCAGCAATAGCAACTGTGCGATCGATTGGAGGCAAGGTACAAATGCAAGTGTATGTGACGCCTACTCAAAAACGAGAACCACCATGGAAACATAGACTAAATCGCCAAATTGCTCAATTAAGAGCAGAATTGGGCCCTATTGCGCAGTATATAGCAGGAAATAGAAGCAAGAAGATTGTGCGATTCTATGAAAAAATACAAGAAAAATATGCCACCCACTCCCGGAATCATCCTCCAAATGTCGAGCCTCAGCAGTTCCGTGACACCTTAGTTCAAAAATTATCTGTCAAGGCTAATAAACTTCGGAGATACCTGGTATCGGAGAAAAGAAGAAAGGCAAATAGCGTTTTTGCAAATAACGAACGAAACTTTTATAGGAACATCAGAGGCAAAATAAAAACAACAGCTGCTCAGGCCCCAAATATTGAGGTGCTAGAAGATTTTTGGAAACAAAGCTGGTCAGTACCTATGGAGCATAATAAAGAGGCATCTTGGATCAGCACTATGCGAAGAAAAGCTGAATCAATATCCCCCATGGATGAAACTACAATAACACAAGAGGATGCGAAGAAACTAGCATGAAACTGCATAATTGGAAAGCCACAGGTACGGACAGCATACACAACTATTGGCTGAAAAAACTGACATGATGCCACACGTATTTTGCAAAATTCTTTACGGAAATGCTTAGTGGGAATATAACAGCCCCAGCCTTTATGACAGAGGGTAAAACCTACTTAATACATAAAGACCCAACAAACGTTGCCGACCCATCAAAATACCGTCCAATTACATGTCTGAACACCTCTTATAAACTCTTAACTGCATGTCTCGCTCAGAAAATTTATGCTCACCTGGATGCGTGCAAAATACTAACTAGCGAGCAAAAAGGGTGTGTAAAGAATTCACGGGGATGTAAGGAGCAGAATTGACTCAGGAGCGAGCATACCAGAAGAAACGGAATATCTTCACAGCATTTATCGATTACAAGAAGGCTTTCGACAGTGTTCCCCGCTCATGGCTCCTTGAAATACTACGCATTTATAAAGTTTCTCCAAGCATTGTGTTACTGTTAGCGAATTTCATGGAAACCTGGAGGGTAGTATTATTTTTGAACAATGGAGTCGGACACATAACATCAAACCCTATCCGGATTAAAAGTGGTATTCTTCAGGGAGATAGCTTGTAACGACGTGTTTTCACTGTTCCGGGGCATACTCAGTCGTGCCCAGGGTTCGTTAGCAGAAATTAAGTTTTGATCCGGGACAGTTAAATAAAACACGAGAGTTTCTTTTCTAAAACGTTATAATACTTAAAACTCTTTATTTTATCAGTCTATTTAGTCCATTATAATGTTCAATTCACGAAAACGACACAGATTATGGCATACAACCAACACGAATTATGGTATACAACCAACACGATTTATGGCATACAACCACTAGTTTTATGGCATACAACCAACACGAATTATGGCATACAATCAATTGTTTTATGGCATACAATCAATTGTTTTATGGCATACAACCAATTGTTTTATGGCATACAACAAACACGAATTATGGCATACAACAAATAGTTTTGTGGCATACAACCAACTGTTTTATGGCATACAACCAATAGTTTTGTGGCATACAACCAACTGCTTTATGGCATACAACCAATACGAACGATGGCATACAACCAACCCGAATACTTAGTCAATCCAACTAAGTCGACTTTCTTTAGCAAGACCACCAAACTAACTCACTCGAATCCTGCTGTACATCTCCTTTTATTCATTTAAAATGAGCATCAATATACACACATACATACATACACATTATCTTTCTTGTTTATTTTACATCTGTTGTCAACATCAACAGCTGTAACAAACCCTGTTTTCTTAAAAACAGGGTTGTGATTTAAAATTATGATATTTGACAACAGATGGACACAATATGTAAAAACAAATATTATATTAGTGGTGTCATATTAATTGCATCTAGTAGCTAAGATTGTTGAGGGCAAAACGACGTTAGGACTTTGTGCCTCACAAGCTTAAGCCCTATTTGGTTTTGTGCAGCTCTTAACCCCTTATCATCGCTCTTTGATGATACAAAATATGGCTTCGTACTTAAAGGAGAAGACACCAATTACAAGCTAACATATTTGCTCTATATGGATGATATCAAGCTGTATAGCCCAAATGAGCAACAAATGAACCATATACTAAGCCTGACTGAAATTTTTTCTATGGACATACGAATGTCCTTTGGACTGGATAAATGTAAAAGGCTCAGTGTAGTATCTGGTAAGATCCAAACTCAAGGGTTTGAACTGATGGAAGGCGAAATCGTCAGCATGAACGAAGGTGACAGCTAGAAGTACCTAGGTTGTGTCCAAGCTAGAAGACTCCAACATAAAGATATTATGAAAAAAGTAACAAAAACATACAAATTCTCTGTTTGTATATTTTAAAAGCATGTTTGAATGGGAAGAATATGGTAAAAGCCATTAATACATTTGCGACACCCGTACTCACCTACACATTTGGGGTCATCAAATGGACAACCACAGAGTTGGAGAATTTAAGTCGTATAACTCGAGGGATTATGAGCAAATACCGCGTACATCACCCGGATCAGCAACCGAAAGTTTATATCTGCCACGGAACATGGGCGGTCGGGGCCTTTTGAATATAACACAACAGTGTCAGGTGCTGAACCTTAAGAGATACTTCTGGAATCAGAGCAGCATATTACATCAGATTATTAGAAAAGCTGATGATAACTATACGCCTTTAAACCTGATAGTGAGCGGACCGGGGAAATGCAAGAAAACCATATACAACACCTTATGTAAGAAGTGGAGTTGCAGATGATAGATGCAGACGTTGCCGGAAGCAACCGGAAGCAATACAACACATCACTAGGGCTTTTCAATTACTGGCGGCGACGGAATATCTCCAAAGACACAATCAGGTAGCAAAAATTGTCCATCAGGCTATAGCTATTAAGTGCGAATTTATATCTGACGAGCAGCCTTATTATAAGTATATCCCTGCTGTATTGTGTGAAAATCCGAAATATAAAATACACTGAAAAAGATTAGGAAGTATCAATTATTAGCCTTGGAGATCAAACAGCTTTGGAACATAGATAATATAAACATAGTTCCTATAACAATAGGAATAGAAGGCAAGCTACTGAACATGCGGAAGGCGGTAATCCTGGCAACAACATCAATAGTACGAGCGTTTTTAAACTATACAATTTAAGATCTATGTATTGTAATGATGATAAAATTGAAATGTATGATAATGAAATTGAAATGCAATGTATGATAATATGTAATATTAAGATGGATGTTCACTTTAGTGAACAATGAAGGCTATCCAACCCTGACCTCAACGTATTCGAGTGTCGAACCAAACGCAAAGCGGCAGCTAAACACACCACACCCAACAGCTGTCGGCCTTTGCGTTTGGTTAAAAGGTCAGTTCGTAAACTACAACAAGCAACCCAACATCTCCTTTTTTCATCGTGTGTGCACTTATTTGAACGTTCAGAAGAAAATAAAACCTCAAACAGCCATTGCAGTGTTTAACCCTAGAATTTAATTTCAAGTGTCATAAATAGTGAACCTATAAATAATAAGTGTAAATAATTTGCCATATCGTGGAAATCCAAAATATTAACTTTAAATAAACACATATATTATAACGTTTAACGGAAAATATATAAATCTCTTATTTGGAAGGCACTATTTACGCGGTAATGTACACTAACCCCAAACAACTAACCCTCTCCCTCTAACCCGTTTCTTCATGGTCCTTCGTGTGACTGAAACAGTGACAGTGAACAAAATAAAGGAAAAAAATTAAAATTTGCTCTCCATTAAAATTTAATATATAAAGCAATTTACCCGCTAAAAAATTTATATACTTAAATATATAAACTTTAAAACAGTTTTGAAAAATGGAAAAAAAATACAGTCCACTAAAAGATAAAGTTTCAGTGAAAATATAAAATATTTAAAAGAAATCAAACAAACAAAATTAAACCCACCCTTAAATTTAATAAAGTGTTAAAATACAAAATACACAATAAAAACAACAACAAAGAGAAAACTCACAGCCTTTGAAAGATCAAAACAATAAAAGAGAACAAAGTTTAATGAAAACAAGAACATTTAGTAAAAATTAAAACCCAAGACAGTGCACAGAATAAAACACAAAAATATAAAAAAGTTTTAAAAAACAGTGATAGTTCAACAACAAAAAGTTAAATTGTAAATAAAAAATTTTAAAATACCCTAAAAAATTAACACAAAGTTGTAAAATCATTATTAAGTTGTATTAAAACATAAACAAATTTGGTTTTCTTAATTGAAATTGAAAACAGAAGTGGTGGAATTGTGCAAAATAAATTGTTTAAATAACAACAAATTTTTTTTTAAACAAAACAAAAAACTGAATTGCACAGTGAAAAAACAAAATAGATGCTTGAAAAATTTATAAAAGTTCAAAAAAGAGTGCACAAAGTTAATGTAACATAACCCAATAAGTGCTCAAAGTTATTGTAAAATTCTTTTGTTGGCAAATACAAATTTTAAATTTAATTAAATACAATTTTTATTGAAAACTTTGTACAAAAAACAAGAAAATATTTTAAAAATATTACACCCAATAAAATTATTTACCGTGTGAAAGGAAAGAGAAATAGTTAAATGAACAAGAACAAATTTTTTTGCTAAAATACCCAAAGTAGTTTGTGTTGTTAGAATACTAAACAAAACAAGTGTTTAAACTAATATACTTAACAACAATAACAAGCCAACGACTGCAGCTTATTACAAAGCGGGAAGATAAATACAAAAGGGAATCGACAAGGAAAGACAACGCACACACACCCATACCCAAACAAAGTGATAAGTACCCTACAACCAGAGGGAGTCGGTAAGTTGAATTATTTACAACTTACTGAAAATTTCCGAAACCATATTTCCATAATTTTATACACATTTTGCACAGCAGTCAGCACAACTTTGATCAAAAAACCTGGTTTTACCCACCCAACCACCCACCCACCCACCCTTTTCGCAGTTATTCGTCAGGTTTTTAAAAAATTTTGTCTGACAAATTGATATTGCCGTTTACATTGTGTAGCGCATATCATTAAGTATAAAAACACCCAGTTGGAAATTTTTTGGTCGGAAAATTTTGTTGCGCGTCTTTGCCAACATTGTTTGGAGAACCTTGTTTTTACTCATTTTTAACCCGTAAACCCAATTTTTAACCCTTTTGTGCCCATAAACCCAAATTTAACCCGTTTTATACTGCAGATTTATATTGTAAGCACTATTAACCCATTTGTGCCGATAAAGCCAAATTTAAACCGCTTTTTAAAGAGGAATTATAATTTAAGCACAATTAACCCTTTTTGTGCCTATAACCCGAATTTAACCCGCTTTACAGCAAAAAATTTTTAAGCACAATTACCCCTTTTTTTGTGCTGAAAACCCGTATTTAACCCGCTTTTTATAGCAATATTATATTTTAAGCACAATTAACTATTTTTGTGCGAATAACCCTTTTTGTGCAAACCCATATTCGACCCGTTTTTAACCCGTTTTATCGTCAGTTATTTTCAATTTTGTTGCAAAATGAATGATATAAAACTCTTGGCAAAAAACTTGCTAATCTGCATTCAACAGGATCTACCTGCTTATGAGGAGGATTATCGCAATTCACCCGAGGATACCCAATCTTTGCCCGCCTTAAAGCTTCGCAAGCTTGAATTAGAGGGAATATGGGCAAATATCCACTCGAAATATAATAATCTGCGAGAATCTCCTCAAATGAGTGACAGAGAGGCGGCAAAGGGAATTGATATGACCGAAATCACGCGGCATTTCAGAGAAGCTAAGCAATTTTATAGGGCCAGCATGACTTCGATTGAGGAAGCGATCGCAAGTCATACAAATGAAAGGCTCTCTCTACCCCACCCAGGTGATGCGAATGCGACATACTCTAGCGGAATTAACGTTACACCTTGTGACATACCGATTTTCAGTGGTGAATTTAAGAACTGGGCTTCGTTTAGGGACATTTTCATCGCCGTTTATGGAAAAAACCCCCGTTTGAGTGGCATTGAAAGACTGTGCAAACTCAAGGAGAAAACCCGCAAAGAAGCAAGGGAGATAGTAGATGCTGCACCCTTGACGAATGATGGGTTCAATATTGCTTGGGCAGAACTCACTTCCCAGTATGAGGATAGACGCAGGCAGGTTAATGCTCAGTTGAGAATTTTATTTACCCTACCCATAGTTAATGTTCCGTGTGGATTTCAAATACGGAAATTACAAAGAACTATAAATAATTGCATTGCGGTTCTTAACACTCTGCAGATAGAAACTGCGAATTGGGATCCGATTATAATTTATATTTGTACCTCCAAATTACCCAAAGAAACCCTTTTAATATTTGAAAGAACCTTAGCAGACAATACGTGTATTCCGTCCTGGCATGAGTTGGACGAGTTTTTAACGTCTGAGTATAAGGGACTTGAAGCAGCTACTGATGCCAAAGACCTGCGAATAAATGTAGTTCCGGAACCAAACCCGAAACAATATTCTGACAATAGAAGCCAGTCTGACAAAAGAGGAAAAACTTTCCTCAACGTAACCCATGCACCCAGAAAGGACACGCATTTTAGAAAAAAGTCTATAAATGAACAACCTTTATCAAATTCTACCCAAACCCACCCAAAGTCAGACAGGCCAGATGGTTCTATTTGCAAACTTTGCAAAAATAGGCACACCCTGAGTAATTGTTCAACATTTATTTCCATGGGAATAAATGAAAGGCTCGATTTTGTCAGGAAAAGTGGAGTGTGCTACAATTGTTTAGCAATAGCTCATTCCATTAAGGATTGCCATAGTACATTTACATGTAGGCAGTGTGGAGGTCGCCACAATTCTTTACTACACAAACCCTCACCCACCCCAAATACCCGAAATACCCAAGACGATTTAAGCCAACAATCAACTTCACGCAATGCATCGCAGTCTTTCGCAATAAGTACGCGGTCAGAGACATTAGATGACCGTAAAAGGCTAGTGGGAACAGCCATGGTAAATGTTGAACACCAAGGCTCTCTGATACCCGTTAGAGCGCTAATTGATCCAGCGTCAGACTACACTTTTGTCTCAGATACCCTCAGAAAGAAACTGCAGTTACCCACCACACCCATACGCGCTGAAATCTCAGGAGTGAATGAAAGTCATTCCGCAAATCCCGATAAAATGTGTGACATAACATTACGGTCGGACAGATGTGACGATTTCAGGCTGACGCTTCAAGCAATTGTTTTAAAAGTCATTGCGAAAAATATACCCACTCGAAGTTTGAACCCAGTTATTTTAAAAGAGTTGAATAATATTCAACTTGCTGATGAAAGGTTTTTCGAAAGTCGGCCAGTTGATGTATTAATTGGCGGCGATTATTACCCACAAATCATGAGAAAAACTGCCAGCAAAGTCGTTAGGACACTTCTTGCTCAAGAGTCCCACTTTGGCTGGATATTAACAGGACCGCTAGATGATTTGAAAAAACCCCAACCCATAGTGTCACACTTCAGCACGGTTACACTTGACGAGTGTATTACCAAGTTCTGGGAGATTGAAGAAATTGTTAGAAAACCCATTAAGTCTACAGAAGATTCCTGTTGTGAGGAGTATTATTCGAAGACAACTACTCGTTTACCCAATGGCCGATATCAGGTCAATCTACCCTTCCGAACCCCGCAAATTGAGTTAGGGAACTCACGCCACATTGCGATGGCTCAATATCTTAGAAATGAGAAAAATTTATTGAGGAAACCCGAACTTAAAAATGAATACGATAACGTGCTTCAGGAATATATTGACCTAGGTCAGATGAAACCCGTACCCTACAACCCAGAAATTTCGCCAAACTGTCATTATTATTTACCCCATCACGCAATCGTGAAACCTGACCGAGTTACAACAAAGGTCCGAGTTGTTTTTAATGCGTCAAGCAGAACGTCGAATGGCAATAGTTTGAATGATACCCTATACACCGGTCCTACACTACAACAGGATTTAGTTGTAGTTATGTTAAAATGGCGATTTTATGAAATTGTTTTTAACGCCGATATTACGAAAATGTACCGGCAAATTTTATTGAATACTACCCACACACCCTTTCAGCGAATATTGTTTCGAAAAAGTGTCAACGAACCCATAAAAGACTATGAACTTCATACGGTCACATTCGGAGTCAATTGCGCACCCTACCTAGCAATTCGCACTCTTTTAGAGCTAGCAAGTGAAGTTCAAGATACCCACCCAATCGTATCTCAGATTTTGAGAAATCATATGTACGTTGACGATGTGTTAGCCGGTGCTCATACCCTAAAGGAGGCTAAATTTGCTCAGAAGGAGACAATAGCAGTATTAGAATCTGCCGGGTTCCCACTGAGAAAGTGGATTTCGAACAACGCTGAACTTTTAAATACCCTACCCAAAGAACACTTACTCGATGTCGATCTGCTTACCCTTCCAGAATCGAATAATGCCAAAACCCTCGGCATTAGGTGGAATGCGAAAGAAGATATATTCTTTTTCAATGTACCTACCATCGAGGAAAAATCTACTTACACAAAGCGAAAAGTCCTGTCGGACATTGCGCGACTTTTTGACCCAGCTGGTTGGCTAGCGCCAATTATTATTTCTGCTAAGATTATAATGCAGCAAATATGGCAGGATAATACAGCTTGGGATGAATGTCTTAAACCCTTAACCCTCATTAAATGGCAAAAGTTTCTACAATATTATGATAATATTGATCAGATTAGAATTCCAAGATGGATTCAATACACCCCTTCAGCAAGAATTGAGTTTCATGGCTTTTCAGATGCTTCTGAGAAAGCCTACTCGGCAGTGCTATATGCACGAGTAACACCCATAAACGGTCCTAATTCCGTAACCCTACTCTTCGCTAAAACGAGAGTTGCACCCATCAAAGTTCTTTCATTACCCAGGTTAGAACTTTGTGGTGCGGTGTTGTTGGCTAAAATGGTACACAATTTACTTGGTCAGCTAGATTTACCCCAACATCAGACCTATTTCTGGACTGATTCATCCATAGTCCTGGCTTGGTTAAGGAAGCATCCAAATTCCTGGAGCACATTTGTTGCAAATCGAGTTGCAACCATTATGGAAACGGTCGGCGTAGAAAATTGGAACCATGTCGTATCCCACGATAACCCTGCCGACGTCGCGAGCCGAGGATGTAATGCGGATGAGTTAAAGGACGATTCTCTTTGGTGGAATGGCCCATCCTGGCTGAAAGAATCCCCATCAAAATGGCCAATAACAACACAAAATTTTATAACTCAAGCTGAAGCGAAACCCATTCAAGCTTTTGCTAATTCTGTGAATATTTACCCTACAGCCACAGAAAACCCAGACATTCTTTGTAGATTTTCAAAATGGTCGAAAGCTCTTCGAGTCATGTCATATGTCTATCGTTTCTTGGATCGAATAACAACTACCCGCAGAAGAGTGAGTCGTCATGAAATGGTAACACTGGATAGAAGTAGAATTAATTTACCAGCCGAAAGAATCAGGATCCTGTTGGCGCACCCCACCATTTTACTCGAATCTGAAGATATAAATTCAACCAAAGATAGACTTGTGATATTGTGCCAGACTCAATATTTTAAGGAAGAGTATAATTGTTTAATGAAGAAAACCCCTATACCCAAAAAGAGCCAATTACTTACCCTAACGCCATATTTGGACTCAAAGAATATTATGCGTGCGAATGGTCGTCTAGCAAGCTCCAATAGCTTATCTTATGATGAACGACACCCGATTTTGTTACCCTACGCAAGTTGCTTCGCAAAATTATTAACCCTACACGTTCATTTGATAACTTTACATGGGGGAAATCAGGTCATGTTGAGAGTAATTCGTTCAGGATACTGGATTCCGAAGCTTCAGAATCTTATCAGCTTTGTTATTAACAAATGCTCACCCTGTACTCGATATAAGAACCGTCAGGCAAGTCAATTGATGGCGGCTTTACCCCCGGAACGCACCCAAATAACCCGACCATTTTATAACGTTGGAATAGATTTTGCTGGACCATTTGATGTAAAGGTTTACTCAGGCCGCACGTGTAAGATAACTAAAGGATACGTATGCGTTTTTGTATGCTTTGCAACTAAAGCCATCCACCTTGAACCAACTTCAGATCTTTCTACCCAAGCCTTTATGGCGGCATTTGCACGATTTTTTTCGAGGCGGGGATGCCCTGCCGCTATTTACTCCGATAATGGAACAAACTTCGTTGGCGCAAATCAACTATTGAAGAAAGAGCGGCAGGAATTTATGAGATTATTGAAAGAATCTGTTGTAGCAATGAGCAGTTTCCAAAACGTGACGTGGCATTTTATTCCGCCAGGAGCTCCACACATGGGAGGTTTGTGGGAAGCCGGAGTAAAAAGCTTCAAATCCCACCTGAAAAAGCTTAATACCCTAAAATACACATTCGAAGAATTAGCTACTCTCCTTGCTCGAATTGAAGGATGTCTTAACTCTAGGCCACTCAGCCCGTCAAACGAAAATCCGCAAGATCTTAACCCTTTAACCCCAGGTCATTTTTTGATTGGTTCACCCCTATTAACCCCAGCTGAACCAGACTTAAGTGACGGAAATATCACTCTGGCGAATAGGTGGCAAAAGCTCAGAATTCAACACCATTACTTCTGCAGGAGATGGAAAGATGAATACCTGAAAGAGCTGCACAAGAGATACAAGTGGAAGAACCCTCAACGGCAACTTGAAGTTGACGATATTGTAGTTATTAGACAGGACAATTTACCCCCTAATGAATGGTTACTTGGACGCGTGACCAAAGTGTACCCTGGTCCTGATGGTCGCACAAGAGTCGTAGACTTGCGCACCGCCACGGGAAGCTTAACTCGGCCAATAACCAAGGTCGTAGTTTTACCCACCAAATGATGATACCCTCTTATCTAACTACTCACCCCCACTTGTATATTAACCCATAACACACTCACTTTACTTACCCAAGTTTAATATGTAAAAGTTGATCACACAACCCAAATTCTGAACTAGATAATTTCGCAGTGTCGAAATAATGGACATGTGTTCTCGGGAGTGATGAATACAATCTCACATGTTGCATTGGTGACATTGTGATCTTCTTTTCACATATTCTACTTACCCTTTACCCTACACTTTTCTTACCCCTCAGCCGAATATATAAAAATAATTGTTTTTTTTTTTCACAGGTTCGTCGGGCCCGGGAGGATGTTCACTTTAGTGAACAATGAAGGCTATCCAACCCTGACCTCAACGTATTCGAGTGTCGAACCAAACGCAAAGCGGCAGCTAAACACACCACACCCAACAGCTGTCGGCCTTTGCGTTTGGTTAAAAGGTCAGTTCGTAAACTACAACAAGCAACCCAACATCTCCTTTTTTCATCGTGTGTGCACTTATTTGAACGTTCAGAAGAAAATAAAACCTCAAACAGCCATTGCAGTGTTTAACCCTAGAATTTAATTTCAAGTGTCATAAATAGTGAACCTATAAATAATAAGTGTAAATAATTTGCCATATCGTGGAAATCCAAAATATTAACTTTAAATAAACACATATATTATAACGTTTAACGGAAAATATATAAATCTCTTATTTGGAAGGCACTATTTACGCGGTAATGTACACTAACCCCAAACAACTAACCCTCTCCCTCTAACCCGTTTCTTCAATGGATATTACTCAATTTTGTTACTTTGTGACCGACAGAAATTGTGGTACGTACCCTGAAAGGAGTAAATAGAGGTAATAATAAAAATAAGAAGATAAATAATTAAATAAAATTTAATCTTATTCGCATTAGATACTTTTATTTCATAAGTATTTTTACACTTAATTAATTTTAGCTGATGAAGTGTTTAAGTTGTGCAAATTTTCAAATACCTTTCATCCTCACTATTTATCGCCTTCATTTTTTGGCGTTACTACCCAGGAAAAATTTTTACAATCGGTAGCCAACCACACCCATTCTACAACTGGTTCCACTGCAACCGATTCCATGGAACTGGTTCCGGAACCAGTTCCTGGGATCCTATATGGAAGGTGTGGGTGACGTAGAATTAGTTCCAGAACTAGTTCCAGAACTGATTCTAGAGCAACCGGTTCCACTTTGGAGCCATAGAAGGGGTTGCTTTTGGGACAATTTCAAACAAAAAGAATCGGTGTTAGAATCGACAGTAGAAGGGGTTGTGAATGAAAAGTAGCTATTGTACAACCGATTCTTTGGAACAGAAAATTTTCCTGGGTAGGTTCAGCTGTTGATTTCGCTGCTGGTTTATTTTTTGGCTTTAGAAAGAAATCACATTGAGTAGAGGCAGAAAACTTTTTCAACTTGAGTCTTCCATCGACAAGCGGTATAAAAGCATGGTATTGAGCGGTGCCATGTTACCGCAGCGTCGAATCTGCTCTTCAGTGTTTTCAATGTTTCTTCATGATCCTCTTTGCTACTAAAAACAATTTCAGTTTCTTTACAATAATTCTTTGCCCAATGGAATAAAGCAGTCGCATCTAAGATGCGATATTGATGAGAGCACTGGAGGCTATACTTCGCTGCATTTTTTTTGAGGTTTGCTCCAATACCATCACATGCTCCTTTAGCATGAGCAGTTGGATGAAAATGCCACTCAGCTGGCATTCCAAAATCTTTTTCATAAGCTATAAGATTTGCGACGCTACTTTTGTTTTTAAAATGTTGACGAGCTCCGTCCGAAACGTAGTATACATTCTCTACTGTAAATTTAGATTTTAGATAATTTAGTATTATCTTCTGGTATTCATAAACTGCAATGGTATTATGTTTTAAATCGTCGGATATGATTGCCATACATTTGTGTTCCAGTTCTTTATCTTTCATGTAGTAAATAACTACTGTGAATATAGTTGCTTAGTCGTTATTGAAGTGAAATGACTGTATGGCATCCTGAAGAACATATTTATAGTACTCTGCAAAATCAAACGAAATAACGAATTCACCAGACTTCAAGTGTATCTTCAAATCCTGGAAGAATGACCACTGTTCTTTGACTAAAAAGTCATGGGATCTCAAATTTAGCAATCCTCTACACATTTCTTCCACACAATCATGCACATTTGAAATTATTGTTTTTAATGTGCATCTTTGAGTCTGAAGCCAAGATTCAAATTTGACTTCCTCAATACAAACTCGCTCAAAAGAGTAAATTAAATTCTGTTTGATGAATGTGGTTTTCGGGCAATTTGATTTTGTGGTTTTCGGGCAATTTGTTATATCTTTTTTGATAAATCCCCATATACAACGACATACAACTTGATCCGAAAAATGGGTCATCTACATGTGTCTAATTATATCAAATTAGATATAATTTGATACAGTTTTATCCGAGATTTGTCTATATCCAGGACATCAAATTATATCTAATTCGATATAAAAATATCTGATTTTATAAAATTTTGTCTGATAGTACTTTTTATGCATACCAGCTATTAAATTGACATTGAAATGTCTATGGTTTTAACAATTTTGAAGACTCAAATTTTAAAACATAAAATAAAAATTTATTTGAATAATTTTGTCTTCTAAATCTTACGCGTCATTTTTTAATATGATATTACATGCAAAATTACACGTGCAAATTATTTGGCTACCCTAGTAAAAAAGATTTTTATATATTCATATATGATTTTTATACAATCATTTATGATTTTATACAATTATAACTTGTCGAGTATTGTGAAACATATATTTTTATATGATTATATTTAATATAGATATTTAATTATATAAAATTATATTAACCAGATCCACCATTTTTCGGATCAAATAATATATTTTTTATATAATTATATTAACCCATGCATGATTTGATCCGGAAAATGGTGGATCTGGTTAATATAATTTTATATAATTAAATATCATCTGATATAATCATATAAAAATATATGTTTCACAATACTCGACAAGTTATAAATGTATAAAATCATACATTATTATATAAAAATCATATCTGATTATACAAAAATCATTTTTACTAGGGTATGGAGTAATTAACTCTGAATTTGCAGATAACTAAATTTGATGTTGAACTATATATTAATTTGTATGGGATTATATAGAAAGTTATATAAAATTAAAATATATGCCCGAGTAAAAAAGTTTTGATATAATCATATATTATTTTATGTAATTGCATATAGTAACTTATAGTTACATATGGCCATATATGCTTTTAAATTCAAGCAGATATACTTTTATATACTCATATGTTAGATATTTTTTCCTCAAAGGTTTTAATATGGAGACATATGTGATTTTATATTATTACATATTGGCCTACATTTATATGTATGTGCTATATATAAGTACATAAAGTAACATATAAAAGACATAATTACATGTACGTTTATATATAATTTAGTATAATAATATAAAACTATACGTGGAGCCATATAAGAAATCTTTTATAATTTGTGTTAGTTATATATTGACGAATATGAACCCATATATAACTTATAACGTTCTTTATAAAATCATCTATAATTATATATCATCCCACATAGGCAATTTTTTCAAAGTGATTTTATATAAAAATATATAAGTTCCGTATAAAACCGTATTGTATTATATTTGGTTCCATGTTATCAATGATTTTGAACTAGTTTAAGATTTAGTAATTACTAGGGATTGGCGCGTGACACGAAATGTTCGTGAGTCACGTTATTCACACGTGATCGTGAGTAATAATTACTATACTTAAGTGATTCGTGCGTGAGCGTGAGTAAGAATAACCCGTGATTGATTCGTGTGTGAGTTTATTTTTTGCATCATATGTTTTTAGTAAGTTTTACTGTTTTGCGTGAGAATTTTCTGATTGTAAGTTTAATAAGTAAGTTAATATAATCATGCATGAGTCAAAAATGGCTTACGCACCGCACCCATAACATTAACAACACTGAAGCTTTAATACGAAATTCTCTATACTATAACGTACACTTGACTGATTTCTTACACTGTTGGTAAAAGTGGCACAAAAGTGCCATTTGTGGCACTATTGAATGTTCAATGGCACCATGGCACTCTTTATAGAATTTTGGCACTTTTTAAGAAATTTTCTATATAATTTGATAAAAGGTCGATATCGCTGGTTTTTCATTAAAAGCCATGCCTACTTAGAACGGGTAGCAAAATTAAAAAAACAATCGCAGCACTACAATTTTCTGGACCAGCTTCCAGTTCTTCGGCGACAATTTAATCATTACTTTGATCTTTAAAAATAAAAGCAATGGGGATAAAATTAGAAAAACTTTAATTGATTCTATTGTTGTCACTGGAATTTTTCAAAAATTTGTTATGGTATTCTAGTTTTTTTATGACAAGCAAAATTTTTAAAAATTTCACCATACAATGGTGAAAGCTTTTTCTGCCAAAAATAAAATAAAACGATCAAAAAATTGTAATTTGTAAAAAATTACGATTTTTTCGATAATTTTATGAAATCTTAAATGAAATGAAAACTTAAAAAATGTCCAGGAACCGCAGAACACAAGAGAACTAGTTCTAAGCACTTGGAGTTTCCTTTAAATTTTAGCATCAAGCATCCTGAGCTTATTCCTAACAACTTCAGCCCCAAAAATACCATGTTAATATGTACGTAATATTTTGGAGGAATTTGCAGGAATTTTAGAATCGGTAAAAAGTTCGATGCATCTTAAAATAATATCTCAAAATATGAATTAGGTATTTCATATTTTATTTCTGTGAAGAAACATTATAAAATTCTTCAAAAGAAAATAAAATTTTTATATTTTAAATTGTTGACAAATAAAAATATTTGTTGTTATGTGCTTTTTGTTAAATGATAATTTTGTCAAGGTTTTGCTGTGACAATTTTTCTCAGAATACCGAAATTATAATAATTTCCATACACACCAGTTTTGTGACACTTTTGTTATTGTTATAAAGTTTAGAATAAGGGTGTAAATGTATAAATATTTGAAATAAAAGCTGAACATAATTTTTGAAACATTTGCATGTTGCTTAATTGTTTTTGGCACTTTTAAAGCTTTTTTGGCACTTTTTTGGCATCATTTAGGCACCAAACGAAAATTCTCGAATACCATCACTGATTTCTTATATCTTGGTTGTATATCATAATCCTATTAACTTTAAAATTTCAGTGTTGTTAACTTTACTTTAAAATTACTAAATTAAAAGAAATTTTTTTTCATGTTTATTGCACTGTCATGATAAATCTGGATAAAAGTAATGGAAGATTTATCGAAATTATAAGATCTCCAGCAGGCCTTGGGTTAATCATTACATTTTGTAATTAATTACACATGCAATTACACAATTACATGTAATTGTAATTGAAAAAAAACTCATCTATAATTACATATTCGGCCTTATTACGAGTGTCGTAGTCATAGTCGAAACTAAGTCGAATTTGCTGAAAATTCACTAAAAACGCATTTTTTGAACAATTTTTCAATTGGATTTACCATATATAGCACTCAGATTTAAAAAAATCCAGCATCAGAGTTTCATTTCTTTATAATTTCCATTATATACAAAATCATTTTATATGGAGTCGAAAATTTCGACTACAAATTCGACACTCGTAATCAGGCCGATTATTTGTAATTGCAATTCAAAAAAGAACAATTACAATTACAAGTAATTGAAAATTTTTTTTTATTTAAAAAAATTATTTTTGTATGTATATTGTTAGATATGGTCCTATATAATATGATAAAAAGTATAAGATTAATATTTAGATATAATTGTATCAAACTATGTCCACTTTTATAACATTTTATATAATTTTATACAAAAAGATATAATTTGATGTAATTGGATGAGGACAAAATTCGGATACAATTGTATCGAATTGCATAAAATTGTATCAAATTGTACGAAATTATATACAATTGTATACAATTCGATACAATATGATACAATAAGACGTTCTCATTTTTCGGATATAATTATATCTAGTTACATAAAATATTATATATAATTAAATATAACTTCATATGGCTCCATATCATTTTTTTTTTACTAGGGTGTTTAGTATGACGACACATACAGTCCCGAGTAAAAAAGTGTATATAAAATTATATGTGAATGGATATATTTGCAATATGTAACTGAATATAATTTCATCCGAAAAATGGTTATATTAAATTGTATCATATTGGATTTACAAGGATACAAAGTTATATCAAATGATAAACTTATATCCGAATTTTGTCCCGATCAAATTGGATATAAGTTAATCCAATACGATATGATTAAATTTAAATGATTAAAAAAAACTTTGAATTGGAGGGCAGCAGGATTTCGGGTCCTACACACTTAGGGGTGTGATGAAAATCGAAAACGAACAGTTTTTCAATTTAGAATAATTTGTTTCGCGAGAATCAAACTGGATTCAAATTATTATTTATCGTTTTTTTTTTGACGCCGGACATCTAAATTAGGAAATAAAATATAAATTGGTATTGTACAGATCCTCAAATATTTACAATTGAAAATCAGATCGTTTTCGTTTTCGATATTCATCACATGCCTGACTGTCAGCCGAGGGCTACTGTTGATAATGAGTAACTATTAAAGACGTTAATGTATAAATCTGTTATTCTTTAAAAACTAGATAATTTTTTATAAAATATGGGAATTTTCTTTGGACTTTGAGTGGAGAAATACCACTCAAAACTAATCGGACCACCCGTGTAAAAAAGATCAGACCTGGACAGATCTCAGCACATCTCACCAGATCTAATTAGATCTCAAAATTGGTGAAAAATTTGAGATCTAATTAGATATGATCATATCTCGGCATATCTGGCCAGAACTTCGTAGATCTTACCAGATCTAATCAGATCTCAAAATTGGGGACAAATTTGAGATCTAATTAGATCTGATCAGATCTAGGCATATCTTGCGCATTTGTCCAGATCACTTTAGATTTGAACAAATTTGGCACTAGATCTTATCAGATCTTGCCATAAGGTATTATCACATATGCCATATCTGATCATATTTGATGTGATTTGGTACAGGGTCTAATTATATTGAATCATATCTATTGAGAACCAAAAAGATCTGGTCAGATCTAAACTTTTTTACACGGGCAGAACAAAATATATATATCGTTGGGGAGGTACTTGAAATACCTTTCCAATGATATGCAACATGCCTAGACTTATTAACCCATTACGAGCCGGGCCATGATTTTAAATGTTAATTTTTTTAAATTGGATTTTTTAAATTAAAAAAAAAAAGCTCAGAAAATATTAATTTAATGAAAAAAATTAGTAAAGCATATAAAAAATTGTTTTTGATCAAATATTACATTAATCTCGAATATATTAGTTAATCTCGAACATGGGTCTGATATTAACTAATATATCGTCGGCTTGCCTGCAAGAAGTGCTATGTTTTTGGTTTAACAGGTTTTCAGGAGAGCGAAAAAATTGATTTATATTATCCTTTTAAGATATATTATTGACATCACATGCCCTAATGATTCACGAACTTATTTATTACAATTATTATTAAGGCATATGATGTCAATGAAATATATTAAAAGGATAATATAAACCAGTTTTTTCGCACTCCTGAAAACCTGTTAAAGAACACATAACACTATTTGCAGGAAAGCCGACGATATTGTTATATACAAAATAAAATTAAAAATGTTTTTCGTATATATTTATATATAAAATTTTGAACGTTTTTATCAATAATGTATTCCTATATATACAATTTGCAATAAAGCAAATACTGATATATGATTTAATATGATTACATATGAGAAAATTTCTAAAAAAATTTCTAATATATCATATTATATAAAAACATATAAGGTCGCACACAATATTTTATATTATCATATATTTTAATATTAAAAAATATATGTTATATATACTCTTTTTTACTCGGGGTGTTATAAAACTTAGTATCAAATCATATATAATCATATCGGTCACTAAATATAATTTGATTAGTTTTATAAGGCTTATGTAGTTATATATGGAGTCAGATTTGGGGATATGTAATAATATAAATTACCATACAAAAAATTCGTTGAAAAAATAATATCAGATGTACACTGAACCAAAAGTCGTAATTGAAATCCACATAAAAATTTTGTTACTTTTTGATGAAAGGAATTGTTAAAACAATATATTTTTTAGTCAAATTAATGTGTGTTTTATACCCTAGGGTATATAAGGGTATTATAAGTTTGTGCTGATGTTTGTAACACCAAAAAATATTGGTCCTAGACTAACCTTATAGTATACCGATCGGCTCAGAATTTTTTTTTATTTCGATTTAACGATGTCCGTCTGTCCGTCCGTCTGTCTGTGCATGCATTCTTGTGCGCACTCTACAGGTCGCAAATATTAAGATATTTTGATGAAACTTGGTACACCGACTTATGTGGGCCCAAGGACGACGTCTATTGATTTTGGTTAAAATCGGTCCATGTTTAGACCTAGTGCCCATATAAGGGTCCTACCAAAATTATATTGTTTATACGCTGCAGGTCGTAAATATTAAGATATTTTGATGAAATTTGGTACACAGACCTATGTTAGCCCAATAACGCAGCCTATTGATTTTGGTGAACATCGGTCCATGTTTAGACCTAGTGCCCATATAAGGGTCCTACCAAAATTATACTGTTTATACGCTGCAGGTCGCAAATATTAAGATATTTTGATGAAATTTGGTACACCGACCTATGTCAGCCCAAGGATGAAGCCTATTGATTTTGGTTAACACCGGTCCATGTTTAGACCTAGTGCCCATATAAGGGTCCTACCAAAATTATATTGTTTATACGCTGCAGGTCGCAAATATTAAGATATTTTGATGAAATTTGGTACGCAGTTGGCCCAAGGACGAAGCCTGTTCATTTTGGTGAACATCGGTCCATGTTTAGACCTAGTGCCCATATAAGGGTCCTACCAAAATTATACTGTTTATACGCTGCAGGTCGCAAATATTAAGATATATTGATAAAATTTGGTACACAGACCTATATTGGCCCAATAACGCAGCCTATTGATTTTGGTGAACATCGGTACATGTTTAGACCTAGTGCCCATATAAGGGTCCTACCAAAATTATACTGTTTATACGCTGCAGGTCGCAAATATTAAGATATTCTGATGAAATTTGGTACACAGACCTACGTTGGTCCAATACCGCAGCCTATTAATTTTGGTGAACATCGGTCCATGTTTAGACCTAGTGCCCATATAAGGGTCCTACCAAAATTATACTGTTTATACGCTGCAGGTCGCAAATATTAAGATATTTTGATGAAATTTGGTACACCGACCTATGTCAGCCCAAGGATGAAGCCTATTGATATTGGTTAACACCGGTCCATGTTTAGACCTAGTGCCCATATAATGGTCCCCTCAAAATTATATTGTTTATACGCTGCAGGTCGCAAATATTAAGATATTTTGATGAAATTTGGTACACAGACCTATGTTGGCCCAAGGACGAAGCCTATTGATTTTGGTGAACATCGGTCCATGTTTAGACCTAGTGCCCATATAAGGGTCCCCCCAAAATTGGCTTGGTTACAAACTGCAGGTCGCAAATATTAAGATATTTTAATGAAATTTGTTGCGCTGACTCACATTATAGAAAATTTTGACACAAGCCCCATTTTAACCCATTCGAATTTCGGATCCAAACATTAGTTGGCTTTTAACCAGACTGGTGTAGGGTATTGTATAGTCGGCATGCCCGACTTTAACCTTTTTACTCGTTTTTAAATCAACTACTTTTTTTTAAAAAAAAAACATACTTATTTCCGTCAATAATTCTCTACAAAACAATTGTTGTTTGGATAATTTTTTGTCCATTTTTTAACAAAATTTAATTTGTTAACTCTAAAAAATTTTGTAAAAAGGCTGTATTAAATCTGTGGAAAAAAGTTTAGTGAGGTTAGTTTTGTCGCGTCATTACTCGATCTAGCATGTGTATTTGTAATTGTCGGAAATATCAATAAATTCCCGAGTAAAAAAAATTATATATAATCATATATGGCATATATTACAATATATAATTATACATGTCGTTATGTATATCCATATATAATTATATATGCCGTTTTTTCACAAAATTTTTCCTTATATTATGCCATATATTATTTCATCTAATTAGATATCGGCCTTCATAATATTAGATATGGCATATATAATTATATATTACATGACATGGTTGATCTTATTGCATATATAGTTATATATAGAACTATATCTTAATATATATGGTGGCATTTTAGCAATATATAATTATACATGGTATCATTTCAAAAATATATAATTATATATGGTGACAGTTAAACTAGATATTATCATATATGGTGCCATTTAAACAATATATGGTCATATGTGGTACCTCATTAACAAAATCTTTAATTCAGTTCCAGATATGATAATATATGGTACTATATATAGTGCGATATATATTTATATATGGTGCTATTTAAGCAATATATTATCATATACGGTGACATTCAAACCATATATTATCATATATGGTGCCATTCAAACCATATATTATCATATATGGTACCATTTAAACCATATATTATTATATATGGTGCCATTTAAACAATATATGGTCATATATGGTACCTCATGATCAAAATTTTTAATACAGTTCCAGATATGATAATATATGATACTATATATAGTGCCATATATATTTATACATGGTGTTATTTAAGTAATATATTACTATATATGGTGCCATTTAAACCATATATTATCATATATGGTGCCATTTCAACAATATATGCTCATATATGGGACCTCATGAACAACATTTTTAATACAGTTTCAGATATAATAACCCGGTGAAAAATGTCCATATATGAACATTTATGGTTCAACCATATATGTATGGATCCGAAAAATGAGGTAACACCTAAGTATATGTTCATATATGGACATATATGAACATATACATTTATTAAATATATGCGAATACATGCGAACGTTGCTGTCCTTTATTATAAGGTTGTACTATAGATATAAATTTATGTATGACATTCAAATTAGGCGCTACATATGTTCCTTTTTTTATTCATGGCATTAAATATAATTCCATATTTATCCAAATATGAGTTCCTTTTACATATATGGAAAAATGTATTCTTCTAAATATGTTCATATACAAGTCCCTTTTGCATAAATTGAATAACATATACTTTCATATTTGTCCATATATGAGTGCCATTTCCATATATGAAATAACTAAGGTTTGGGGTTCGGGAATTCCCGGGCGGGAATTCCCGGGAAATCCCGGGAAAAGTTTGCCGGGAATTCCCGGGAAAATAATATATTTTTCCCGGGAAAACGGGAAATTTTAAAAAGACTAAATTTTTTAAATTGTTTTTGTTTCGAATAGGATTTTTTAATTTTAGTCATAAAAAACATTTTAAATACCAAAACAAAAATGTCATTGATAAAATCTTTTAAAAGGGAATACATTTATTTGACACACAAATAAAATCTTTGCCAATTAATTAGGAGCATTTCAACTAATAAAGATTTTTCGCATAACTTATTCAAAATTTAAGTAGTAAAACCTAAAAACTTGGTAAAATGTTTAAAAGAAATATGAAAAAAAGCTTTGTTTCTTACAAATAATCGCCCTTACTATCTAAATTTTTCAAATGTATAATTTAGGTAAAGTCGACTTTAGTTAAAATATTGGGTGGCAGTATACCTTGACTTGGTTTATTTTTGAAGCATTCTGATTGGTCAATTTATTTTCAACCAATCAAAATATTTGAAAATATAAATATTTTTGTAAGGTTTTCATACACAAAATGAACAAAGCTGTTTGATTAAAAATATAGTCGACTTTAAATTAAAAATACTCTTTTTATATTAAGGGCCAATAATTTTATAAGTAACGTTTTCATTAATAAATGTGAAAAGAAAAGACTGGTTAACAGTGTTATCTAAATTTGGTTATCCGACATCTAAATTTGGTTCACAAAAAAAAAAAAAAAAATCGATGGTCATGCAACTTCTCTTGAAGAAAACAACAACAGGAATAACGTTTCAGCTAAAATTAGCAAAGTACCCGAAGGAAAAAAGTGTAAGCTGAATAGGCATTAAAGGTTTTATGGTAGGGCAAACATTTCCTGAAATGGTATCCAAATTAGCCGCAGTTAATCCGCACCATAACTAGATCTTCGTTTATTCGAGAAAGTTTTTATAATAAAAACCTGGCATTGCAAAAAAATGAATCCGATGTAAAGAACATTATATTAAATTACTGCAATCATGTAAAAGATATCATGATGAAAGAAATATCGAGCAATATTTCTAACAATAGGAGATTTACTATAATCTTAGATGAATGGACAAGAATATCACAATAATGTATAAATGGAAATAATTCATTTTATAACCTGGGGTTGGTTTATATATCAGGAAGATGTAATGCTGATGAAATAAGAAGAATTGTAGAAATAAGACTAGAAGAGTTTTATTTGTCTTTGGAAAATAACATTGTGGCCACCATATCTAATGGGCCAAGTGTGATGAAACGGTTTGTTTCCGACAGTCCAGTAGTAGGTGCTTTCTGCTGGAATCATGCAATTCATTTGGCAGTGCTGCGAGTAATTTATGTGAAATCAAATGTTCAACATTCTGATATTTTTTACTTTGAATTCTCACTACACAGACGGCATTTGTACTGAAATAGTTTTTTTTTTAACAAAAATTACTTATATAGGTGGTTTTCATTAACAATTTTGTTCAAAAATATTTCCCGGGATTCCCGGGAATCCCGGGAATCAAATTTTTTCATTCCCGTTTCCCGGGAAATAAAAAAGTCCGGGAAATCCCAAACCCTAGAAATAACAGATGCTTCCATATATGTCTGTATATGAAATTTTTTCCATATATGGAATCACATATACTTCCATATATGTTCATATAAAATCCATATATGTTCATAAAAAATCCATATTTGTTCATATGTGTCCATACATAAACCATATATGAACATGTTTGAGCGTATATGAGCATTTTTCACCGGGAATATATGCTATTATATATGGTGCAATATATATTGATATATGGTATCATTTAAACAATATATTACCATATGTGGTGACTAGGGTTTGGGGTTCGGGAATTCCCGGGCGGGAATTCCTGGGAAAAGTTTGCCGGGAATTCCCGGGAAAATAATATATTTTTCCCGGGAAAACGGGAAATTTTAAAAATATTAAATTTTTTAAATTGTTTTTGTTTCGAATGGGATTTTTTAATTTTAGTCATAAAAAACATTTTAAATACCAAAACAAAAATTGTCATTGTTAAAATCTTTTAAAAGGGAATACATTTATTTGACATAGAAATAAAATCTTTGCCAAGTAATTAGGAGCATTTCAACTAATAAAGATTTTTCGCATAACTTATTCAAAATTTAAGTAGTAAAACCTAAAAACTTGGTAAAATGTTTAAAAGAAATATGAAAAAATAGCTTTGTTTCTTACAAATAATCGCCCTTACTATCTAAATTTTTCAAATGTATAATTTAGGTAAAGTCGACTTTAGTTAAAATATTGGGTGGCAGTTACCTTGACTTGGTTTATTTTTGGAGCATTCTGATTGGTTAATTTATTTTTAACCAATCAAAATATTTGAAAATATAAATATTTTTGTAAGGTTTTCATACACAAAATGAACAAACCCGTTTGATTAAAAATAAAGTCGACTTTAAATTTAAAATACTCCTTTATATTAAGGGTCAATAATTTTATAAGTAACGTTTTCATTAATAAATATGAAAAGAAAAGACTAATGGTTAACGGCGGTATCTAAATTTGGTTATCCGACATCTAAATTTGGTTCACAAAAAAAAAAAAAAAAAATTGATGGTCATGCAACTTCTCTTGAAGAAAACAACAACAAGAACAACGTTTCAGCTAAAATTAGCAAAGTACCCGAAGAAAAAAGTGTAAGCTGAATAGGAATTAAAGGTTTTATGGTAGGAGAAACATTTCCTGAAATGGTTCCAAATTAGCCGCTGTCAATCCGAACCATAACTAGATCTTCGTTTATTCGAGAAAGTTTTTATAATAAAAACCTGGCATTGCAAAAAAATGAAACCGATATAAAGAACATTATATTAAATTACTACAATCATATAATAGATATCATGATAAAAGAAATATCGAGCAATATTTCTAACAATAGGAGATTTACTATATTCTTAGATGAATGGACAAGAATATCACAAAAGAGATATTTGAACATATGTATAACCGGATATAATTCATTTTATACCCTGGGGTTGGTTTATATATCAGGAAGATGTAATGCTGATGAAATAAGAAGAATTGTAGAAATAAGACTAGAAGAGTTTTATTTGTCTTTGGCAAATAACATTGTGGCCACCATATCTAATGGGCCAAGTGTGATGAAACGGTTTGTTTCCGACAGTCCAGTAGTAGGTGCTTTCTGCTGGAATCATGCAATTCATTTGGCAGTGCTTAGAGTAATTTATGTGAAATCAAATGTTCAACATTCTGATATTTTTACTTTTAATTCTCACTACACAGACTGAATTTGTACTGAAATAGTGTTTTTTTTTTTAACAAAAATTACTTATGTACATATATAGGTGGTTTTCATTAACAATTTTGTTCAAAAATATTTACCGGGATTCCCGGGAATCCCGGGAATCAAATTTTTTCATTCCCGTTTCCCGGGAAATAAAAAAGTCCGGGAAATCCCAAACCCTAGTGGTGACATTTAAACCATACATTATGGTGCCATTTCAACAACATTTTTAATACAGTTCCAGATATGATAATATATGCTACCATATATAGTACCATATACTTTGATATATCGTATCATTTAAACAACCCGAATAAAAATAGTTACATATAGTCATATATGTGATTAAGTTATATCTGTATAAATATACAGTTTCATCCGAAGAATGGCCCGATATATTTTTATCAATTGTTTATAAATTTTTATCTAATTGTATCAGTTTAGATCAGACCTGATTAAATTATGTGTTAATCAAATGAAATTGTATCCGATTTTTGACTTGATACAATTTTATCGGTTTACAGTAGACGCTCGCAAATTAGAACCGCTTTGTTTTTGAGGCAATTCTAATTTCTGTACGTTTTTTTTCGTTTCGTTTCCAATGATAAAGTGTTTTTTTACGTTTATTTAACATTTTAAATGATACTCTTTCACTATTTAATAGAGACTGCCAATAATAAAGGGTGTTTTTTTAAGCCCGATAGAACTTGAAATTGTAAAAAATAACACAAAAAATTAAATTGTAATCAAAAATTTTTTTTTATTGGAAAGATCAATACGTGACATTAACATTTGAAAATGATTTCGGGCATATGGGCACCGCGGCTGTTCTTGACGAAGCGCATTCTGGACGTCCAATTTTGGGCCACTTTTTCGAGCACTGCTGGCCGTATGTCACGAATAACACGAACAATGCTGTCCTCCAAGGCATCAATTGTTGCTGGTTTATCAGCATAAACCAGTGACTTCACGTAGCCCCACAGGAAATAATCGAGAGGTGTCAAATCGCACGACCTTGGAGGCCAATTGACAGGTCCATTTCTCGAAATCAACTTATCGCCAAATTTTGATTTCAATAAGTCGATGGTTGCGTTCGCCGTATGGCACGTAGCGCCATCCTGTTGAAACCACATCTCCTCCGGATCAATGTCATCCATATTTTCAAACAAAAAATCATTGATCATGGTGCGGTAACGATCTCCATTGACCGTAACGCGAGCTCCGGCCTCATTTTTGAAGAAATAAGGTCCGATGATGCCACCAGCGTGAAAACCGCACCAAACGGTGCATTTTTCTGGATGTAATGGAGTCTGTAGGGTCTCTTGTGGATTGGTCTCACTCCATATGCGGCAATTTTGCTTATTAACAAACCCGTTAAGCCAAAAATGTGCCTCATCGCTGAACACAATTTTGCGTCTATAAGTTGCGCGAATCGACGACTGATTTTCAAAGTAAATTTGGATAATTTCGTAGCGTTGTTCAAGCGTGAGTCTATTTATGATGATTTGTCAGAGTATACTGAAACAAATAAAAAAAAATGTTTCATCAAAATTTAATTTTTTGTGTTACTTTTTACAATTTAAAGTTCTATCTAGCTTAAAAAAACACCCTTTATGTACGCGCGTATCAAATTTCACAAATAAACTAGCCAAAAATGTACATAAATGCGACAAAAAAAAAAAAAAAAACAAATAGAGAAAAACATATATAATTTGGTGATTCCCCTTTTTAGTTTTACTTTATTCAAACAGAATAAAAATAAATTGGGGATTTCCTGTGTATTCAAATAACCAAAAAAAAAAAAAAAACGCTCAGAAATTAGAATTTTAAATTCGAATTTCAGAGCGTTTAATGTATTGCAAACATTGATTCTAATTTCTGGACGTTCGAATTACTGAAAGCTCTAATTTGCGAGCGTCTACTGTATATGTAATGGTGTCAGGTTTGATCGTAATTGTTTCAATTTTATATAAATAAAATATAATTGTATCCGACATTTACCTTATACAATTGTATTAAAGTTTTAAACTGATATCAGGTCAAAATTGGGATATAACTATATAATTTTGTATACAAATATATCTATTTGGACCTAAACTGATACCATGTGATATAAACCAATAAAATTGTATCAGGTCAAAAATCAGATACAATTTCATCTGATTAACACATAATTTAAACAGGTCAGATCTAAACTGATACAATAAGTTAAAAACTGATACAATTTTATCGGGCCATTTTTCGGATCAAATGGTACGTGGATGACTCTAAGTTATATATTACCATATAAAGCTCCATATTATTTTTTTAATAGGGAACATACCATATATGGTGCCATTTAAACAGTATATTTGTCATATATGGTGCCATTTAAACAATATATGGTCATAAATGGTAACTCAACTACAATATTAACTGTATTTCAGAAGCTTTTAATTGCATTTCACAAATTTTAAATGTATTTCAGAAATTATGGAATGTATTTCAGAAATTATTAATTGTATTTCAGAAATAATCAAATCTATTTCAAAACTTGTTGATTGTTTATCATAGTTAATAGAGAAAAATTTCTAAATTACATTTCATAATTTCTGAAATACAATTGATAACTTCTGAAATACAGTTTGATAATTTCGGAAATACAATTAATAATTTCTGAAACAGAATTGATAAAACTGAACTTCAATTGACTAGTTCTGAAATACAATTCATAAATCTGAAAAATAATTGATAAGTTCTGAAATACAATTGATAAAACTGAAATTCAATTGATTATTTCTGAAATACAATTAATAAATCTTAAAAACAATTAATACAATTAAAATGGTGTAGAGCGTTAAAAAGGTGTAAATAAAATTATTTTATTCAAAGATTTCAATTTAATAAAAAAATAAATATATAATTTTATAAAAAAATTTATAGAAAAAAAAATTTTAATTTTATAAAAAGAAATTCATTTTGTAAAAAAAATGCATATCGAACTCGAGATCTTCTGAGTTTAAACCTTATTTTAACAAAATATTGTAATTTTTATAAAATCAGTGCTCTGCCAGTGTATTATTTTTTGAACAGTTGGCAATATATTCTGGGATCTTATTTAATCCCAAATAAATGGAGATCTTACGTAGTACCAAATATAATGCGGCATCTAATTTTATCTGTCATTTTTATGGATAGTTTTAGATGTCAATCCCCAAATATATTGCTGTTTCTAATTCTATCTGCCATTTTAATACCTAAATAAATTGCTGGATCTAATTCGATCTGCAATTTATGGGAAAAATTAAGATTTTACCAAATCACTAAATATATCACTGGATTCAATTCGATCTGCAACTTATTGAAAAAGTAAATATCTTACGCAATTCCGGAATATATTACTGGATCTAATTTCATCTGTTGTTTTTTTCATAAATTTAGATCTTACATAATCCCCAAATATAATCCTCGATCTTATTCGATCTGCCGTTTTCCAGATAAAGTTAGATACAACTTAATCCTAAAATATATATGTGACCTCCGAGAAAAGGGACCTAGTGTGTGAAAATTAAGTTTTGAGAAGAACGCATTTAAAGTTTCATAACGCATTATCACTTTAAACACACCTTCAGTTGGGAGATGCGATTTGGTATGGTTAGGTGCCACAACTCATTTCATCTTATTCTACACCCTTTTAGGTACCAGAATCCACTCTTAAGGCCAAACCTGTTTTTTGACACAATAGGTCCCTTTTCTCGGAGGTCACATATACCTAGATCTACTTTTTCGTATAAATTTAGATCCAAGTTTATCCCCATATATATTGCTGGATGTAATTCGATCTGCCATTTTTTTGATAAATTTAGATCCAAGTTTATCCCCAAATATATTGCTGGATCTAATTTGATCTGCCAATGTTCGGATCAATTTATATCCAAGTTTATCCCCAAATATATTGCTGGATCTAATTCGATCAGGCATTTTTCTGATAAAGTTAGATCCAAGTTTATCCCTAAATATATTACTGGATCTAATACGATCTGTCATTTTTCGTATCAAATTAGATCTAAGTTCATCCACAAATATAGAGCTGGATCTAATTAAATCTGCCATTTTTCCGATCAAATTAGGTCTTACTAAATCCCAAAATATATTGCTGGATCTAATTTGATCTGCCAATTTTCTATTCAATTTATATCCAGGTTTATCCACAAATATATTGCTGGATCTAATTGGATCTGCCATTTTTCGGATAAATTTAGATCTAAGTTAATCCACAAATATATTGCTGGATCTAATTTGATCTGCCATTTTTCAGATCAATTTATATCTAAGTTTATCCACAAATATATTGCTGGATCTAATTCGATGTGCCATATTTCGGATCAAATTAGATCTAAGTTTATCCCCAAATATATAGCTAGATCTAATTCGATCTGCCACTTTTTCGGATCAAATTAGATATACGTTTATCCACAAATATATTGCGGGATCTAATTTGATCTGCCAAAATTGAGATCAAATTAAATCTAAGTTTATCCCCAAATATATAGCTGGATCTAATTGGATCCGCCATTTTTCGGATCAAATTAGATCTAAAAATATCCGCAAATATATAGCTGGATCCGCCAATTTTCGGATCAAAATAGATCTAGGTTTATCCCCAAAGATATCACTGGACCTCCCAATTTTGAGATATAACTTGATCTTAGTTTATCCCCATATATACAATGGGATCTAATACGATATGATTGGATACACCCAATTTTGAGATCTAATTGGATCAGCTAGATATTACAGCAGATCTTAAACAATATCAAATTGGATATAATTAGATATTGCGCGAGATCAATTTTTTTTACTCGGGTTGACATTAAGTGTTTTTGTTTTTCAAAGTATAGATAATTAACAAATTCAGTGACTTAAAGTGAATTGCTAATTGAAGATTTATTAAATTTAATTTAAATAAATTTATATAATTTTGAACGTTCTCAATTAAATCGTACATTAAAATTTCTGTCATTAATTTTGATATTATCTATCTTTTTGTTATTTTGTATAAGGCAAACTATTAATGAATGTTATATAATGTATTTGAATTATTAATTTAAATAAAGTTATAGAGCAATTCCATATAAAAACGATCAAAATTGGCAAATTTTTGGACGACCCCTCTCCGATTTTAAAATAAATAGTCTCAATCGATTGCCCAGCAAAAAATAATGTACCTACATATTTTTTTTTTTTTTATAGTGACTGGTTTAGTGGTGGTGTACACCACTGTCATGTGACAAAATTGAAGAATTCTTCATAAGGTACCTCATTGAAAGCGATCGCAACGAGTGATAGCTCGTTGGAAAGGTATTGAATCAGGCTTTAATTGAAAAATAAAATTTTCCTAATTTTTCTCAGAAATTTACCTTTTTTCCCATGAAAATTAAATTTTCCCATGAAAATTAAATTTTCCGATTTTCCACAGAAGCTCCTAAATTTTCCGGCTAATTTTTTTTTTTTTGGATTCCTCATAATTTTTGCTTTAAGAATCAGCAATAAAAAAATGGGCCCCGACTCCTTGTTTGGACAGGAGAGGAGCATTTAAGAGACCACCTTGTTCTGATTGTTTTTATATTTTTTATAATTGAATTATTTGTAATTATTCAACATTATTTTATTTTATTATTAAAAATACATTTTAAAAATTATTTTACAGTTAAAAATACAATTATGAAGAAAAAATCAATTTTTTTTAAGAGCCCCAAGTTGAGTGTGTAGTGAATATGGTCTGCCTGCCTTCACAAGATCGGCCATAAATCCATGGATAATAGCAGCAGTGGCATGTAATGGCACACCAAATCCGACTGAGGCTACAGGTCATAAAATCTTTTGTAAATTTTTTAAATTACCAGGTAATAAATATTTCGCCTAAAATTACACGTGCAGAAACAAGTCATAAAACACGGATTTTCCATAAATATGGCGAAATATTTATTACCTGGTAATTTAAAAAATTTACAAAACATTTTATGACCTGTGGTCGGCTTATTGGCAGTAACCAATTAAGTCCCTCTTTAAAAAACATTTTATGACCAGTAGTTCACGCAAATTTTCCTATTAAAGAAAAGCAAATATCGCTTTTTTTTTACCTATTTTTTACCAAAAAATAAATATAAATACTTCACACACTCTGAGTCAAATTTTAGTTGAATACTTAACGTGAAAGTGTTAAAGTGTTTTTTTTGTAAAGTAAAGAGTGAAGCTGTAAAGACAATTTAAAGTAAAATGAATAAATTTTGCTGCAATCCGTTTAACAAAAGTGGACATCGTTCGAAAAAGATAAAAGTATTAAAATTAACTGGTGTTTCGAAGCGATACATGAATGAATTAAATATACAATACGGTGAAGAAGCAGAATTCATTTGCCCCAAGTGTAAAATCGATTTGTCTCAACAAGCAGATGCATTGAAACAAACACACAGAAAACAGTCTCAGTTGTGGCCACCGAATTTGTTGCCAATCGAATTCGTGCGGTTACGACAACTATCTTTATATTAAATTATATTTTTCGTCGTGAAAGCCAATATTCGGTTGTCTAATTCAATATTATGTTCCACATAAATATTATGATGTTCTACAAAATTTTATTGAAATTAAAAAACTTTTTTTGAATTTTCTGGTATTGAACCCGGCCCTTCAGGTTAATAGTTCACACTTTTACCAACTGCACCACAACTACTTTTAAATTTCTTAGCCATATTTACTGTTTATACATATGAATATTTTATTTTAATTAAAAAAAAAAAACATCTAAATTTTTGTCTTTTCCGGGATTCGAACTCGGAAATCCGGCGTACTAGGCCAACTCCTCACCCACTACACCACAAACACTTAATAATTTTAATGACTACTTTTGAATTTATGTGTTTTATTAATACAGTATAAAATTCGTTTATCAATACCAATTAATAGTTGTGTGTGTTATCAATATAATCCACAATTCGGTTGGTTCTACAGAAACTTGAATTTAAGGTCATATTTGATTAGGATACCCGTATTTGTAGTTACCACTTTCGAATATTGAAATTTTTTTAAAAAAGGTTATAGATAACACCAATTTTCTTGTATATTCACTAAATAAATGGCTGCTTCTACTGCATAGAATTACTAAACTGATACTAATTTTAAAATTGATTGGAGATACCAATAATTTGTTAAAAGGATTGTTTTTTAGTTCATTTTCCCTATTTTTAATACCTAGTAAAATATTTTTGATGTAGTATTCAATTATAGGTAATTCCAAATAAAATAAAGTCCTGGCAAATTCATTTTAATGGTTTTGATCGAAAGCCAACCAATCTTTTTCCTGGGTGAATGCAACCACAATCCGAGAGTGAAATGACAATTGAAAAAAATGTGTCATCTGATAGTGAGGCAGATATTCCGATGGTCAATATGTCTTTGAGTCCTTTGAATGAGGCTATTACCACTTTAGGTGAATCGTCTATTACAAAAAGAAAGTTGCGAAGTGAAAAATACAGGAAAGAGAAAAAAGGCAAGGTTATGAGTGCAATCGCGACAATATTTGATGAAGGCTCTGATAACGAATGCAGTCAAGCAGATGACGTTGATGACGGCAAACAAATGATTGAGCAGTTGAAAAGAAAATTCAATTTAGCGACCACTTTTCCGGAGAAATATCTCATTTTATCTGTGCTGCCTCAATCATGGTCTATACGCAAGATTTCTGAACAGTTTCAAACATCTTTTTACATCGCGAGAAGAAGCAAAGAATTAGTTCGACAGAAGGGCATATTGGCGACTCCCACCAAGAAATTTGGCTCAAGGACCCTCAGCGAAGCAACGGTAAAATTGATTCAAGATTTTTACTGCAATGATGACAACAGCCGCGCCTGCCCAGGTACACGTGACTATGTTATCACACGTGAAGATGGAGAAAAAGTACACAAGCAGCGCAGATTATTATTATGTAATCTATCCGAAGCATACCATCAGTTCAAAGAGAAATACCCAGCAGAAAAAGTGGGATTTTCTAAGTTTGCCATCCTACGACCAAAAGAATGCGTACTGGCATTAGACAGGCACGGAACGCATTCAGTCTGCGTTTGCATGTTTCATCAAAACATCAAATTAATGTTCTTTCCATGCAAGAAATTGAAAGTATTTCACGGTGAAATTGAAACATATAGGGACGTCCTGTCGAAGTCGTTGTGCGCATACACCACGGAAAATTGTCATCTGTCCAAATGCGACAATTGTCCGAAGATTGACGAGCTAGAGCAATATTTGGCGGAAAAGTTTGAACAGCTGTTAATTCAGGAGGTGCATTTCAAACAGTGGATAATTAGCAGCGGCAGATGTTCCCTTGAGACCGTGGTAAAGCAGATTCCGGAATTCATCGAGGAATTCGGATTCAAGTTGAATGAACTGAAGACGCACCATTTCATATCCGAGATGCAATCGAAATTTCTAAAGGAAAGTAAGGAGAAATTAGCCCAAAATGAATTCATTGTGATAAGCGACTTTGCCGAGAATTACACTTTTCTCGTTCAGGATGAAATTCAGGCTTATCACTGGGCAAACGACCAGTGCACGGTGCATCCTTTTTGCATTTATTTTAAAAACGAAGATAACGAACTACAGACCGTAAGCCTTGTTGTTGTCGCGGAGAGTTTAGCTCATAATTATGTGTCCGTTTATTTATTTCAAATGAAACTGTTTCAATTCTTAAGATCAAAATTCGATGCAATCGACAAAGTAACGTTTTTCTCAGACCATATACTGACCAGATCTTAAATGTACAACATTTGTTTTCGTGGATTCAAAGCAAGGAAATTGCCATTAACACAGTTTTATGCACTCAAAAAGAACACGATGCCATGGAGCGACGAATTCAAAACAGATATAATAATGTCAAAACTATAACTGGAACGCAAAAGTTTCATTGCTTCATACCAAATATTTCTGATATGTCAATTAATGTAAAGTGGTACTCTTCGTCTGCCGACGTGCTAAATTTAAAGTTACTTTAATTTTATAATGATGCCAAGACAATTGAAATTTTTAATAAATATTGTAATTAAGTATAAGCAGCAAAATAAGAAAGATTTTTTCTTCATAAATGTATTTTTAACTGTAAAATAATTTTTAAAATGTATTTTTAATAATAAAATAAAACAATGTTAAATAATTACAAATAATTCAATTATAAAAAATATAAAAACAATGAGAACAAGGTGGTCTCTTAAATGCTCCTCTCCTGTCCAAACAAGGAGCCGGGGCCCATTTTTTTATTGCTGATTCTTAAAGCAAAAATTATGAGGAATCCAAAAAAAAAAAATTAGCCAGAAAATTTAGGAGCTTCTGTGGAAAATCGGAAAATTTAATTTTCATGGGAAAATTTAATTTTCATGGGAAAAAAGGTAAATTTCTGAGAAAAATTAGGAAAATTTTATTTTTCAATTAAAGCCTGATTCAATACCTTTCCAACGAGCTATCACTCGTTGCGATCGCTTTAGTAGTTTTTTTTAAAACAACTTTCAATGAGGTCCCTTATGAAGAATTCTTCAATTTTGTCACATGACAGTGGTGTACACCACCACTAAACCAGTCACTATAAAAAAAAAAAAAAAATATGTAGGTACATTATTTTTTGCTGGGCAATCGATTGAGACTACCCTATAAACATTTTCGCTGGAATTCAAGTTGAAATCAAGTTCAATTCCAACCCTGTTTTCCACTTTCAAGGCTTGAATTCAACTTTTATTACATTTTATTTCAATAGCATACTCCAGCAAAAGGGAAACAAAAATTCAAGTTTGAAATATTTTTGTTAAATAAACAAGTACTAGAATTTGAAATATACTTTACTTCAAGTAAAATTTAAAGCACTTGAATTTTTAAAACCTATGTGCTTATTGGGTATTTATTTTAGAATCGGAGAGGGGTCGTCCAAAAGGTGATCGCTTTCATATGGAATTGCTCTATATGTTTTTGTATATAAAATGGTACATGTGTTTTAAATAAAGAGTTTTTAGTATATGCTATATTATAATTATAATTTCAATTTTATATTTCATTTTTTTTTTATATTTTATCAAATTCATTATAAAAAAGACATTGTATTAAAAAAAATTTGAAGTTGGTGAAATATAAAAAATAATGAAATATAAGTCTAAAAATTAATAATAAATCGATAAAAAAATAATTAATTAAATAAAATGCATTGTTGAATTTAATAAAATGCATTGGTAAAACAACAAAATCATTATGCAATTTAATTAAATATAATTGTTAAGACAACTAATTTTTGTTAATACATTTGACGATATTTTGTCAAAATAATACCACATAAAATAGTTAAACGTCAAAATATAAATCTACTAAACAATGCGTTAAATTGATGGACAGGTTTTGTTAGTTGTATAGTGATCACCCATTCATCAATTTAATATGGATTTTGGTTGATTTCACAGCTGTTTTTGGTTCAGTGTAGTTGTATATTATGATATGTGTCTTAATGTGACTCCATTCATTGTCAGATATAGCCCAATCACATTATATATGACAATAAGGGTTTGGGATTTCCCGGACTTTTTTATTTCCCGGGAAACGGGAATAAAAAAATTTGATTCCCGGGAATCCCGGTAAATGTTTTTTAACAAAATTGTTAATGAAAACCACCTATATAAGTAATTTTTGTAAAAAAAAACACTATTTCAGAACAAATTCAGTCTGTGTAGCGAGAATTCAAAGTAAAAATATTAGAATGTTGAACATTTGATTTCACATAAATTATTCTAAGCACTTCCAAATGAATTGCATGATTCCAGCAGAAAGCACCCACTACTGAACTGTCGGAAACAAACAGTTTCATTACATTTGGCCCATTAGATATGATGGCCACAATGTTATTTTCCAAAGACAAATACAACTCTTCTAGTCTTATTTCTACAATTCTTCTCATTTCATCAGCATTACATCTTCCTGATATATAAACCAACCCCATGTTATAAAATGAATTATTTCCGTTTATACATATGTTCAAATATCTCTTTTGTGATGTTCTTGTCCATTCATCTAAGATCTCCTATCTCCTATTGTTAGAAATATTGCTCGATATTTTCTTTTATCATGATATCTTTTACATTATTGTAGTAATTTAATATAATATTCTTTACATCGGTTTTATTTTTTGCAATGCCAGGTTTTTATCATAAAAACTTTCTCGAATAAACGAACGTAAAAATAGCAGAAAAAGTTACTAAAAATTAGTTAAAAATGATGCTGCAGAAAAAACTGCTAAAATTAGCAGATTTTTTTACTAAATACTAGTAAAATGAGAATAGCAAAATTAAAACTGCTAAATTTACAGAATTTTAGTTATATTTAGGCTAACTTTTAGTTAATTGAAAATAGCAAATTGTACTGTAAAATCTGCAGAAAATTTTGCTAAATATTTGTAGACTAAAAATAGCAAAAATAAACTGTTAAATCTACAAAATTTTTGCTATTTTTAAGCTAAATTTAGTTGAATGCAAATAGCAGTCTATTCTGCTAAAATCAGCAGAAATATTTGCTAAAAAATTGTAAACTGCTGTTTTCAAAAGGCTCGATTTTTATTTGCATTTAAAAAAAAATCGAAAAAAAAACTTCGAAAATTTTAAATTTTTTGGTGATTTTTTGGGCTACTAATTATTTAGCAAAATTTTTTGCTGATTTTAGCAGGTTAATTTGCTAATCTCCATTTACAAAAATTTAGCTCATATATAACTAAAATTCTGTATATTTAACAGTTTTAGTTTTGCTGTTCCTATATTACTAATATATAGCAAAAATAATCTGCTAATTTAGCAGTTTTTTTCTGCAGCATCATTTTTAACTAATTTTTAGTAGTTTTTACTAAATTTTTTACGGACTTTTTTCAATTAGTGTAGTTATGGTGCGGATTGACATTCCGTCAACTGCGGCTAATTTGGATACCATTTAAGGATATGTTTGCCCTACCATAAAACGTTCAATGCCTATTCAGCTTACATTTTTTTCTTCGGGTACTTTGCTAATTTTAGCTGGAACGTTATTCTTGTCATCAATTTTTTTTTTTTTTGTGAACCAAATTTAGATGTCGGATAACCAAATTTAGATACCTCCGTTAACCATTAGTCTTTTAGGGCAAATATCACTGCGCTGCATTGTCCTTTTTTGTGAAGTATTTCCATACTCCTGACTTTTATTCTTTAATATAAAAGAATATATTAGTTTTAAAATAAAGTAAACTTGCTTGAAAATATCACATTTATTAATGGAAACGTTACTTATAAAATTATTGGCCCCTAATATAAAGGAGGACATATTTTAAATTTAAAGTCGACTTTATTTTTAATCATACGATTTTGTTCATTTGTTACACAAATATTTATATTTTCAAACATTTTGATTTTTTGAAAATAAATTAACCAATCAGAATGCTCCAAAAATAAACGAAGTCAAGGTATACCACCCAATATCTTAACTAAAGTCACTTTAACTAAAATATACATTTAAAAAATTTAGATAGTAAGGGCGGTCATTTGTAAGAAACAAAACTTTTTTTCATATTTCTTTTAAACATTTTACCAAGTTTTTAGGTTTTACTACTTAAATTTTGAATAAGTTATGCGAAAAATCTTTAGTAGTTTAAATGCTCCTAATTATTTGGCAATGATTTTTTTGTGTGTCAAATGAATTGATTCCCTTTTAAAAGATTCTAACAACGACATTTTTGTTTTGGTATTTAAAATGTTTTTTATGACTAAAATTAAAAAATCCTATTCCAAACAAAAACAATTTAAAAAATTTAATATTTTTAAAATTTCCCGTTTTCCCGGGAAAAATATATTATTTTCCCAAACTTTTCCCGGGAATTCCCGAACCCCAAACCCTAATGACAATATATAACTATTTTTACTCGGGAATTTAAAAAAAAAAAATTTTTCGAAAGATTGCAGAAATGGCTATATTGTGGGCGCTGTGGTGTAATGGTTAGCGCATTGGACTGTTACACGTGAGGTTGCGGGTTCGAGACCCAACCAAGGCAACATCAATTTATGAAAAATAGTAATATGCATGAGTTTTTTCTATCCCTCATACATATCGCAGCGTCCTCCTTCGGTGGGGTTAAGTACTATGGGACTTAACCCCACCGAAGTAAAATAATATAACAGGGCTATGAACTAAAAAGCTTCAACAAAATTCGCCAGCTCACCATCAGATGGCGCGCAACAACTATTCTAAAATTCAATATCTCGCGCAATTATAATGTTGCCATATTTGAAACCCTTCATCTTTCACTACCTTTCATTTCTTCTCTATCCCCTTTCCACAGGAAGCAACACGTTAATTAATAGGAAGAATTGCCTGAGTGTTGCTTTTCTTAAAAAAAAAAAAATATTTAATTTGTCCCAAACAAATAAGTTACATGGATGAGAAAGAACACCTGTGTGGCCAAAATGTCACATTTTAACCCCCTCTAACTCAGAAAATTTTTTACCGATCTTGTTGAAAATTTGTGTCTAAACTACTAACCAATAGGACTAACCTTGGTGCAAATTTCATCCAAATCGGAAGACATCGATTTCAAAAGTTGGGTCACTTGACATGAAATACCCCATATGTTTAATTCAGTGCTGTTAATTTCATAGGACAATTGTCCCTCCTCAATTCACATGTATTCATACGCGCTTGCTTTTAGTCGTCTCTGAAATAGCGACGAATGAACATGTGCATGGATGTATGCTGATTTTCTGTTAATGTACTGAAAAAAATTAATAGCACTGCCCGGCAAATATTTTATGATTATAAATGGAGATTAACGATATTTTATAAATATGTAAATACAATGAAATCGCTGATATTCGGCGCTGTTCTAAGTTTCGAATCCACATAAAAAAATTCTATAGTGAAAAATTCCGATTTTTTTGCTGTTCTGTGATCCACATCCGAATTATTTTTTTCGTTTTATTTCGTGCAGAAAAAGCTTGGTGAATATATATATTTTTTGCAACAATTAATATATAAAAATTTATGTTAAAATTTGTTTAAAAATTCTAAAATTTTTTCGAAACAGCAAATTTCCGAAATTTGTAATTCCATATGGTTTTATAAATCCACTCTAATTAAAAAGTTTCGTAACTCAGAACAGGCGTGATTAATTTATAAAAAATCGAAAACCTTTTGTTTTACATGGAATAAAAAATGCCATCTTAATGTACATATGTATGTATGTATTTATTTTTTTTTTTCTTTCAAAAATTGTATTTTGTTTATTTTTATTTCAAACAGTGTAGTATTTATTTATATTTTCCGATAGTACTTCATTTTTTACACAAAACATTTTCATATTTTCAATAAAAAATTAATTCATACAGATACTACAGTGAACCAAAAATAGCGATGAAATCAATTAAAATCCATATTAAATTGATCAATGGGTGATCACTATACAACCAACAAAACCTATCATCAATTTAACATATTTATTATATTTTATCACTATAACCAAAATTAATAAATTTGATAAAATATAAAAAAAATGAAATATAAAATTAAAATAATAATACTTATGTATACACTCAAAACTCAATTCTTTAAACACATGTCCAAAAACATATAAATTTATTTAATATTTTTAATAATTACATAAATTTATACTAATTAAAATTAATAAATATTCGCTGAACAATTCACAACAAGTCACTAAATTTAATTTCTTAATTCATTAATATTTCCAACTATTGCACGCTTACATGAGGAATGACGCGACAAAACTAACCACACTAAATTTTTTTTTCTACAGTTAATACGTTTTACAAATTGAAGAACAATTTTATTAAAATAACTTTACTGACTTTTCAACAAAATTTTTTAGACTTAATAAATACAATTTTGTTAACTATTTGACAAACATCTTTCAAAACAACAATTGGTTCGCAGAGCATTTTTGCTTACAATAAGTATGTGCATTTAAAAAACAAAACAGTTGATTTGAAAAAAACATACATATATTAATTTGAATAAAAAAGATATTGTTTTAACAAGTTGTTTGTTTCATCAAAAAGTAACAAAATATTTATGTTGATTTCACTTACTACTTTTGGTTCAGTGTATTAACCCATTCAACATTTCTTACAGTGCAATTCTTATTTTCTCACCAACACAACTACATTTTTACTTTTGAACAGCACTGATTTAATTACATCTTTTATCAAATAAACAAAAATTTTTATAAGGGAGCATTTATTATATATCTAAATATATACCTTATACACCACCATATATGATTACCTACATATTATATTATATATTATCGGTGCGCACGAATTTGTCACCGAGGGCCATATTGTGGATTTCATAAGTTATAAAGGGCCGCACCATACAGTGAGAATTCCCTGCTTGATATTAATGAATTTTTGCACAAGTCCAATGAAGGTCCACTGGAACATCATAAAATGCCCTTCCCTTTTTTTCCCTTTTGGGTCCTATTTTACCACGTACTTTTATTCGGAATCTTTAGTGTATTAGCTTATACCTCGGTAATTCAAATCTCGAAAATTGCAGATATAATATTTCCATCGAAATTTTATTTTTTGGCGAAGATGTAAGAGCAGTGTAAGTTTTATTATAGTATTTCATTTTAATTAAAATTATTTTTTTACAGTTTGTAAATTATTAACCAATAAAAAAGTAAAACGGAAAAAATACTATGTATTTTCCGTTTTACTTGTAATCGTGCATTTATTATTTTACGAATGTTTACTTTAAACAACAACCAGAGGCTATTTACAAATTCAAATTATTTGAGATAAAATTTTCAATGCCAAATGCAGGAAAAAGTGTTTTCTTTTAGTTCAGTTCAATATAAAAAGTGAAAAAATTAATATGTATCATACTTGGGATTAATTAATTATTTTGACCCAATAATTGACGATTTCAGGGCCTCGTCAGAGTTAGCTGGTGACACCACGTCCAGGGTGGGCTATGGGTGAGGGGTTTAAATTTGGATGGGTGTTTAAATTTAACCAATATTAAACTCAAATAAAAAAGTCTGTAAAAGTTACAGAAAAAACTGTAATATTACAGAAAAATTAACTAACATTAGGCCAGCAGACCGATTAGCTAATTTTAGCAAAATGTGTCTGTAATTATTAGTAAAGTCAAAGTTATGGAAAAAATTTGTAATAGTTACTAAAATTTAGATTAATTTTAGTATATTCATAATGGAAATCAATTTGCTAAAATTAGCCAAATTTCTTACTACACACAGAAAACAGTCTCAGTTGTGGCCACCGAATTTGTTGCCAATCGAATTCGTGCGGTTACGACAACTATCTTTATATTAAATTATATTTTTCGTCGTGAAAGCCAATATTCGGTTGTCTAATTCAATATTACGTTCCACATCAATATTATTATGTTCCACAAAATTTCATTGAAATTAAAAAAAACTTTTTTCGAATTTACTGGTATTGAACCCGGCCACTCAGGTTAATTGTTCACACTCTTACCCACTGCACCACAACTACTTTTAATTTTCTTAGCCATATTTACTGTTTATACATATGAATATTTTATTTTAATTTAAAAAAAAAACATATAAATTTTTGTTTTTTCCGGGATTTGAACTCGGAAATCCGGCGTACTAGGCCAAGTCTCTACCGACTACACCACAAACACTTATTAACTTTGAAGTCTAATTTTGAATTTATATGTTTTGCTTGGAAAACAAATATAGTAAAAAATTCGTTTACCAATACCAAACAATAGTTGTGTGTGTTATCAATACAATCCACAATTCGGTTGGTTCTACAAAAACTCGACTTTAAGGTCATATTTGATTAGGATACCCGTATTTGTAGTTACCACTTTCGAATATTGAAATTTTTTTAATAAAGGTTATAGGTAACACCAATTTTCTTGTCTATTCACTGAATAAATGTCTGCTTCTACTGCATAAAATTACTAAACTGATACTAATTTTAAAATTGATTGGAGATACCAATAATTTGTTAAAAGGATTGTTTTTTAGTTCATTTTCCCTATTTTTAATACCTAGTAAAATATTTTTGGTGTAGTATTCAATTATAGACAACTCCAAATAAAATAACGTCCTGGCAAATTCATTTTAATGGTTTTGATCGAATTCCAACCAATATTTTTCCTGGGTGTAAATATTAGTGAAATTCATTTAGAAGCAAAAGTTAGTAGTTTTACTATATATTAGTAAAATTTCTGTAAATTTAAAATGGAAATAAAACTGAAGAAACCAGCGAAAAAATTTAGTAAATAGGAGGTAGTTCAAAAAATAATACTTATACTAAATGTTAGTATGCATACTGCATTTTATTTCCTAAAAATCTAAAATAAAATCCATAAAAAATGCTTAAGAATAGTAAAATTTTTTAAACAAACATTTTTTTCTTTTTAGTTATAAAATGAAATGTAATTTTAAATACCATTTAATTATAAGTAAAGTTTTAAAATTTAAATAACTTTTAGATGAATGATACATTGAATGTATGTATATAAAAAGACAAAAATATTTATTATAGATGTATGTACTTTATGTACTATATGCTCTTGAGATCAATATCAAATTGATATTCACATTTTAATTAATTTGTGGAATATTAAATATATAAGTATTTACAAGTCACGCATTCATTTAATGCAAATTTTTATAAGTATTCACTTTTAAAAGTATTAAAAAAATGCCCACATTTATTCCAAATTAATGTAGGTACATTTTATTATTTATCTATTAGGCTCGGTTTCAAATTTAAAGTTAACTTGCACTTAACGATATTGAAAGATAAAATGTCAAAAATTATATACGAAATAACAAATTAAATAACTAATGGTTAACTCAAAAGCCTTCAGTATGAAAACCACCGTGTAGGTTTTTGAGTTTACTTTTAGTTAATCCATAATTTTTTGTTTCGTACACAAATTTCTTGACATTTTCTTTTGTTTAATAGTGAAGTTAAAGTCTTCAGTATGAAACTCAGCTGTAAAGATTATAATTAGAAATTAAGAGTTTCAAAGTTAACAAAAGTAGGCAATTGTTTTAAACGACTTAAAACGTGAAATTATCAAATTAACTAACATAGGAGTAAAATTTATAAATTTTTCTCTTCATTTATATTTTTTAGATAAGTTGTCAGGCTAAGGATTGCTGTTAATAACTTGTCTTTAGGAAAATTGATTCCAAAAATTTGTGATTGAAGAGCCATACATGTTTACATTCAATCGGATATTTAAAATGAAAAACCACATAAATATGAAAAAGACATGTCAAATCCTCTAAAATACTTTCTAGTTTATAAGTAACAGTGTCAAATTTTACGCGTGCTATTAAATCATTGATACCATTACCACGATTGCCGTATTCGCCTCCACGCTTCACGTGGGCTACAAAACTGTAGATAACAAAATAGAAGTTAATTTTTGCTACATATAAATTAATATAAAGACAAAAACTTACTAAAAATGCACACATAAATTGACTAACAGCTTGAACATTTGTATCCACTGTAAATATCTCATGAATAATATCTTCCAAACAAATAATGGGTGATTTTTTGCCATTGAGAAGAGCAAAACCTTTTTAAATACCAATTCACGTATGGTACCAATATTGGGATAACCATATGTAATTGTAAAATTATGTATCGCTTTTCCATAATTTTATGGTTTTGTCATTTTCCAAAGCCGCCGAAGCAATAATATTCTCTGTTGGATGACAAGCAGTACACAACACAGTGTCGGTGTGACCCTGTAATTTCGATTGTACAACCTCTTTCGATTGTAGATTCCAGATGTAAACCATATTATCTTCACGGCCGGAAACAATCTACTAATAAATATTACAACCATTTAAAACAAATTTATAGATAAAAAAATTCTTGCCTTTAACTAACATTTCCTCCAGTTACTGAAAAATTTGCAAAAATACAATATTTTTCATTTTTATGTCCAGTGTAGATTCTTAAACATTTTCCTTTTGAATAGTCCCATAATTTCAAAGTATTATCCAAAGTAGCCGCCAATATATACTTGCCATTGGGGGAGAATTTTACAAAACTTACAGGCGGGTTGTCATCATCTATTAAAGTCTTCAGATACTGACCACTGGCTGTATCCCAAATACGACATAAGCCATCAAAGCTAGAAGAGATAACTAACGAACCATCACGATTGAAATGAACGGCAGAGACAGGTCAATTCATAAAATTTCGAAATTATTTCTTTTTCCACTTCTGGTACTCACATGAACTCGCCAACCATTTCCCATTGGGTGAAAACAGCTGATACTGCCTTGGTATGACCAGCCAAAGTAAACTTTAAAGTATAATTGGGTTTTACAGATAAAGACGATTTATTTGAAGATGAGGATGTTGTTCCGGTCGAAGATGATGTTTGAAGAGTATTAGAACCACTGGGTGCGGTGGGCATAGGTTGTGGAGCATCTACCCCAGGATGACAACCCTGTACTGGTCCAATAGGTACCATAGTTATTGATTTTTACAAGTTATAATTTTAATTCACTTTATTTTTTTAACTATCAAAACACTACCGAATGTTTTTGTTAGAAAAACCTCGTGTTTAGGGTTGTGTCGTTCATGAACGCACTAGTTCATTTGAACGGTTCAGTTCATTGAACGATATGACATCGTTAACCATTATTCGTTCCTTTCGTTCAATCGTTCATTTCGTTATTTTTTTTTTAGTCATAGAATATTTGTATCCCTTTCTTATTAATTTTATTATTGAATTAAATGTTTTTCGGTTAAAGTTGAGTTTAGTCGCACAGCTTCGATCGGGTCAAAATTTTTACCGCAGGTAAAACTTTTTATTGGGATTCCACAACAACTTTTTTTGTATCGGTCGGACCTATCTCGGGAGTTATTTCGGTTCAAAGTTCGAAGTTGGACTTGCTTATAACTCCGTTATTTGTGGTCGGATATGAACAGTGCGCGCACCATTAGAAAGGTATTTAAAATATCTTTCATATGGCATTAAAAACTGAGGCTCAAAGTTTTAGTTTTTTTTATATTAACTCAAAAAAATTCATGTCAAATATAGAGTTATAGAAATATCTTTCACTAGTACCAAAAATAAGACCGATTAGTTAACCCATTGAGAAAAAATAAACTTTTCAAGAGACTTTTTCATGATGAGACTTTAGAATTTCGCAAAAAAATAGCCATATTTGGAAAGAAAAAAAAATTACATTTTTAATAAGTTATTTTGTGAGAAGAAAGGGTAACGTTAATAAATAAACTAAAAAAAAAATGCAAAAACAGAAATTCAAAAATGAAATTCCAATAAAAAAATTAATAAAAATAATTTCGTCATTATCATCCGCTGTGTTAATTTTGTGTTTTTGAAGGTACATTTTACAGCATGCTTGTCCGTGTATTCCAAAAACGATTTTTTGATTATCAAACAAGCTGGACAGCATGCTTGCTCGTATATCGGCCGCTATTGACATAAGCGGCCTTTCAGTGTGATTTCAGTGTGGTTAACTTTATTATAAAATCGCTAAAAACAAATAAAATTTTTTTTATGTTTAAGGCACTGTCATTTCAAGTCTGGCGACTATTTCTCGATAAAAATAATGCAGAAGTTAAGGAAATTTTGTAGGATTCCCAAAAATATACAGTTTGTATAGATCCGATCAGTACTTGCTAAATTTTTTGATGTATTTTGATAACAGGTCGATATCGCTAATTTTTCATTGAAAGTCACGCCCACTTAAAACAAGTGACAAAATAAAAAAACAGACATTATGTTAAAATTCTGCACAATATTCTAAACCACATATTTGCCTTCCGGGCGAATTTAGCCACTATTTTGATTTTTAAAAATAAAGTCAACGAAAAAAAAATTAGAAAAAACTTGAATCGTTCCTATTAAATTTGCCACCACTGTATTTGGAAAAACGGCGAATTTCCATTCTTGATACATATAAAGTTGTACGTTGCCATTATAACTTTTGTAGTTGGTAATACTCGTTTAGTTTAGCTAGGCTGCATCAAGTCAGAAAATTTAGTGATATTTTTCTTTTATTTATTAATTTTTTTGTGAAAGATTGTGTTAAAAAGAAAAAAAAAATATTTAATTGTGTATATTAAAGTATTAACTTATTATAAGAGTTTTTAATTAATATTTGTTAATAAAAATAAATTAAAAATAAATGAAGAGATTGTAGTTATTGTTTTTCAATTAAAGATTTGTATTAGATGTAAAATTCAATGTGATTTATAATATATTTAGTTATTAAATAATCGCCAAACAGTAGATGTATTAATTTTACTTTTTATGTTTTTCCATTAAAATATAGAGAAATTTGGAGAGTAGAATAAATACGTCTATTGTTTGGCATATATTAATAATTGCTTTATAACTAAATATATTATTTATATATAGTATTTACATGGGAAAATAATTTGTTTATGACACACATATTATGTTTGCTGCCAAACATATATATCTTTGTCGATAGCGTCATTTCATTTCATCCAAACATTTATATATTTACAGGCAAACATAATATATTTGCATGAAAATATATATTGTTTTTAGTAAAAACACGGCGAATATGTTTAACAAATTCTCCAAATATATATAGTAATATATATATATTACCAGCAAAAATATATTTGGGACAGGCCGTTTTTTTCAGCGTGTACATAAGCAAAAAAAAAAAAGAGAACGACAATGCAATGCATACATTTTCAGGAATGTACATTTCTATAAATTTTTGATACGAATTGTAAAGAGTTTCATGAATATTTTTCAATGCTTCCAATTTGAATTAGTACACTCAAAAAGAAAAGTCAGTAAAGTCAGCAAAAATGTTGCTGTGTCAGCAAATTTTTAGTGCTTGCAAAAAATTTGGTAATTTCAGCAAAAGGTTTGCTGAAAATCAGCGAGCTGATTTTTACCAACAAAATAGTAATCTTCAGCAAAAGTTTTGCTAACACTTAGTCGATTGCAAATGAAAACAATCCTTGCCAAAATCACTAAACTTTTTGCTGAATATTAGTAGACTAAAAACAACTCAAAAAACTTGTAGCGAAATTTTACTTTAGTTACTTTATTTGCTGAAAATTTAAATATAGAAATTGTGTAGAGTTGTTTTTCTTTTAAATCATTTCCGTTGTCTGTACTACATCCAGACAAGCTGCGACATCTACATTTGTCTACCCGGTTGTCGTCCACGCTATATATGCGGTTATCAGCACAATTTTTGTAGCAAAATAAATTAGTAAAACATTAGTTTAAAATTAGTTTAGTGCTAAAAAATATAACTAAAACTTTTGCTGAAAATGGAATTTCAGAAAAAAAATTGCTGAAAACTAGTACACTTGATATACAAGACGTTTCACTAATTTTTCTACTAACTTATTTTTTTGAGTGTATATTACTTCACATTTCTTCAAATATTCATAAAACTCTTGAAAATTCATATAAAAATTATATTTATTATCTAATAATATCAGAAATAGAACTAGAAATATTTTCTGGATTAATTTGTTTTTTTTGGCGTCCACTGCGCCATGATTAAAAAAAACTTCACTAAAAAGATAGAAAATCATTCTGAACTTAAATCTGGTAGTACCTGAATGAAGGAAAAAAATAAAACAACGATTAACAAATTTATTGCACACATTTTCGGGAATGTACATTTCTATAATTTCTTGATACGACTTATCAAGAGTTTCATGAATACTTTTCAACGCATCCAATTTGAATCAATATATGTATTACTTATATTACTGTCGCATTTCTTCAAATATTCATAAAAGTCTTGACAATTCATATCAAATTATATTTTACTCTAGTTCAATTTATTTCTTTTTGGCGTCCACTGCGCTTTGATTAAAGAAGATATACGTTATACGTTGGCATTATGTGTGGGTAAAAAAAGTAAAACTCAACAAGTTTTTTTCATTTCATAGCAAACATAATTTCTAATAACAAAAATCGCACCAAAACTTGTTACCAATCATGTTAATTGAATTTAATTTTTTTACATAATTTTTCAGGATAAGGAATTCATTAAATAAATTTTCATCATTAAACGCAATGTTAATTTTTTTTTAATTCAATAGTTGGCTCACTGCTGATAAATTTCAAATTTGGCAATTAAAGTAAGTGATGCCAAGTCAATTGAAATAACAGCGACAAAACAGCGATGCCAACAATTAAAAAAAAAGTTATGGAGAAAAGTGCAAACAGTACGACAACCCCGGACACTTACTGAAAAAGAGGACTGCCCCGGACAAGAGAACCTAACCGAACGGCTGAAAATCGGCGGCTCAATTTTTGTATTATTGCGTCGCCGCCGACGTTATCGGCTGCGACGCAGAAATTTGTGACCTATGTGGCGGTGTTTTGTTTTACACATTTGTATTTTGCAGTATTTTATTTTTTGTGACACTACAGCAAATATACTATTTTTTTGCAAATATGTAGTTTAAATAAAAAAAAGTCCCGTTAATTTTTACAAAGCGATTGAATGTGCATTGTAAGTGTGAAAAGTGAATAAAAAATATGCAAAGAGCTTTAAAAGACTTTTTAAAAAAAAAATGTAGATGATTCAACACCAGATTCTGATCAAAATTGCAGTTCCGATTCCGAGCAATTAACTGGAATATCTAAGGATATCAGATATTACCACAACATATTAAAAAACAAAGCAAGGTAAAAGGTAATGCAAAAATATTCACTACATGTGGAGGCGCAGAGTGTTGGAAGTTTTTTGGATATCTGTATGTTTCCAACAAATAAGTATTAGAAAAATATAAATTCTGTAAAATTTGCTTGGAATCCAAAGACACGATTTTGAAAGGGTAACAAATTTTTGTAACTTACACACAGAGCTTCGAAGGAATTAATTCCCTTATTCCAATTTTTGAACTGAATTTATGTTTTGGGAATGAATTCTCTGACCGAACTTAAGGAATTGAACGAATTACCTTTTTTCATTCGATTTATCTTGAAAGAATTCATTCATTATTTTATAAAATTTAATGCATTCATTCGTTAAGGAATTCATTCAAATCTAGTTAATTCAATTTTTGAACGAATTAACTTTTTCGTTTAACTCCCTAAGCAATTAACTTTTTGTTTAATTCCCTGATGAATTAACTTTTTCGCTTAATTCCCTGAGAAATTTATTTTTTGTTTATGCACTTAATAATTGTGTTTACATGGTATTTTCAACTAGCTTTATCATTTTTACCATTTTTGCTCAAAAACTAGTAAAAAATTTAAGGGAAAATTTTTTACTAGTAAAAATTTAATACATTTTTATGTAAATCGTTATTAAATTAATTAACTCTTATCATGTGCATCAAAGTTTGCACTCCACAGACGATTTTTTGCGATTTTCGTTATTTTTTTTTTTGTGCGTTTACTGTTTTTACAATTTTTTGTTCGAGTACTTCTGAATATTTTGACAACTTTTTCAATATTTTTCTCTTTTACTAATTTTACTAGAAATGTACTCGTACAAACCTAATGTAAGTTTTTCACTAAATGTAACTATATATTTTTTTTTGTATAATATCTTAAAGATGTAAGTATGTATATACTGAAGTGAAAGAAGTTGTCATTTTCAGTAAAATCTATTGACAATTACAGTTAAAACAAAGACGACAAGGGTATTTACCATTAAAATAACTCAAACTTTAGTTATTTTCAACTGTAGAAAAATAACTAACAAATGCATTAAAAATAACTACCAATGTCAAAAAATTAACTGACAAATTTCTACTACAAACATTTTGAAACAATTGAACAAATGGGTAAAAACTACTGTGTTTTCAATTTATTTCAAAAAGGAATTAATTCTTTAAAGCTCTGCTTATACAGCACAATACTAGAAATACATCGGACATGCGACACATCAATTATGATTGACTTTAGGATGAACATCACGAATGTAAACACCAAATTTTAAAATTAACTCTCTACACTTAAAAAAGTTTGTCGGTAGAATCTACTGAAAATGACAGTTAAAACAAAGGTATATACATAGGTACAGTTAAAAAGGCGACAAATGAAATTACCTTTAAAATAATTAAAAAGTTCGTTATTTTTAACTGTTAAAAAATAACTAACAAATGCATTAAAAATAACTAACAATGTCGTATAATTAACAAACAAATTTTTACTACAAAAATTTTAAAACAACTGACAAAATTAGTAAAATCTAATGTTTTCTTCAGTGATGCCAACTTGGTGCTTTAAGCACTATTTATGGTCCACTTTTTTAAGGTTTTAATAGCTGTGTTTAGTGTTGGCTTATGTCATTCCCATACAAATTTAACGTAACTAACGTTAAGAGTTAACGCTAAACGTTGGCTTATGTCAAACATGTATGGAGATGACATAGGCCAACACAGATATCTTGACGCACAAACACAGCTAAGGTCGCTGTAGGCAGTGGTACCAGATCAAATGTAAAAATAAATCATCAAAATCGTCAACAACACAAGTTTTATATATTTTTTTATTCGAAATTTAATTCATTTTAACTACTTGACTGCTCTTAAGATAATTTACAGCTCTTATAAATTCGAATTACATAAAGGTGGCATTTATGCTACGATTAGTCACAGATAAAACACCTCATCATGCGTTATGCGGTTTAAGTTCTCGCAAATAATTTATATAGACTTTAAGTTATTGATTCCGAACTCTGTTTTTAAAACTTTTAGTCACGTCATAATTGTTCTATAATTTACAAATAAGTTAAACACAGAGTATTTCGGCATTTTTGACCGCAATTTACTAAAAAATGTGAAGTGATTGAGACATTTTAAAAACATATTTAGAATCAGCTTGTCTAAATCTATAAAAATGTTGTACCAAAGTTTAAATCCCTGCAAAAAATTCATTTTGTAAAGCCGTGTAAATTAAAAATTAACGTAGTTCCAACTTTTGTTTGTTAATTGTTTTCAACCATGAACACATTTTTCCACTCCCACCTGAGAAGTATTGCGAATCACAAAAACGCGATTCGGAAAAAACAATTTGCGGTTTTTAACGCTTTTTTAATAGTTTTGTGAATTGGATGGTATTTATAATTAAAGAAAATATATAAACATTTGTATGTGAACTATTTATTTCTATTTTTAAAATTAAAATATACAGGTACATTACTTTTTTACTTTGTATAAATATATTTGATTTTTTTATTAAAAAGTCATAGTGCTTTTTACGCTTTCTTAAGCGAAAAAACAACGCCTTTTACGCTTTTTTACAAAACATTTACGCTTTTTACACTCCAAATGTAAAATTTGAAATAAAAATTCCAAACGGTTATGCAGTTAATACGCTTTTATGCATTGGAGACACAATACAAGTTTCTGATATTTTTTTGCAAACTAGGAATATATCAATAAAAACAAATATAAACTAAACAAGAATTTTTAAAATTCAAAAAAACTCAACGAACTTTTTTATTTTTTAAATAACTAAAAAAAAAACAACTGTTTATTGTAAAATTACTGTTTTGGTGATTGTTTATTATGATATTAAAAATAACTGTTTTAAACAACTGTTACGAAATTACGTTTTCGTTAGTTGTTTTTTTTAAATAAACATCATAATAGTTGTTTTGAATTTTTCTGTACAAAACCAACTGTAATTACTGTTAAAAACAAAAACTACTGATTACTACACAAACATGTAGTAACTGTCAAACTTTTTTGAGTGTACTTTTTGAAATATTCACAAATTTAATTTTTGGTAAAAAGAGAGATTTTTTATTAAAAATTTCTTATTTATTCATATACCTAAAAAAACCACGGATAATTTTTAACATGGTTTTAAGGTACACTCAAAAAAGTTTGTCTGTAGAATCTACTGAAAATGACAGTTAAAACAAAGGTATATGCAGTTAGGAAGGCGACAAAAATAACTAAAACTTTTGTTATTTTAACTGTTGAAAAATAACTAACAAATGCATTCAAAATAACTACCAATGTCGTAAAACTAACTGACAAATTTTTGCTATAAAAATTTTAAAACAACAGAAAAATGGATAAAAACTATTGTTTTTTTACAATTAATTCTTCTTTTGGTATTATCAAAATATATTTTAATAAAAAAAAACAATGTTTTTTCTTTTGATTACAACCATATACATATGTAATTACTTCAGCCTATTAAAAATTTTAAATTAAAAATCCAAACGGCTCTCCAGTTATTATCTTTTATGTATTGGAGATACAATATAAGTTTCTTGTTTTATTTGCAAACTACACTCAAAAAAGTTTGACATTTACTACATGGCAGTTGTTTGTTTAGTAATCAGTAGATGTTGTTTTTAACAGTAATTACTGTTATTTTTCTAAACTTGCTTAAGAAAACAACTAATGAAAAGTGCTATAATTTCGTAGCAGTTGTTTAAAGCAGTTATTTTTAATATTATGATAAACAACTATCAAAATAGAAATTTTACAGTAAACAGTTGGTTTTGTTAGTTATTTTAAAAATAAAAAAATTTCTTTGAATTTTAAAAATTCTTGTTTATATTTGTTATTATTAGGGTTTTTCTCTTCCCGGACTTTTTCATTTCCCGGGACAGCGGGATTTTTTTCTGAATTTCCCGGGATCCCGGGAATTCCCGCTCATTCGAAAATAAATAAATCCGACATATGTTGCATTGGAAAAACTCGATTTCTATTACAACACCGTCCGACAAAGTTCATTTTTTGGCTGTACCTATGAGAAAATCTACTAATATATTCTGAAAGAAGGGCTAAATATAAAATATCCATGTCTTCCACTTTTTCTAGATCAATTCGTCTAACAGTTTAAATCGGGAATTAATATTGGGATAATATATTTATATGGAAGGCCGTCTTAATTTTAAAAAACTCTTAGAAATAACTAAATATTAATTCGCGTTTTTAACGGTTAAACGAATTATAATAGACAAAGTGAAAGACACGGGTATTTTTTTTATCCCTTCTTTTACGACATATTCGAATTGTTCATGGGTGCAAACTTGTGTCGGACCAGTTTTATAGTCAGAACTAAGATCGATTTTTTGCTTAAACATTTCTTAAGTGTGGAATCCAAAAATTTCTATTTCTAGATATTTTGTTTCTATGGAGATTTTCAAAAGAATTCGTCTAGAATTATTTTTATAAAAAAGTTTAAAAGGGAGTATTTTTCACACAAATTTTTAGGCAAATTGGCTTAAATCTTTTTATAAAAATAGAAAATAAAATATCATTAAATAATCTTTTAACTTTAATTGGTATTTAGATTAGAAATTTTTAAAAATAAATTCCCAACCAGCAATTTCGGAAGCTCATAAATAAGATTATTAAATGGCTCATAGGAAAAAGTGGAAAAATGTTTGTTTTTGGAGCTAATTTCTGAGTCATTAATGATCATTTTTCTTTGCTGCCTTATTTAATTTTCATAGTTGCATTTTCAATTATATATATTTGTTCCTTTTACTCCTGCAAGACGCATAGGGCCGCAACAAGATTATCCGAATAAGTTCGATCTGATGCACGGTGTTTGATTTCATTCCAACGAAGGTGTAAGTTGGATATTTCGGTTTCAATTTGCCGTTTCCAGGTGTGTGCTGGTCTTCCTATACGTCGACTGCCTTGCGGGTTCCAGTCTATAGCCTGTTTAGCAATATCATTGGGTTGTTTACGTAATGTATGTCCAATCCAATTCCATTTGCGTTTGCGGATTTCAATTTGGATAGGTTGTTGACCAGTTTCTGACCAGAGTCGGCAATTTGAAATTGTTCTAGGCCAGAATATGTGTAGAATCTTCCTTAAGCATTTATTCACAAAAACTTGTATGGAATGTAAGTCGCGAGGTGCTGCATTCCACGTCTCGCATCCATACAACAGTGTGGATTTTATATTGGAGTTGAATATCCTTAGCTTCGTCCTTCTTGATATATGTGAAGAGTTCCACACTGACTTGAGTTGGCCGAAAGCTTGCCGGGCTTTGTTTATAGGGTTAGATATATCGGCTTTGGATCCGCCACTTTTGTCCAATATGCTTCCCAGGTAACAGAATGATTCTACTTCATCAAGCGATTGATTCTGAACGGTTAATGTTTGCTCGTTATTTACATTTACTCGCATTATTTTTGTTTTACCGATATTTATTCTTAAGCCAACATGTGATGCAGTTTCCTGGACTAGTGATAACTTAGATTGCATGTCTGAAAAGGTGTGGGTAAGTAGACAAATGTCATCAGCATAGTCAAGGTCCTCCAGTCTGCCTTAGAGACCCCAAGTAATTCCTCTTCTATGGGATGTTGCCTTATTCATTACTACGTCAAGCACACAGTTAAAAAGCAATGGTGATAATACACACCCCTGACGTACACCGGAGTTAATGTTTATTTTGTTGCTTAGTTGTCCTTCGTGAAGAATTCGACAGGTAGCGTTTTCATATAGACCTTTAATAAGTCTTATTAGCTTGGTAGGTATACCTTTACATTCCAACGCGTCCCATATGGCTGCGTGATTTAGGGTGTCAAAAGCCTTCTCGAAGTCTATAAACGTTAGGTACAAAGGTGATATCCATTCTACAGATTGCTCTATGATCACTCTTAAGCTGTTAATATGATCGACACAGGATTTATGAGCACGGAAACCGGCTTGTTCCTTTCTAAGCTCAGGAAGAAGAGAGCTTGACAGTCTTTTATTCAATATATGTGCGATAACCTTGTTGATCATACTCAAAAGAGTAATGCCTCTCCAATTTTTACGAGCTGTTAGGTCCCCTTTTTTTGGTAAATTTACAATAACACCTTCAGAAAGCTCCTCTGGGAGGAGCTCCGTACACCAGAACTGGTTAATAATAGGCGTGAGTAAATGGGCACTCGTTGTTGCGTCAATTTTCAACAACTCTGGGGATATATTGTCTACACCAGGCGATTTGTTGTTCTTTAACGCTCTTATTGCTGCGCAAATTTCAATAATATTGGGGCAATCGGTGGAGATATTTGTGTTTATAGTGTGTGATTCACAGTTGCATATTGTCTGCTGTGTTGGTAGAGACGGCGATAGCATAGTCGCATAGAACTCTTCCCAAAGTTTCAGTTGTTGTTGTTTGGATGTAATGAGTTCTCCAGCATCGTTTTTCAATGGTTTAACAGTGGGTTTTGAACTATTAGTTAGTTTCTTTGCCGCTCTATAGAGATCTCCCATACGATACGTTTCGGCAGTAGCCTGTGCCTCTTTAGCGATGTTGTTAACCCAGTTTCGTTTGTCACGCCGGGCACTGCGCTTGACTTCTCGATTGAGGCGATTGTGCAACTGTTGACACAATGCTTTGGTCGAACGCGTTCTGCTATTGTTAATTGCTGCTTTGGCTTCCTTTCTCTCCAACACCAGTCTCCAGGTTTCATCACTAATCCACTCTTTACGGGAGCTGTTCTTATATCCCAGGTGTTTGTCTGCAGCTTGTGTTAATATATTCTTTGTTTCCTCCCAACAACGATCTATATTATTATTATTCTGAAGTGATGTTTTCATTGTTAACGTGAAGGAGTTTGCAACTGTTGAATCTTTGAGTTTATCAACATTATATCTTCTTTGGGAAGTTGGTATGTTCTTTCTAATAGCGGCAATTTTTATGCGGATTGTTGCGATTACCAAATGATGATCACTTGCAACATCGGCTCCTCTTTTATTACGAACATCTAAAAGCGAACCTCGCCATTTGCTACTAATAGCGATGTGGTCGATCTGGTTCTCAGTTATCCCGTCAGGAGAAACCCATGTCACTTTGTGTATCCTTGGATGCGGAAACAGCGTGCCACCAATAACCAGATTGTTTGTTGTGCATGTCTCCACTAGTAATTCACCATTCTCTGTCAACCGCCCCAAACCATGCGATCCCATTATGCTCTCTACGCTAGTGTTGTCTGCTCCAACCTGAGCGTTAAAATCACCCATCATTATCACGATATCACCTCGATGTACTGATGTTAATACTCTGTTAAGGAGGTCATAAAACGATTCTTTTGCAGATAGTTCGGCTGCTTCTTCATTGTATACATGTAAGATTGCGGCTTCGAGTACGCAGTCTTGCAGTTATAATTCGATCTGAATATGGCTTCCAGTCTATAAGAGCTTTCTTAGCTGGCTGTGACAATAAGATGCCTACTCCACTGGATCGAGATTCATCAGTTGTCTTCCCGGAATAGAGTAGGGTAAGACCATCGGCAGTTATAAATTCACCTGAATCATACCATCTTGTTTCGCACAGTCCGAGCATTGTAAGTTTGTAGGTGTTAAATTCCTTGCAGACCTGTGCCAGGCGAGATGTTTCCGAGAGCGTCCTAACATTCCATGTTCCTATTCGTGTCCTTGTTTTCATGCCAAAGGTCGTCGTCTTTAAATCGGGTTTATCAGAATTTTTTCTTGTTGTTACGGTTTCGGTAATCATGTTTGGTTTAAGATGAATGGCTGATTGGGCCAAAGCATCCGATCCTGGTGTTGGGGCTGCCAACATTGCCTCCAGGCCTGCAGTGGTTGCGCAGCGATTTAATCCAAGCGCCAATAGGGTTATACCGCCCATGGTCGGTTGGGATATTGGTTTTTTGGTTGGCGCCAATTGCTCGCCACGACGTTACAAGGATCATAGGCAAACTCGGGACTTAGTGGGAGCTCGAAAGACCCTCCGAGACTCTCCCCTTGTAACCGCTGACTGTCCGCGGCTGCCATTGGCAGCTACTCCACATTTCTGCGGAATCACTATCCGCAACCTGTGACGCGTCCGGTAGCACTCAGCTGTGCTTCCCATAAGCAAATAATATATCATACATCGTCATAAAAATGACAAGGTGTGATATACCATTCGCAAGGGCGGAGCATTTTCAATTAACATATAAAAAATTAAAAATTATTTGAAAAAGCATCTGTTGCATTATTTGAAAAATAAATAATTTTTAAAAAAATGCAATTAAAATAAAGGAGTAGCAATTGAAATTTAAATGAAATTATTTGAAGTAAAAAACACTCAAATTATTTATATCAGCTGAAAATATGAAAATATTACTAATTTTTTAAATTTTAATGCACAGGCTTTTTGGAGATATTTGGAACTGAAATAATTAGGTTGTTCATAAGGGGTGTGCTATCTGTTGTATCGTTGTATCGTCCTAACAAAAAACAGAGTTGTTAAAATTTTTATTTGTGTTTCACAACGATTTTCTATTCAGTTTTCTATCTGTTAGCACACTCAAACATAGGACACTAAACATACGTAAAAATTTTGTATCGTGCTATTCTCAAATGTTGTATTTTTTCAATTTAATTTTTACCAACTCTGTTTTTTGTTAGGACGATACAACAAATAGTACACCCCTTGTGAAAACCCTTAATGATGTTGAAATGTTGTATATACTGCTTTACTTAAACAAAGATCATCGTTTTAAAGAAACCATTTTTTTCCCGAAGTACGAGTATTTTTATTGGTACCTAAACCAAATTCAGCTGACATGGCCTAAATAATATTTTTTTTTTATATTGTATTAAGTCAGTTTTTAAAATTTTAAATCGTATTTTTTATTTCAAATATTTTTATTTAAATTGATTTCAAAAAAATCAATACTTTAAATAAATTTAAATAAAGCTTCCGAAATTGCAATATATACTAGCTAGAACTTCTATAAAAGAATACAAAAAATCCCGGGAAATCCCGCATGAAATTCCCGGGATTGCGGGATTGAAAAAAGGTTATTGTTATATTATTATTGTTATATTCCTATGGTCTAATTCATAAACTTTTACAACAGTCTTATTGCAGGATTTTAAGCAAATTTGTGAAAAACAGTATTCATATTTGCTTCATAATGAAGAAAATAATAAAGGTTTATAGTTGGTACTCACTAACTTTAAACTTTTTATAAAGTTTGGAGTGAGGAAGCCACCATTTATTTGTTAATTATTTCATTTTCAGGCTTGAAATGATTTATTAAAGCCATCCCATCCCTAGAATGTGTGGCTTCCAACAACTTGCATCCATCAAACTGAAAAAAACTACAACAATTGCGTAGCCAATGACCATTTTCGAAAAAATTTCAAAAAAAATGTGAAAATTAAATTAAATTAAAAAGAAAAACAAAACAATAGTGATGTACAGACTGTCAAAACATTATTCGAAATTCGATTACTTTTGTATGCTTTGAATAATATGTTTTAAAAAATTACTTTTTTACACAGATTTCCATTGATTTGCTTTATAAATAAAAAAAAATATTTTGAATGGCTTTTAAATTTATCTTAGCACATCATTAGTTCTCTAATTTAAGGAAATACATTTTCACTTCCGATTACCGAGTCAATCGTTTACTAAATTTGTAAATCACTTACGACTTTTTTGGGAGAAGAGAGAAAATAAACAATAGTGTTGCCAGTATCAAATCGAAAAATTAATTTATAGTTAAAATACGATTATGAATCAAGATTTCTAATAACTCTTTATTAAGCGAAATATCTACTTTAACTATAGCAAGCTTCAAATACCAAATAAATTTTTTTTATGAATTAGCACACTAGTTTGCAAATAATAATCAGAATTGTTCTCCAATGCATAAAAACAGAATAACTGGAGAACCGTTCGGAATTTTTACTTCACGTTTTAAATAGGCTGAAGTAATTACATATATTTTTGTTATAAAAAAAATTTTTGTTTTTATTAAAATATACTTTTATAATACCAAAAGAATTTACCCATTTTTTCAGTTGTTTTACAATTTTTGTAGTAAAAATTTGTCAGTTAATTTTATGACATTGGTAGTTATTTTTAATGCATTTGTTAGTTATTTTTCAACAGTTAAAAATAACAACATTTTCAGTTATTTTAATGGTAAATACGTTTGTCGCTTTTTGACTGCATATACCATTGTTTTAACTGTCATTTTTAGTAGACTCTACCAATAAACTATTTTGTGTGTAGATCTGTCAATCAATCAATCAATATTTCTCAGTTTGTCAATTTTTTTCTTAAAATTAAGAAAGAAAATACGAATATTTTTTAACAAATTAGTAGCCTGATATTTTCTAAAGGCATAACATAAAATATTGGATATTCCTTTCGTCGTAGGTTATTTATTAACAAAATCGTGAAAAATAGAAATTTAAATTTTAAATACATACATATATAGCTAATATTATCGCAGCTGTCAAAACGTGCATATATTAAATAAAAAGGCATATTCCATTCTATTAAAATGTTGCATACAATTGCGTTCTTACTTTCAATTTTGTATTTTTTTTTGCAAAAATTCTATTACAAAATTGAATTTTCCTAAAAAACGTTTTTACAAAGTTCCTTAACTATAACAAACTTTAAAATTCTAAGGCCATATTCGTGTTCTACATCCTAAAGTCTATCAGACATGATGTACCGAATTCCGATGCATAAAATTTTTCTTATTCTCTCCGAATCTGGGGAGTTTACAGTAAAAGATGCGCTTTCCTAGGAAATTCAAAAGTATTTTGATGTCCCCGTCCATGAAGCGGAGAGCCTTGACTGGTGGAAAGAAAATGAATCGGTATTATAAAAAATAATAATTAAATTGACATCTTAATTAAATTTTTATGCCACTAATCCCCATTAACAATAAACAAATAAAAAATTCCAATTTGTATGGAATTGGACACCTGTAACTCTAAGTTAGCTCAAACTTTAGGTTAATTTGTTTATTGTTAATGACCCTAACTTTTTTTAGAACTTTTCTTGATCTTTTTAGAGTTTTTATTTAATTTTTTTTCAATTTCCTTATAAGATTTTTATAAATAACCAGAAAATTTAATAAACCCGATAAAAAAAAGTTAGAAAAATTCTAGTGTCATAATGGCTTTAATGAACTATTGCACCTAAGATTAAAAATATTATTAATGTTTCTCATTTACTAGGTTTTTCCAAGAATTGCAGTACTGGCCAATATATGTTTCGGTGTTCCTGCCACATCAGCTTCTTCTGAAGTAGCCTTTTCAATGGCAAGTTCCTGTATTACGGAGAAAAGAAGCCGATTGAATCCGTCCACAACAACTTTTAATCCACGATAATTTTAAAATAATTAATCAAAATTGTAATTAATTACAATAGTTTTTATTGCTGACCAATAAACAATTTTTTATTGTTGACCAAAAAAAAAATATACATAAATTTATAAAAACTTCACATATCTTCGAATACATTTTTTCATTAAGCATAGTACCTAAGTTTTTTTTGGCGTGGACAATTTTCACTCGAACTTTAAATGCCTTAAAACGTTATTTATATAGTGAAATTAAATATTTTTTTAATCCCGAGTAAAAAAGAATATATATAACATATATTTTTTAATATTAAAATATATGGTAATATAAAATATTGTATGCGATCTTATATGTTTTTATATGATGATATATTAGAAATTTTTTTAGAAATTTTCTCATATGTAATCATACTAAATCATATATCAGTATTTGCTTTATTGCAAATTGTATATATAGGAATATATTATTGATGAAACCGTTTAAAAGTTTATATATTTATATATATAGATACGAAAAATATTTTTAAGCAGCAAGTAGTGTTATGTGTTCTTTAACAGGTTTATCAAATAGGGCGTAAAAATTGATTTATATTATCCTTTTAATATATTTGATTGACATCATATGACTTAATAATGATTGTAGTAAATAAGGTCGTGAATCATTAGGGCATATGATGTCAATAAAATATCTTAAAAGGATAATATAAATCAGTTTCTTCGCTCCCCTGAAAACCTGTTAAAACCAAAAACATAGCACTACTTGCAGTCAAACCGACGATATACGACCCAAGTTCGAGATTAACTAATATATTCGAGATTAATATATTATTTGATCAAAAACAATTTTTTTAAATGTTTTACTCAATTTTTTCATTAAATTAATATTTTCTAAGCGTGTTTTACTTCTAAAAGTTTTTTTTTAATTTAAAAAATCTAATTTAAAAAAACTAACATTTAAACCATGGCCCGGCTCGTAATGGGTTAATAAGTCTTGGCATGTTGCATAACATTGGAAAAGTATTTCAAGTGCCTTTCCAACGATATATATATTTCGTTCTGTTACGATAAGTTTTGAGTGGAGAAATAAGCCATTGAATATTATTGTAGATCATTTTCATCTACATAAATCGGGAACTATGAGCCTCTAACAAAAAAGAAGTGCATTAAAATTTTATTTAAAATAAAAAAAGCTTAACATATTTAAAAAAAATTCTAAGTCCAAAGAAAATTCCCATATTTGTTAAAAAATTATCTAGTCTTTAAAGAATAACGGATTTATACATTCAAGTCTTTAATAGTTACTTATTATCGACAGTAGCCCTCGGCTGACAGTCGGGCATGTGATGAATATCGAAAACGATCTGATTTTCAATGGTAAATATTTTAGGATCTGTACACTACCAATTATATTTTATTTCCTAATTTAGATGTTCGGCGTCAAATAAAACGATAAATAATAATTTGAAGCCAATTTGATTTTCGCGAAACAAATTATTCTAGATTGAAAAACTGTTCGTTTTAGATTTTCATCACACCCCTGAGTATGTAGGGCCCGAAATCCTGCTGCCCTCCAAGTCAAAGTTTTTTTTTATCATTTAAATTTAATCATATCGTATTGTATTAACTTATATCCAATTTGATCGGGACAAAATTCGGATATAAGTTTATCATTTGATATAACTTTGTATCCTTGTAAACACAATTATATCCAATATGATACAATTTAATATAACCATTTTTCGGACGAAATTATATCCAGTTACATATTGCAAATATATCCATTCACATATAATTTTATATACACTTTTTTACTCGGGATTATAAAAAAATGTTAAGCCTACAGTTGAGCCGCCGCCGTTATGTTGTCCTAAACGTCGCCGTGCCAAATAGCCCGCGACGCCGCTGCCGATTGTTTAGGGTCGGCTTGGTTCACTGCCCTGGACGCCCTAAAAAGAGGACGGTGTCCGAGGAAAAGAGGACGGATGGCAACATTTGTTACATTAACAAAATGTATTCCTGTTTTTGGGTTTAAAATAAAATTTGTTGATCTTAATACATTTTTTGCTAAATTTAAGTAAAAAAATAGTGAAGTTACACTGATAGAATTTTGTGCATAGTATTAATGATTTTGTTTATTAATCCAATGATATCTTTCATTGAAAAGTCCCCAAAGAACGAGTTAATTAAATCAATGAAACGTATTCATTAAATGAAAAATAATTGAAAATATACATTTTTTTCTTTTATGTTAATTTTTTTTTTACTATTTTTTAATTTGTATTTTTACATGTATTTATATTTTTTTTTGTGTTGTCACGTTTTTGACATCTCCCTGAACTCGACTTGAACCCGCAATCACCAAAATGTAAACATTACCGCATTACCGATTGATCCAAATAACCAGAACAAAATTATGTGATTATTTTTGCTTTTATATTTAAATTATTTCAGTATGCGACCCTAGCGTTCATTTATTTGAGTAATTAGCAAATTCAAAGCCCTTATAAAATTATAGCATACCTTACGGGTTAATTAAAAATATATAATGAAAAAATTCATTAAATTTATTAATTTTTCATTCATTCAATGAAAATCGTTAATTAAATCAATGAATTCAATTTAATGAAATCGATTCATTAATAGTACGAACAAAGATTCTCCATAGGAACAAATTTTTTATTATATTCAAGGCCCCACCAAGGTCCTTTTTTGGATAGAGATAATTTTTTCACGAGGCATTATATCATATAATGCCCCCGTGAAATTTTCATTCATTTTGCTCTATATCTCTTAGTTTTCGAGATATGGTCCATTTTAGAAAATCGGAAGGGGAAGAAAGGGAGCCATCTTCGGATACACTGGTAGCGCCGTCTACCGGGTAATAACCAGAATATCGAAATATTATATTGTAATAATAAATTTTGCAAAATTTAACAAATGGGTTCTTAAAAGTTTTTTATAAATAATTTTGAACTAAAATCTTTGTTCAAATCAGTATTTCAACTAAAAATTTGTTAAACATAAGTCAAATCGATTTGAAACCCGTTTGACAGATTTTTTACTGACTTATTATTTTAAGTGTATGTACCAACGCTAATAATAAACAACATGCAAGAAGGCAGGATAATTTTAGCCTGAAAGCAAAGTCCATCAATGAAAAAACTCTGTTAGAGGTGAAAGACCTGCCAGAAAAGCAAAAATTTATTTTGTGTGTCATTATTTCAGTTGCTTTCACAAAATTATTTTTGTACAACGTTTTTAAATTATTTGACGTTATTTTTATTTGCTTTGAATAAATATTGAGCAAAATTATTCAAATTTGATTATTCGAAACTCAAATTAATTTATTAATTATAGTTCTGATTAATCACAATATTTGATTAATCAATTAATATGTTAATCAAAAACTAGGAAAAATCAATAAAAAAGAGTTTCTAGATTTAAATTTTCAGCAAATAAATTAACTAAAGTACAATTTTTCTAGAAATTTGTTGAGTTTTTTCAGCAACAAGTTTTATTGAATTTAGAAGGAATATTTTTTATCTGCATTCGACTAGGCGTTAGTATAACTCTTCCCAAATTTACAAATTTTTCTGACATTAATAATAGGCGTTAAACTCGTGGAACTTCTGCGGTCAAATATTTGTTAGTTGTTTTAATTGTACATATTTCAGTTTTCTTATTTCATTTGTAGAAGAAATGTAAATTTCACCTGCACTTATAAGCACTACTAAGCACATCAAATTACATAAATTAACGTTAACATTCACTTTAATTTCTTATCAATTCTTTTATTATAAGAAAAAAATAAACGTCCTCTAGTAAAATGTTATTAAAGCCGTGCATAATTTAGCTTGAAACAGGTTAACTACACAGCAAAAAAGAGCTCTCTACTCCAAAAGAAATAGCTTTAAAATCACTTACTATTTCCCTGCTTTAACAAGCATAAATAGCACAACATAAAGAGATCCACGAATACAATAACGCTTACAATATAAAGGGTGTTCCAACCAAAACGCACGATGTTAATTGTAAATAATGTGTGGCAAGTGGCATCATCCTGTTGGAAGCTCATATCGTCTAGGTCCATATCCTCAATTTCTGGCCACAATAAGTCCGTTATCATCTCGCCATAGCGATCACCATTCACGGTAACTACTTTGCCGACCTCATATTCGAAAAAGTACGGCCCGATGACGGCATGCACAGGTGTTTCCACATTTCCTACAGACCCGGTTTGCTGAAATTTGCGCACAATTCTCCCGATTGTGGACACATTTAATAATCGACCAAAGAAATCACGAAGTGCACGAAATGCATTTTGGGCAAAAAACTTGACGTTAAGGTGTGACTCACAATTAACATCGTGCATTATGGTTGGACCACCCTTTATGACGACGAGTTCGTGGGCCATGCTTTATAAAATGAAATAGTGTACGAATCAAAAACAAATAACTGACAATTCTAATTGATGCTGTTGAGAAATTTTGAAGCTGTTTGTTTTTGATTCATTAAGTATAATTCACCACCAAGGTTTAACAACACTTGCACTTTCACAACCAACTAAATTGATTCGGCTGCTGCAACTAACTTCGCAATTCGGTTGCCCCAAATTAATTCAGTTGTGGCAACCTATAATTCGGTCCGATAGTCGGCCCGTCATCAAACATCCTTCTTTATAGAGATATATTTTTTCACTAAACTCTAATCACATATTAGGCGGTTAGTGAACTAATCTTAATGAAATTTGAATGCCAATGAAAAATTCCCAAGTAATGAAAAATTCCCAAGTCTGACAAGTACAAACAAACAAAAAAATTATATTACAGAAAATCTTGTTTATCTACAGCAAATATTGTTTTTATTTTTACATACTAATTGAAACAAAACATTAATCCTTGAAAAATTTTATATTTTGTTTACATCATGAAAAATGTAATCTAAATAAAATGGAATCTAATTGCGATAAAAATATTCATCAGTTTGAAAAACATTTTAACCCTTGATATTTTCATTAATATTTAAATGGGATTTCAAAAGTTTCATTATGAATTTCTAATTTTTAGTACATAAGTAGGACAAAAAATCTCAATTAAAATAACAAAGAATTTGTTATTGTTCATGTACTTACTGTTAATAAGTAATACACTCAAAATAATATGTCTGTAAAAATGAGTAAATAATCCGGTAATTTAACAGAATAACCCACTGCCCTCTGGCTTAAGTGCTTACACCTAGATAAACATCTAAAGATAAAACTTGATGTTGCAACATTAGAAATCAGTGTTGCCAACTCTTGAAGGCAGGAAAGCAACGTGAGCATTATGAAAACGGGTAAAAAGGGTAAAAATTTCCCAAAAATGGGGTAAAAAAGCACGATATTAATTTTTTTTTTAAATTTTAATAAAGAATTTAATAACACATTTTAGCTTTGTAAAATCGTGTAAACAAGCACCAAACTAATATTTAAAACTTTTTAAGTTTAAATATAACGAAGTGGCTATTTAAAATTGTACTACAAACATTGTGAAAAATGTATTTCTTGTATAGTTCGTATTATTTTTTCAACTTTGTCAGAAAATTCAAGAAAAATTTAAAAAAAACGAGAACAAATACCAAAAATATAAACTGTACAAAAAGCACTGCCAGAAATTTGAAAAAGCACTGTAAATACCCGCTTTTTTCAAACGGGTATTTGCAAAAAATCACCGGGTACAGGAAGGAAAAAAGCACCAAAAAATACCCGAAAAGCACTGAAATGGCAACACCCCAGCAAAATCTTTCATTACCAAATAAGTGGATATATAATAGAAATTCATAGCTTCGCACAACTTATTTTTTGGCGTCTAAACTCATTATTTTTGCTTGGCATGGTCGTTTTTATAAGCAGCCACGCTTACCCGCTCGCTTACGAAAAAATGAGAAATAAGTAGTTATGAGATTTTGAATAATAAGTGGTTACACACATACTTAAAAAAAGTTGTATTATAAGTGGTTATCCGATTGTTTACTTGATTCTTAAAAATAAGGAGTTACACAAATACTATTAGCTTCAGGAAATACATTCAGAAAAATTTAAGTTTTCTCTAGTGTGTAATTTTAGGACTCGTCATAAAAATTTAAACATAAAACATATTTACATATAATAAATAAAAATGTATAAAATTTAACTGTGTAAAAAGTACTTATTTAAACTATTACGAGTAAGTCATCTCTATATATAAAAGAATAACGTGACTGACTGACTGATTGACTGACTGACTGACTGACTCAACATCGCCCAGCCCAAACCGCTGAAGCTAGGAAGTTGAAATTTGGTATGTAGGTTCCTCTTTCGGGGTAGACGTCCGCTAAGACGGGATTTTTGGAAATTCCTACCGGAACGGGCAAAAAGGGGGAAAGTGTCCCCCTTGACGGCCTGCCAAAACCCCTTTGGCTAGAAAGCTGAAATTTAAGATATGTGTTCCTTGGAGTAGGGGCTAACTTTTCTGGAAAGTACTTTCTAGAATTTTGGACAGGGACGTTGTAAAAATGGGGGATAAAAAGGGGAGAAAGGCCTCCCTTGACGGCCTGCTCAAACCGCTTGAGGTAGGAAGTTGAAATTTGGTATAAAGGTTCCTCCACTATCGTAGACATCCACCAAGACGGGAGTTTTGGAAATTTTTACAGGGACGGGCAAAAAGGGGAAAAAGTCTCCCCCTTGACGGCCTGCTCAAACTGCTGGAGCTATGAAGTTGAAATTTCGTATGTAGGTTCCTCGACCGGTGTAGACGTCCGTTGAGACGGCATTTTTGGAAATTATTATCGGGAGGGGCAAAAAGGGGACAAAAAAAGTACCTTTTTCCAAAAAAGTACCTTTTCCCAAAAAAAGTACCTTTTCCAAAAAAAGTACCTTTTTCCAAAAAAAGTACCTTTTTCCAAAAAAAGTACCTTTTTCCAAAAAAAGTACCTTTTTCCAAAAAAAGTACCTTTTTCCGAAAAAAGTAGCTTTTTCCAAAAAAAAAGTACCTTTTTCCAAAAAAAGTACCTTTTTCCAAAAAAAGTACCTTTTTCCAAAAAAAGTACCTTTTTCCAAAAAAGTACCTTTTTCCAAAAAAAGTACCCTTTTCCAAAAAAAAGTACCTTTTTCCAAAAAAAGTACCTTTTTCCAAAAAAGTACCTTTTTTCAAAAAAAGTACCTTTTCCCGAAAAAGTACCTCTTTCCAAAAAAAGTACATTTTTCCAAAAAAGTACCTTTTTCCAAAAAAAAAATCCTTTTTCAAAAAAAGTATCTTTTTCCAAAAAAAGTAACTTTTCTAAAAAAAATGTATCTTTTCCAAAAAAAAGTACCTTTTCCAAAAAAAGTACCTTTTCCCAAAAAACATAAATTTTTCCAAAAAAATACCTTTTTCAAAAAAAGTACCTTTTCCAAAAAAAGTACCTTTTCCCAAAAAAACGTACCTTTTTCTAAAAAAATGTTCCTTTTCCAAAAGAAGTACCTTTTCCAAAAAAAGTACCTTTTTCCAAAAAACATACATTTTTCCAAAAAAACACCTTTTTTAAAAAAAAATACCTTTTCCAAAAAAAGTACAAATAAAGTACTTTGTAAAAACAAAGTATCTTTTTCCAAAAAATTTCGTTTTTCCAAAAAGTACCATTTAAAATAATATATAATTTCAAAAAAACTACTTTTTTTCCTCCCCCCACGGATATCTCCACTAAAACAAGGTTTCTTGATATTCGGCATAGACGTGCACTAAGAAGGGATTTTTGGAAATTCCTACCGGAACGGGCAAAAAGGGGAAAAGTCTCCCCATAAACAGTCTCACAAATTGGAAAAGTGCCTGCCCAAACCACTGGAGGTAAGAAGTTGAAATTTGGTATAAAGGTTCCTCCACTGTAGTAGACATCGACTAAGTTTGTATTTTTGGAATTCGCTACAGGATATCACAAAAGGAAACTCGGTATGTGAGTTCCTCCTTCTGTGTAGGCGTCCGCTTAGACGGAATTTTTGAAATTCCTATCGGGAGGGGTAATAAGGTAAAAGTCTCCTCCTGACGGCTTGCCCAATCCCTTTTGGCCAACCTAAAATTTTAAATATGTATTCCTTGGAGTAGGACTAACTCACCGGCAACGTAATTTTTCTATTTTGGAACAGGAACATAGTAAAAATGGTGGTTGAAAGGGAAAAATGTCCCCACTAACGGCCTGCCCAAACCGCTTAGGCAATGCAGTTGAAATTTGGTATGAATGTTCCTCATCCATCGCAGATAGCCGCGAAGATGTAATTTTTGTAAATTCCTAAAGGAAGGGGCAAAAAGAAGAAAAGCCTCACCTTGGGGGCCTGTAAAAACCCCTTCGGCTAGAAACCTGAAGCTTAAAATGTGGGTCCCTGGAGTAAGGGCTAACTTATTAGAAAGATACTTTTTTGAATTTTGGACAGGGTCGTTATAAAATGGGGGCTCAAAAAGGGAAAGTGGCGCCTTAACGACCTGTCCAAACTGCTGGAACTAGGAAGCTGAAATTCGGTACTTAGGTTCCTCTTCCAGCCAAATTCCAACCGGGAGGGACAAAAAAAGAAAAAGTGTCCCCCTTGACAGCCTGCTCAAACTGCTGGAACTAGGAAGCTGAAATTCCCTGTCGATGGATTTTCGGAAATTCCTACCCAGAGGGGCACAAATAGTAAAAGTTGGCTAGAAACCTGAAATGTAAAACATATGTTACTTGGAGTATGGTCTCACTTACCGGGAAGGTGCTTTTTGGACAGGGACATTGCAAAAATGGGGATTAATGAAGCGAAAAGTGCCGCTTAAAAGCCTGCCCAAACCGCTGGAGGTAGGAAGTTGAAATTAGGTATTAAAGTTCTTCCTCTATTGTAGACATCCGCTAAGATGAGATTTTTGGAAATTTCCACAGGTAGGGTCAAAAACAGGAAAAGTCTCCCCCTTAACGGCCTGGCCAAAGTGCTGGATCTAGGGAGCTTAAATTCGGTATTTGGGTTCCTTCTCCAACGTAGACGTCCCCTAAGACGGTATTTTTGGAAATTCATACCGGGAGGGGTAAAAAGGGAAAAAACTTACCCCTTGATAGCCTGGCCAAACTGCTGGATATAGAGACCTAAAATTATGTATGTAGTAGGTTTCTCCTCCAACGCAGACGTCCTCTAAGACGGAATTTTTGGAAATTCCTACCGGGAGGGGTAAACACGGAATAATTCTCCCCCTTGATGGCCTAACCGAACCCTTCGGCTAGAAACCTGTAATATATAATATGTTTTCCTTGGAGTATGGGCTAACTTATCGACAAGGCATTTCTAGGACTTTGGACAGGAACGTGGTAAAAATGCGTCTTAACGTCTGCGTCTTTAGCTAGAAACCTAAAACTTAAAGAACAAGTGTATATGAAACACTAAAATTAAGAAACTAAATAGGAAACGAGTGGAATGAAACACTACACAAGTGGAATGAAATGGATATAAACGTTGAACGAGTAGAATTGAAATTATAGAGAATGCAAATGGATTGGAAGAGGGAATTACCTGTTCAAACACTATCCACGGAATATGAAACTTATGTAGCATTGAAACTTACTCTCCAAAAAGTTAAACAAATTTTCTAAAAGAGAAAAAACCTTAGAAAAGGAATGGAACTTATATATTCCGATATTTAAACTTCATGTTACGAAGCACCGGTGGAAAGAAACCGACGCAGTAAATTTTCCAACTGAATTTGTGAATTTACTTGAATTGCCAGGTCTACCTTTACATAAACTGGAATTAAAAAAAAACTTTAAGACACGCGAAGACAACGCAGCGGGCTTTGCCCGCTATTTTTAATATTATAAAATGCTTTCCAACCCTGCTGCGCCCCCCCCCCCCCCCTAAACTTTAAGGCACGCTAACAACGTAGCGGGCTGCGCCGGCTAGTTATTTTATATTTAGAAACAATGAATACAATAGGCCGTTATTAGGAAGTCATTATTTTATATTATAAAATAATGCAAAAGGTAATGACATATCATTTTTGGTAATGCAGATAGTAATGAGGTGTCATTACCAATATTTTGCTGGGACTGTTAGAAATATACAAAAACATTTTTATATTTTTGGTTGTTTACTGAATATTGCAAACAAAAAGATTATTGCACATGTTAGAAAATACCAACACAATTTCTTCCTACAAAATTTTTGAAAATGGCGTGCCTAGAGCGGCTTCGATGTGACAGTAAATTATGTAAATTGTTATGCGGTACGCATTAAAAGCTACACCCCAGCAACATAGTGGTAATGACACCTCATTGCTGTCTGCATTACCAATAATGATATATCATTACCTTTTGCGTTATTTTGTAATATAAAATAATGACTTCCTAATAACGGCCTATTGTAGTCAATTGTACAATTGTATCCGAATTTTGTCCTCATCCAATTACATCAAATTATATCTGTTTGTATAAAATTATATAAAATTATATGAAATGATATAAAAGTGGACATAGTTTAATACAATTATATCTAAATATTGACCTTATACTTTTTATCATATTATATATGACCATATCTAAAAATATACAAAAATTATTTTTTTAAATAAAAAAAAATATGGAAGAACTGGAGATCAGAGTTGGGGGGGTTACTGCGTAACTCGATTCGAAAAAAATTTTCGAATTCTTAAATTTTGTACCTTTTGTAAAAAGAAAAGTTTTAGCAAAAATCTTACTTTTTGAATTTTTATGTGTAGTGTACAAGTTATTGGATAAAAATAAATTAAAAAGTAGAATTTTTATACAGAATTATAGTTTTAACAATATTTGCAAGATTTATAAATTCGAAAATTTTTTTCGAATCGAGTTACGCGTTTACCCCCCTGGGGTTTCAATTACAATTACAAATAAATGTAATTAAAATGTAATTGAAATCTCCCAGGTCTGTGTAATTACAATTACATGTACTTGTGTAATTGCATGTGTAATTAATTACAAAATGTAATGATTAACAACCAGGTCTGCTCGAGATCCTATAATTTCGATAAACCTTCCATTACTTTTATCCAGATTTACCATGACAGTGCATTAAACATGAACAAAAATTTTTCTTTGTGTTTAGTAATTTTAAAATAAAGTTAACTTACACACGAATCACGCACGGGTTACATATTCTTACTCACGCTCACGCACGAATTATATATTCTCACGCTCACGCGTGATTAGTGCGTAAGCGTGAGAATCACGTGTAAATAACGTGACTCACGAACATTTCGTGTCAGGCGCCAATCCCTAGTAATAACTTAATCTAAAACTAGTTCAAAATCATTGTTAACATGGAACCACATAGAATATAATACGGTTTTATATGGACCTTATATATTTTTATATAAAATCACTTTGAAAAAATTGCTTATGTGGGATGATATATACTTATAGATGATTTTATAAAAAACGTTATATTGTTATATATTAAAGAAATCATGAAATATTGTAGATATGAAACCATATTAAGTTATATATGGGTCCAAATTCGTCAATATATAATCACTAGCGGGTGCAGCCCGCTACGTTGTTAGCGTGCCTTAAAGGTTAGAATTAAATTTCTTTTATATAAAATAAAACAAAATATTTGTTGCTAAGGTAAAATAATTGTTAAGGTAAATTTCTTATAGATAAGTCGTATTCGTGGTAGATAGGGGGGGGGGGGGCGAAGCCCGCTACGTTGTTAGCGCAGCTTAAAGTTTATTTATTTTAGATAAAATAAAACACAATATTTGTTATTAAGATAAAATAATTGTTAAGGTAAATTTATTGTAATGTTTAAGTACAAACACTACTTTTTGCCTCTTCATTTTTATATAAATAAATCATTTAGTATACCAACACGTGAGCATGTAACAACTAATTGTCTGTTGTTCAAGCCATCGGCGTAGATAGGTCGTATTCGTGGTTGGGTGGGTAAATTCGCTTTGTTTATTTAAAGTACAGTTTTTATAATAAAAGCCTTCACCCAGCCACCACAAATAAATAATTCTGACGCAACAATGGGTTTAAAATAAATAAATATTTAATCACTTTTTCTCATGAAAGTGGATTGTTATTAATGAATCCATTACAAATTGCATTATACGTGTGTGTGTCAACATAATTTGGTAAAGTGCGAACTTATGTAGATAGACCCGTAAGTAATTTTATTCATTTGTGTTTTCAATGAAAATAAATAACGTAAAGCAGGGTTGGCAAGCGATTTATAATATTAAAGATAGCGGGCAAAGCTACGTATCTACGTTGTTAGCGTGCATTGAAGTTTTTTTAATTCCAGTTTATGTAAAGGTAGACCTAGCAATTCAAGTAAATTCACAAATTCAGTTGGAAAATTTACTGCGTCGGTTTCTTCCACCGGTGCTTCGTTACCTGCAGTTTAAATATCAGAATATCTAAGTTCCATTCTTTTTCTAAGGTTTTTTCTCTTTTAGAAAATTTGTTTAACTTTTTGGAGAGTATATTTCAATGCTACATAAGTTTCATATTCCGTGGATAGTGTTTGAATAGGTAATTCAAAGGGAAATTTCAAGTACCAAACTCCGGCAGTTTGAGTCATTCAAATTCCATTCCATTTTGTTTAACAATTTCAGTGTTCCAATGCAACTTCTTCCAAGATTCCATTTCGTTCACCATTCCATTGTATTTCGTTCCCATTATCTGTTATTCCAATTCCACTCGTTCCCCTTTTCATTCCATTTCGTTCATACTGTCTTGTGTATCGATATTGATATTAGTCGCTTCTCTTACCATTCCATTTATTTGCACTTGCTCCGTTCCATTCCTCTTTTAACTGCAGTGTTTCAATTCCACTCGTTCCCCATTCTATGCCATCTCGCTCCTCATTCCATTTCGTTCTATAGTCCATTCCTTTTCGTTCCCTCTTCCAATCCATTTCCATTGTCTATAATTTCAATTCTACTCGTTCAACGTTTATATCCATTTCGTTCCACTTGTGTAGTGTTTTAATTTCACTCGTTTCTTATTTAGTTTCAGGGGGGGGGGCAATTTTCCCCTTTTGAGCAACCATTTTTACCACGTTCCTGCCCAAAGTCCTAAAAATGCCTTGTCGATAAGTTAGCCCATACTCCAAGGAAAACATTTTATAGATTACGGGTTTCTAGCCGAAGGGTTCGGTTAGGCCATCAAGGGGGAGAATTATTCCGTTTTTACCCCTCCCGGTAGGAATTTCCAAAAATTCCGTCTTAGAGGACTTCTGCGTTGGAGGAGGAACCTACTTCATACATAATTTTAGGTCTCTATATCCAGCAGTTTGCCCAACTCGGCAATGGGGAAGTTTTTTCACTTTTTACCCCTCCCGGTATGAGTTTCCAAAAATACCGTCTTAGAGGACGTCTACGTTGGAGAAGGAACCCAAATACAGAATTTAAGCTCCCTAGTTCCAGCAGTTTGGCCAGGCCCTACCTGTGGAAATTTCCAAAAATCTCATCTTAGCGGATGTCGACAATAGAGGAGGAACTTTAGTACCAAATTTCAACTTCCTACCTCCAGCAGTTTGGGCAGGCCTTTAATCGGCACTTTTCACTTCATTAATCCCCATTTTTGCAATGTCCCTGTCCAAAATTCCACAAAGCACCTTCCCGATAAGTGAGCCCATACTCCGAGGAACATATGTTTTACATTTCAGGTTTCTAGCAAACTTTTACTATTTGTGCCCCTCTGGGTAGGAATTTCCGAAAATCCATCGACAGGGAATTTCAGCTTCCTAGTTCCAGCAGTTTGAGCAGGCTGTCAAGTGGGACATTTTTCTTTTTTTGTCCCTCCCGGTTGGAATTAGGCTGGAAGAGGGGCCTAAGTACCGAATTTCAGCTTCCTAGTTCCAGCAGTTTGGACAGGTCGTTAAGGGGCCACCTTCCCTTTTTGAGCCCCTATTTTATAACGACCCTGTCCAAAATTCAAAATAGTATCTTTCTAATAAATTAGCCCTTACTCCAGGGACCCACATTTTAAATTTCAGGTTTCTAGCCGAAGGAGTTTTTACAGGCCACCAAGGGAAGGCTTTCTTGTTTTTGCCCCTCCCTTTAGGAATTTACAAAAATTCCATCTTCGCGGCTGTCTGCGATAGATGAGGAACATTCATACCAAATTTCGACTTCATTGCCTCAGCGGTTTGGGCAGGCCATTATTGGGGACATTTTTCCTTTTCAACCCACATTTTTACTATGTTTCTGTTCCAAAATAGAAAAATTACGTTGCCGGTGAGTTAGTCCTACTCCAGGGAATACATATTTAAAATTTTAGGTTGGCCAAAAGGGATTGGGCAGGCCGTCAAGGAGAATACTTTTACCCTTATCTCCCTTCCGATAGGAATTTCAAAAATTCCGTCTATGCGGACGCCTACACAGAAGTAGGAACTCACATACCGAATTTCGGCTACATAGTTTCAGCAGTTTGGGCAGGCCTTCAAGGGGGAAACATCCCCCTTTTGGATATCCTGTAGGAAATTTCAAAAATACAAACTTAGTCGATGTCTACTACAGTGGAGGAACCTTTATGCCAAATTTCAACTTCTTATATCCAGTGGTTTGGGCAGGCAGTTAAGGGGTACACTTTTCCAATTTGTATGACCGTATATGGGGACGTCTATGCCGATTATCAAGAAACCCTGTTTTAGTGGAGACATGCGTGGGGGAGGAAAAAAAGTACTTTTTGTGAAATTAAATTTTTTTAAATGAAATTTTTTGGAAAAAGCGAAATTTTTTGGAAAAAGATACTTTATTTTCACAAAGTACTTTATTGGAAGAAGGTACTTTTTTTGAAAAAGTTATTTTTAGGAAAAATTAATTTGTTTTGGAAAAAGGTCCTTTTTTTGGGAAAAGGTCCTTTTATGGACAAAGGTATTTTTTTGGAAAAATGTATTTTTTTGGAAAAAGGTACTTCTTTTGGAAAAGGTACTTTTTTGGAAAAAGGTACTTTTTTTGGAAAAAGGTACTTCTTGTGGAAAAAGGTACTTTTTTGGAAAAAGGTACTTTTTTTTGGAAAAAGGTACTTTTTTTTGGAAAAAGGTACTTTTTTTTGGAAAAAGGTACTTTTTTTTGGAAAAAGGTACATTTTTTGGAAAAAGTTACTTTTTTTGAAAAAAGGTACTTTTTTTTGGAGAAAGGTACTTTTTTTAAAAAAAGGTACTTTTTTCGGAAAAATGTGCTTTTTTTTGAAAAAGGTACTTTTTTTGGAAAAAGGTACTTTTTTTGGAAAAAGATACTTTTTTTGGAGAAAGGTACTTTTTTTGGAAAAAGGTACTTTTTTTGGAAAAAGGTACTTTTTTTGGAAAAGGTACTTTTTTTGGAAAAAGGTACTTTTTTTGGAAAAATGTAGGTACTTGTTTGAAAAAGGTCCTTTTTTGGAAAAGGCACTTTTTTTGGAAAAAGGTACTTTTTTTTTGGAAAAAGGTACTTTTTTTGGAAAAAGGTACTTTTTTTGGAAAAAGGTACTTTTTTTGGAAAAAGGTACTTTTTTGGGAAAAAAGTACTTTTTTTGGGAAAAGGTACTTTTTTTGGGAAAAGGTACTTTTTTTGGGAAAAGGTACTTTTTTTGAAAAAGGTACTTTTTTTGTCCCCTTTTTGCCCCTCCCGATAAGAATTTCCAAAAATGCCGTCTCAACGGACGTCTACATCGGTCGAGGAACCTATATACCAAATTTCAACGTCATAGCTCCGGCAGTTTGAGCAGGCCGTCAAGGGGGAGACTTTTTCCCCTTTTTGCCCCTCCCTGTAAAAATTTCAAAAAAATTCCATCTTGGTGGATGTCTACGATAGTGGAGGAACCTTTATATCAAATTTCAACTTCCTACCTCCAGCGGTTTGGGCAGGCCGTCAAGGGGGCTCTTTTCCCCTTTTTAACCCCCATTTCCACAACGTCCCTGTTCAAAATTCTAGAAAGTACTTTCCGGAAAAGTTAGCCCCTACTCCAAGGAACACATATCTTAAATTTCAGCTTTCTAGTCAAAGGGGTTTTGACAGGCCGTCAAGGGGGAGATTTTTCCCCTTTTTGGCCGTTCCGGTAGGAATTTCCAAATTCCCGTCTTAGCGGACGTCTACGCCGAAAGAAGAACCTACATACCAAATTTCAACTTCCTAGCTTCAGCGGTTTGGGCTGGGCGACATTGAGTCAGTCATTCAGTCACGTTCTTTTTTTATAAAGGGTTTTTCAATAAGAGCGCTACAAAAGTAAAAAAGTTTAAATAAAACAAAAACGGTTTTGGATATCAATGAAATTCATTATTCCTGTGAAAGTACGTTCGATGTCATTATGTATGGAAATCGATCACTTTTGCATGGCGACCACGTCACGCTTGCAGAAGTCCAAACGCTGAACCCAATTTTCGACGGTTTTCAAGCATAAATCAGCCGATACTGCTGCAATTTCACGTTCGATATTCGTACGAAGTTCATTAATCGTCGCTGGCTTGTTGGCATAGACCATAGATTTGACGTAGCCCCACGCTCACTTATTGATCTGCTAGGACGATTATGACTACCATAAATTGGACGTAGCGCTCTTAATGTTGAGGCCACTGACTCCGAATTTCGGTAGTAAATTTTAATAATTTCGACTCGTTGTTGGCTCGTATATCTTTCCATCATGAAATGGCAAACCTTACTGAAGAGAAATGTCAAAAGAGCGGCAAGAAATATGGCGTCGTTTGCTGTCCCTGTCTTTCTACTTTTATAGCGTCCCTGTTGAACAACCCATTATATAAAGATAATCACACAAATTATAAAATATTTCTTATATGGCTCCACATATAGTTTTATATTATTATGTATAGTGTCATACTAAATTATATAAAAACGTATATGTAATAATATAAAATCGCATATGTCTCCACATTAAAACCTTTGAGGAAAAAATTTTTAATGTATGACTATATAAAAGTATATATGCTTGAATTTAAAAGCATATGTGGCCATGTGTAACTATAAGTTACTATATGTAATTACATAAAATAATATATGATAATATCAAAACTTTTTTACTTGGGTTGTACTTTTTTCGATTTATCTAAAAGTATCGGGCAGTGTGGAAATTTTTTTATATTTGTTAAAGCCACTACACTAAGGTATTAAAAAAATGTAGGAAATTCTACATCTCAATAGTATACAAAGCCAATTTTAAAAAAAAGGTCAAATTTTTTGCATTTTTATTAATAACTACCCAGTGTAGAAAATCATTACCAGATATGTGGTTATGTAACTACATACTTGGTAATGGTAACTAGTTACTTTTGTTATTACATTTCTTATTACCTTTATATGGCGATGTCGCGAAAAATAATGAGTTGTCGTTACACACCAGCATACGAAAAATCAAAAAATATATCGTTACCTATGTGCTTACCAGTACTGACAAAAATAATGAGTCTAAAAATAGATTTTCAAAAAAATAAATTATATAAAAAAAAATATTTTTTATTGTATTTTTTTTTAAATAAAATGTGCTGGTGCGGGAATCGAACCTGGGTCTACAGATTGCCAGTCAACAGCTCTACCATCTGAGCTATATCGACATGTAATATTTAATAGATAAAAACATAATTGACCTGCTGCACACAAGTAAGCTTACTCGCCAACATACAAAAAATCAAAAAATATGTGGTTACATATATCCTTACCAGTGTTTAAAAAATATTGAGTCTAAAAATAGATTTCAAAAAATTTTTAAAAAATTCTAAAAAATTATTTTCTATTTGAAATAATGATAAAAATAAGTCATTATCAGTAACTCATTATTATATGTTTTAAAATAATGCAGAAGGTAAGTGGGTGTCATTACTGGTACTCCAAAAAATAATGATATGTCATTACCGTTTCTACACTGGGTAAGCAACTCATTAAAGTACTACAGTAGTTTTGATTTAACTTCTGTTTTCTTAATTGCACTTTTTCCATAACTGCACAAAACTTTTGTTTCGTTTTTATTTTACAGAATTATGTACGCAATTGCTTTCTTTAAGTGCACTTTTTGTACCTGCGCATTTAAGATAAGTGCCAAATATTTTTGGCAGTTGTAAATTATTTTGATAAAAAAGATCACTGTTAGTTGCCTCTTGTGTTTTGCTTTATTTTGCAATTCTAGGAAAAAACGAGCAAAAAGGTTAAAGTCGGGCATGCCGACTATACAGTACCCTACACCAGTCAGGTTAAAAGCCAACTAATGATTGGATCCGAAATTCGAATGGGTTAAAATGGGACTTGTGTCAAAATTTTCTATAATGTGAGTCAGCGAACCAAATTTCATTAAAATATCTTAATATTTGCGACCTGCAGTTTGTAACCAAGCCAATTTTGGGGGGACCCTTATATGGGCACTAGGTCTAAACATGGACCGGGTTAACCAAAATCAATAGGCTTCGTCCTTGGGCTGATATAGGTCGGTGTACCAAATTTCATCGAAATATCTTAATATTTGCGACCTGCAGCGTATAAACAATATAATTTTGGGGGGACCCTTATATGGGCACTGGGTCTAAACATAGACCGTAGACCGATGTTCACCAAAATCAATAGGCTCCGTCCTTGGGCCAACATAGGTCTGTGTACCAAGTTTCATCAAAATATCTTAATATTTGCGACCTGTAGAGTGCGCACAAGAATGCATGGACAGACAGACAGACAGACAGACAGACAGACAGACAGACGGACATCGTTAAATCTAAATAAAAAAAATTCTGAGCCGATCGGTATACTATAAGGTGGATCTAGGACCAATATTTTTTGGTGTTACAAACATCAGCACAAACTTATAATACCCTGACCTCGTAGTGGTGTAGGGTATAATAAACACATAAAATAAATGTGTTGTCAACTTTTTATGACAAAAATATCCTACTTCAGTGGTTTTTTAATCATAAAAATCGCAAGATCAAGTGCAAAGCACAAAGTTGTCATCATTAGCTTCATTTGTTTTGTTTGCTTTCAGTCTGCATGAAACCGTTATATGTTGTTGTTGTATACCTGCACATTAAGGCAGGTAAACAATTTCACTTAGCAACGTTTTTGGTTTATCTTCACAAAAATCCGTGCAAAAGTTGATTGTGCAGCTATGTCAAAACCAGTGGTGTCCACAAAGAGAATGTGAATTAGTTATGTTACAAAAAAAGAGAATGCATTGATAACTATTGCACCGTTGTCGTTCGGGTGTGTAAAATGTAAAAAGCCGATTAATCTTCGTCGTTCTAACAAGTGTTAGGGCGACACTGGTCAAAACTGATCTATGAGATTTAGTAAAAAAAAATTTTGAAATCGCGGATTCAAAAAGAGTAAACTTTGAAATTTGCGAAAATATTAATTTCATTATGGCTAGTACACAATGATTTTATTAACTTTTAAATGATTACACAGTGACTCTCTTGCCTTCAGCCATTCAAAAGGTATAGACAAGAAATGGGCGCGTGAGTGAATTTTGACTCACGCTCACGCACGCTCACGAACGAAAAATAATAATCACGCACGACTCAAGCACCAACAATTTTTTTATAATCACGCTCACTCATGCTCACGTGATTAATTTTAATTTGAATCACGCTCACGAAATACTCACAAAAATTACGAAATTTTTATTTTAATTTTTAAGGAAACTTTCAAACTATTCCATATAATATAAGTTTCATAAACTTAAGTAATTAAATAGATCACAAACTCTGCCTTCTTTTAGTGCATTTTTGGAAGGGAAAGGAGAGAGAAGCGCTAAAAACGTGGTTATAATACTGCAGTGCTTCTAAAATCATTTCTATTTTTTATGGAGATTTTTTTTGCTTTCTTTTTTTTATATTTTTTTTTTTTTTTATAAAATTTAAGTTTTTTTTAATTAAAATACATTGTTTTTTATAAAATAACTTTTCTTAATTTTATTTTAACCATCTATATTTTGGTTTTCCTAATGTTATGCCAACGTTGGTAAGTGAGTTCTAGCAGACGTTATACCAATGTTTACATATTAGTCATTGTAATCATTCATTTATTTTTTTAGCTATGTTGTACTACATGTCTCGGTAGCTTAGTGTGTAAAGCGATTGTCTGGCAATCTGACGGTCCGGGTTCCAGTCACATACCGACCATGTTTTATATAAAAGAATTATAAATAACATTTTTATTTTAAATATTTTTTTTTTCTCAAAAAAAGTTTTTTTTTTAGTTTTTTAGACTATCAATTTAAAAAACCTTAGACCTTTTTCAATTTTGACAACATTCTGAAAACTTTGGCAACTTAGCGCCAACGGTTGGCCGCTGTTATCAATCGGGTAACAGGACAATACTGTCAAGATTATTAATCCCACGTTCTGCCAACGCATAACCGACCATGGGCAGTTATTGAAGAAGAGGAAGATCTCTTGCATTTTGCCAAAATTCTAAAATATCGCAATCTGGGAACCGTCGCTAGTAGCTGAATTTACTGGAATAGGTACACATTATTTGTGTAGCCAGTTGTTGAAGGAGAGGAAGATAACTGGCATTTTTCTAAAATTCTAAAATATCGCAATCTGGTTTAAAATAATCGCGCAAACTCACGCATAAAAATTTACTCACGCACGACTCACTTACAAACATTTTTTTGACTCACGCACGACTCACGTGAGTGCTGTCATTTAAACTCACGCGTGAAGCACACAAATTTCGTGTCACGCGCCCATTTCTAGTAGGTATAGACAATTGTATAAGACCACTTTAATGCATTATTGATGACTTTTTCCTATTTTTAAGACACTAAATTTCCAGAAACGCTGAGGGAAAAAATCTAAAAAATTGGGATATATATTTTCCATCTAAGGCGTATTCTTCATCGTCTCTCAGTTTGGAGATGCTGAAGTCAAAATTTGGATTATTTTGGTTGGTTTTATATGGAGCAACACATGTCCGGTCCCATGTGCGGTGCGATAGGGATTGTATTTCCTAGTATCCCAGCAAAATCTTATTCAAAACAAAACACAATTTTTAAATTTTTTTAATTGTAAACTTTTTTTATTTATTTTTTTGTAAAAAATCATTTTTTTCTTTTTTTATTAAACTTTTATTATTTTTATTTATTAAATTTTTTTTAATTTTTTACCTATAATTTGATTATTGTAACAATGTTCAATTAACTAATGTCAATTATTTTTTTTAATTTAAAAAAAAAAAAATTTAATTAAATTTTTTTTACTTTTCTATAACAATATCCTTGTTTTCATCTTTAGATTATTTTTTTATACAAATACAATTTTATGTAATATTATATTCCACGTGCCGTTATGGATGAAAGATTTTGCTGTGATTTACCCTTCTAGATAGTTATTTCTTGCTTTATGACATGGAGCGTTGTCTTGTTGCAAATAAAAACTATTCGAATTGGAGCCTCCCCCACAAGTTTTAGTTTTGGGTTGAAAACAATCTAAGAGGCTTGACCATGCCTATTTCCGAGTTTTTCATTTAATTCGATTTAATAAACTGAATTAGAATAAAAAAAAATTATTTAGGCCAAATTGTTTTTGGATGTCAGCTGAATTTGGTTAAGTTAAACCGAAAACAAATACTCGACCTACAGATTTTTTTTTTCTTTAAATGGTGATCTTTGTTCAAATAAAGCAATATATACAACACTTCAACATCCGTATCTCTGTTCCACATACCTCCAAAAAAAAACTAGGCTTTAAAAAATTAGTAATATTTTCGTATTTTCAATTGAGTATTTTGAGGTTTTTTATTTCAAATAATTTTATTTAAATATCAAATGCTATTTCTTTATTTCAATTGTATTTTTTAAATATTGCAACTATGCAAATTAAATAATTAATTTTTAAATAGTTGTGGCATAAATACCAATTAAAGTTAAAAAACTATTTCATGAATGTTTTCCGTTCAATTTGAGATCAAATATTATCACATTTTCCTTTAAATTATTTGCAAATTAAATGAGAGATGATAAAATTTTTACAAGTTAATTATATATATTTGTTCCTTTTACTTCTGCAAGGAGCATAAATAAAAAATTTTAAAAATTCGATAAGGCCAACAGGATGGAATACATATTTTCGGGTCCTGCTACAAACCCATCCTCTATATTCTATGACTTTATATTTATATTGAATTGAAATAAATAAGCAAATTGAAGCAACTCAACTAGACTAACATCAACGAAATTCTAACAATGGTAGCATTCGGCAGAGAAACCTTAAACTGATACCGGTGACTTGTAGCGCTTTGTGATTACTTACTCTGCTGAACGATGATTTCTTTGTTTTGTTTTTAAATACACTTTTTCTATAGTTTGCTTTTATTTTTTTTAATTTTTATTTTTGAATTATATTTGTATGTTTTTATTTGTCATTCATACAAAACAATTTTTATTGTAAATTAACAACAACAAATGTATCACTTATTGATCAAAAGTAGCAAACATTTTTTACGCTACCAAAATATGACAGCGCTACCTAAGCGCTCAGACTGAGCGGTTAGTGATCAGATCGTTCAACAGATAGTTGTACAACTGTTGTAGAGCTGTTGACTATTAAATTGTATCTGCCGAACGCACCCAATGTTATTTTTATCAAGCTGCCTATGGAATTCAACTCTGATCGACAACCTATAAAGCACAGATTTATGAATGACAACGAACCGTTAACTTTAAATTCATTTCTAATTATTTTTTAACCTACAACATAAATCCGTGTTGATAGTAAACAATTAGACATACGAATTAAATTATGTTTTTAACTATATCTAGTGCGTTAATATGAATAAAATATTATTTAATAATATTCTACTCACTTTTAAACTTTTTATAAAATAATTCTATACGAATACTTCTGAAAATCTGAAAAAAACAAAAGCTTTAGAAATACAAATTTTTGGATTCCATATTTAAGAAATTCCGCCCTTGTGAATGGTATATCACACCTTGTCATTTTTATGACGATGTATGATATATTATTTGCTTATGGAAAGCACAGCTGAGTGCTACCGGGAGCGTCACAGGTTGCGGATAGTGATTTCGCAGAAATGTGGAGTAGCTGCCAATGGCAGCCGAGGACAGTCAGCGGTTACAAGGGGAGAGTTTCGGAGGGTCTTTCGAGCTCCCACTAAGTCCCGAGTTTGCCTGTGATCCTTGTAACGTCGTGGCGAGCAATTGGCGCCAACCAACAAAACCAATATCCCAACCGACCATGGGCGGTATATCCCCATTGGCGCTTGGATTAAATACCTGCGCAACCACTGCAGGCCTGGAGGCAATGTTGGCAGCCCCAACACCAGGATCGGATGCTTTGGCCCAATCAGCCATTCATCTTAAACCAAACATGATTACCGAAACCATAACAACAAGAAAATATTCTGATAAAACCGATTTAAAGACGACGACCTTTGGCATGAAAACAAGGACACGAATAGGAACATGGAATGTTATGACGCTCTCGGAAACATCTCGCCTGGCATAGGTCTGCAAGGAATTTAACACCTACAAACTTACAATGCTCGGACTGTGCGAAACAAGATGGTATGATTCAGGTGAATTTATAACTGCCGATGGTCTTACCCTACTCTATTCCGGGAAGACAACTGATGAATCTCGATCCAGTGGAGTAGGCATCTTATTGTCACAGCCAGCTAAGAAAGCTCTTATAGACTGGAAGCCATATTCAGATCGAATTATAACTGCAAGACTGCGTACTCGAAGCCGCAATCTTACATGTATACAATGCTACGCGCCAACAGAAGCAGCCGAACTATCTGCAAAAGAATCGTTTTATGACCTCCTTAACAGAGTATGAACATCAGTACATCGAGGTGATATCGTGATAATGATGGGTGATTTTAACGCTCAGGTTAGAGCAGACAACACTAGCGTAGAGAGCACAATGGGAACGCATGGTTGGGGGCGGTTGACAGAGAATGGTGAATTACTAGTGGAGACATGCACAACAAACAATCTGGTTATTGGTGGCACGCTGTCTCCGCGTCCAAGGATACACAAAGTGACATGGGTTTCTCCTGACGGGATAACTGAGAACCAGATCGACCACATCGTTATTAGTAGAAAATGGCGAGGTTCGCTTTTAGATGTTCGTAATAAAAGAGGAGCCGATGTTGCAAGTGATCATCATTTGGTAATCGCAACAATCCGCATAAAAATTGCCGCTATTAGAAAGAACACACAAACTTCCCAAAGAAGATATAACGTTGATAAACTCAAAGATTCAACAGTTGCAAACTCCTTCACGTTAACAATGAAAACATCACTTCAGAATAATAATAATATAGATCGTTGTTGGGAGGAAACAAAGAATATATTAACACAAGCTGCAGACAAACACCTGGGATATAAGAACAGCTCCCGTAAAGAGTGGATTAGTGATGAAACCTGGAGACTGGTGTTGGAGAGAAAGGAAGCCAAAGCAGCAATTATCAATAGCAGAACGCGTTCGACCAAAGCATTGTGTCAACCGTTGCACAATCGCCTCAATCGAGAAGTCAAGCGCAGTGCCCGGCGTGACAAACGAAACTGGGTTAACAACATCGATCATATTAACAGCTTAAGAGTGATCATAGAGTAATCTGTAGAATGGAGATCACCTTTGTACCTAACGTTTATAGACTTCGAGAAGGCTTTTGACACCCTAAATCACGCAGCCATATGGGACGCGTTGGAATGTAAAGGTATACCTACCAAGCTAATAAGACTTATTAAAGGTCTATATGAAAACGCTACCTGTCGAATTCTTCACGAAGGACAACTAAGCAATAAAATAAACATTAACTCCGGTGTAAGTCAAGGGTGCGTATTATCACCATTGCTTTTTAACTGTGTGCTTGACGTAGTAATGAATAAGGCAACATCCCATAGAAGAGGAATTACTTGGGGTCTCCAAAGCAGACTGGAGGACCTTGACTATGCTGATGACATTTGTCTACTTACCCACACCTTTTCAGACATGCAATCTAAGTTATCACTAGTCTAGAAAACCGCATCACATGTTGGCTTAAAAATAAATATCGAAACAAAAATAATGCGAGTAAATGTAAATAACGAGCAAACATTAACCGTTCAGAATCAATCGCTTGATGAAGTAGAATCATTCTGTTACCTGGGAAGCATATTGGACAAAAGTGGCGGATCCAAAGCCGATATATCTAACCCTATAAACAAAGCCCGGCAAGCTTTCGGCCAACTCAAGTCAGTGTGGAACTCTTCACATATATCAAGAAGGACGAATCTAAGGATATTCAATTCCAATATAAAATCCACACTGTTGTATGGATGCGAGACGTGGAATGCAGCACCTCGCGACATACATTCCATACAAGTTTTTGTGAATAAATGCTTAAGGAAGATTCTACACATATTCTGGCCTAGAACAATTTCAAATTGCCGACTCTGGTCAGAAACTGGTCAACAACCTATCCAAATTGAAATCCGCAAACGCAAATGGAATTGGATTGCACATACATTACGTAAACAACCCAATGATATTGCTAAACAAGCTATAGACTGGAACCCGCAAGGCAGTCGACGTATAGGAAGACCAGCACACACCTGGAAACGGCAAATTGACACCGAAATATCCAACTTACACCTTCGTTGGAATGAAATCAAACACCGTGCATCAGATCGAACGTATTGGGATAATCTTGTTGCGGCCCTATGCTCCTTGCAGGAGTAAAAGGAACAAATATTTAAGAAATACTTAAGCAAAAACCTATCTTAGTACTGGCTATAAAACTGGTACTACACAAGTTTGCACCCATTAACAATTCCAATATATCCTTAAAGAAGGGAAGAAATAATAATGAAATGTCTTTCACTTTTTCTACATCAATTCGTTTAACTTTTCAAACCGCGAATTAATATTTAGTTAATATACTTCATTTTAAAATTAAGAGGCCTTCCATATAAATATATTACCTAAATAGTAATTCCATATTTTATATTTAGCCCTCCTTTCAGAATATATTAAGTAGATTTTATCATGGGTAAAACCAAAAGATGAACTTTGTCGGACGGTGTTTTAATAGAAATCGAGCTTTTCAAGTACAAGATATGTCGGATTTATTTATTTTCTAACGAGCGGGAATTCCCGGGATCCCGAGAAATTCAGAAAAAAATCCCGCTGTCCCAGGAAATGAAAAAGTCCGGGAAAAGAAAAACCCTAGTTACAATTGTTACTAGGACAGTTACTCGTTTAATTACTGTTTTTCGCAATGTCTCAAAATTTTTGGCTGGTCATTAGCCTTTAGCCTTTCGCTTACACAAAAAGTGCGAATAATGAGTTATCAGCATGGTTACTTATAGTGACGAAATAAGCAGTTACTCACAAAGATGGAATAAGTGGTTACCTAGGAGCTAGGAAATAAGTGCTTGCTCTTACATTGGTTTTGTTTTAGGGGCTCCAAGCTTGTATGGAGGAAAATAAATTTGAAGTTTTTAACCGGGCTATCCCCTGGAAATATTTATTTGGTTGTAAAACTACGTTCCCCAAAAAATTTGAATAATCGGAAATCGGGAAGACGTGCCGCATCGGCCCTGAAGTTTGGAACACGGATTACAAGTGGAAAATATGACTTTTTGTGCATTTTCTCGAAAACATTGATATTTTAAAACTAATTCGAATTAAAAACATTAAAAAATCGTGATTTGGAGTGAATTCTCTTTGTAATAAAGCAATAAAAACTCAAATCGGTTAAAAAACAGCCGAGTTATTACAATTTCCCCAGGCAACTGATGAGTCGCAGACCACTTAATCAAGATATTTGGGTCCAAATTTTAAAATTTATTGAAATAGTCTACTACAGAAACACCTTTTTATTCTATAAGTTCCAAGAAACTCAGATAAGAAGTATTTTTTGCTATTGTGTTTTGCTAACTTGTTTTAAATTAGTGCCAAAAAGGTCAGACTTCTTAACCACTGTTTTCAAATCTACAATTTTTAAAATTTTTTAAATTTTTTTAAAGAAATTTCAAAAAATCAACGACTGGAATTTAAGGTTTTATTAAGAACATATTACAGATTAAAAACTATAAAATTGTGGAAATTCCATTTTTCATTTGGCTGGGACAGAGATTTTATTTCAGCGGATTTCGAGCATTTATTTAGCTCTTAAGCAAGTTTTTCTTTTTTTTTTCTTAAAATTCCACATGATTTTGGCCGGAATACAACATTACAATATTAAATACTCCAATCCTGAAAATTAGTGCAAAATGTAAATACATTAAATTTCCCCTGTGTAAGATCAGAAGTCAAATTTTAGGAGATTTTAATTTTTTTTAAACATATTAATATAACAGATATTCCTGAGCTGATATTGATGGAACTTCTTGATAGTATTTTTCTTGATCTGGAAATAATATCCTTAATTCAATTTCAGAAAATTAACCCTTAAGTGCTGTTCGGGCCTATATGCCTCACTGAAAAAATATTAGTGTATTTTCATTATAAGGTCAAAAAAGCCCCAAGAGCCCTTAAGGGTTAATTTTCTATATTAAATTAAGAATATTATTTTTAGACCTAGAAAAATAAGACCAGAAATTTAATTAATATCCGCTCAGGAATATCTGTTATATTAATGTTTAAAAAACAATTTAATATATTTATATATTTATAATTTGTTAAAATTAAGCTATATTTTATTTATTGATTTACATTAAATTATTTAGTTCTTTTCTTCTCCCTCATTAAAACAATTTGGTAAATTATTTATTCTATAATTATTACTGGTATTAATAGTTGGATACAAATTAAAGTATTATAATCTTGATTTTTGCTTTAAAATATTAAATTTGGAAAACTATTTAATTACAACATAAAAACTAATTTTTTAATTTGTTGCCATTCCAAATATAGCATTGTCAGCCTGTCCTATTGTAATACTAATTCCTTTTGCAGTCACAATCGCTGGACCATATAAATAACAGCATTCAAGCCTAAAACATGTTGATCACCCCAAGCTTGACTTGAACCATGAAAAATAACAATCAGCACATTCTGTATAATCTAGGGATACCGATCCCGAAATCCCGATCCCGAAAATCCGAAATCCCGGGATTGGTTTTGAAAAAATCCCGGGATTTCCGATTTCATTATTTGGTATATTTTATTTCTTTTTGTATTTGTTTTTATTGTTATATTCGACCTAAATCACATAAATCTAATATCTTATTAAATAACTAATTTTTGCCATTCATAAATAATACATTAAAATAGATTACAGATTAAATAAATCTGAATAAAAACATTAATAATTTAAAAACTTTTATTCAGCTGTGAAACTTTTGAAAATCGTAATTCAGCTTTTTTAAATCTTTTAACGGTCATGTTTTTCTTCATTTTATTGATGATTTGCTAAAATTATACTTCATGCAAAATAATTTTGCTGAGCTTTCTGAAATCAGCAGAGGTATGTGCTTAATATTTGATGTTAGTTGATTTAAAAACACTAATAGTCATTTATATTTCTGATGATTTCAGCAGAGTAGTTTGTATTTGCATTCAACTGATTTTAGCCAAATATAACTAAAAGTTTGTAAATATAGCAATGTTTTAGCTACATTTGGTTAAAAAGTTTCTTCAGAGGTAAATTGTTATTTGCAATTTGCTTAAATTTAACTCAGTATATTTCATATATTTCGGAAATTTTACAATTATTTACCAAACAAGTTTTCCTGATTTCAGTAGTTTTAATAGTGGAACCTTCTTTGCTAATTTTTAGTGGCTTTTTCTGCTATTTTTACATACTTATTTCTATGAATGTAGTTTTTGTTTAAAGCAGTGTTGCCACTTTTTGAATAATTATTCAAAAACAGGACTGTTTACACATTCCTTGAATAATTTTTGGATAATGACATTTGTGTATAGTTTTTGTGTAATTTCGCATTTAACTGAAGAATTTACTAAATTTCATGTTTTAAAGCCCCAAATGAGAAAAATGAGTTTGTTTGTGTAACATCTACCACAAATTTCCAGTTTCTAATGAATTATTTTTGTAAATTTGTTTAACATTATACCCAATGTAGTTAGAAGAAGTCAAAAACGTTGTTTTATATTTTATTTATTTATATTTTCCCGTATTTTGTTCATACCCTATAAACAATTTCACTGGAATTCAAGTTGAAAACAAGTCCAATTCCAGCCCTGTTATCCAGTTTCAAGGCTTGAATAAAACTTTAATTATATTTTATTTCAATAGCATACTCCAGCAAAAGGGAAACAAAAATTCAAGTTTGAACTATTTTTTTAAATATACAAATGCTAGAATTTGAAATATACTTTACTTCAAGCAAAATTTAAAGCACTTGAATTTTTAGAACCTATGTGCTTATTGGGTATTTTGAGAAAATATTTGTCAGACTGCATGCAAAATAAATATTTTTGTCTTGGGTGGCAAGACTATTTGATAAATATCAAATGGTCTTTAGAGATGTTTGTGAATAAAATACACTTCTTAAATGACGATCTCAAAAATTCAGACATTTTTAGCATACGTATTTATAGCACTCTGCTAACTCTATCAAAGATATAATCTATTTAATATTATATATTTCCCACAAAAATTATGTTTATTTGTGAAAATTCAAAAAACTTTGTTAAAAAATAGCGTTTTTGTTTGCGTTCCAATTTGAAATTTTCACAGTCTGTAGCTGAAATATTAAGTTATCTGCTTCAATTATTTAAAGAAAATTAAAGATGCGTTTTTTGAGATATTTGCAAATTAAGGATATTTTTCAAATTCTATTATCCTTTTTGCACTACACAATTTATTTTTGCAGTTTATTTTGAAAGTAGTTTATATAAGCATTACTAGGTGAAAATTTTATAACAATCGGATAACGCATCCAAAGTATTCATTTGAACATCATGTATTTTTCAAAAATTTACTGAAAAAAATTAACTAAAAACAGCGAAAAAAGCGAAGTAAGACGAGTCATGAAAATCTACAAACCGAATTTTGTCCAAATCCAGAGACCTGCTTCCGATGACTGCATCGGTTCCCTTTGGAATGATTCTTCTTCAAATTTAACACATAGTGGTAGAATGTAATACAAATACCTTTTGCCAACTTTATACTAAATGTAATTTTTTGCTACGTTTTTAAAATCTGTTGACAAATTGGGGAAAAAATGGGAAGCTTTCAAAATGTTCCTCCTTGGAGCTGAATGGCACAACTCCCATTGGGTCAATGGGTTCGGATCTCAAAACGTAAGCTCTATGACAGTGTATTTCATAGCGATTCAACCACTCGGTGGGAAATGGCTGTATTATTTCCAAATTATTTCGATTCTGCCATACTGTGCGCACCAAGTCCAAAGGGGATATTAATTTCTAATAAAATTAACGGTTATTCGCATTTTAAACTAATAAAGGAAATATTAATTGAATGGATATATTTGCAATATGTAACTGGATATAATTTCATCCGAAAAATGTTTATATTAAATTGTATCAAATCGGATATAATTGTATTTACAGGGATACAAAGTTATATCAATTGATAAACTTATATCTGAATTTTGTCCCGATCAAATTGGATATGAATTAATTCAATACGATATGATTAAATTTAAATGATAAAAAAAACTTTGTATTAGAGGGCAGCAGGATTTTGGGTCCTACACACTCTGGGGTGTGATGAAAATCGAAAACGAAAAGTTTTTCAATCTAGAATAATTAGTTTCGCGAAAATCAAATTGGCTTCAAATTATTATTTATCGTTTTATTTGACTTCGGACATCTAAATTAGGAAATAAAAAATAATTGGTATTGTACAGATCGTAAAATATTAACCATTGAAAATCAGATCGCTTTCGATATTCATCACATGCCTGACTATTAGCCGAGGGCTACTGTCGATAATAAGTAACTATTAAACCGTTAATGTATAAATCCGTTATTCTTTAAAGACTAGATAATTTTTTTTATCAAATATGGGAATTTTCTTTGGACTTAGAATTTTTTTTAAAATATGTTAAGCTTTTTTTATTTTAAATAAAATTTTAATGGTTAGCCCGGCAATGCATTTCTTTTTTATTAGAGACTCATAATTCCCGATTTATGTAGATGAAGATGATCTACAATAATATTCAATGGCTTATTTCTCCACTCAAAACTTATCGTAACAGAACAAAATATATATATCGTTGGAAAGGCATTTGAAATACTTTTCCAATGATATGCAACATGCCAAGACTTATTAGCCCATTACGAGCCGGGCCATGGTTTTAAATGTTAATTTTTTTAAATTAGATTTTTTAAATAAAAAAAAAACTTTTAGAAGTAAAAAAAGCTTAGAAAATATTAATTTAATGAAAAAATTGAGTAAAACATATAAACAAAATTGTTTTTGATCAAATAATATATTAATCTCGAATATATTAGTTAATCTCGAACATGGGTCTGGTATTAACTAATATATCGTCGGTTTGCCTGCAAGTAGTGCTATGTTTTTGATTTTAACAGGTTTTTAGGAGAGCGAAGAAACTGATTTATATTATCCTTTTAAGATATTTTATTGATATCATATGCCCTAATGATTCACGACTGTCGGATTCCTATATTAATGTAGAACTCCCATCTCTTCAAATTTTATAAAGTGTTATAAACTACTGTTTTTAAAGTGGGCGCTGTGGTGTAATGGTTAGCGCGTTGGACTGTTACACGTGAGGTTGCGGGTTCGAGCCCCAACCAAGGCAACAACAATTTATGAAAAATAATAATATGTATGAGTTTTTCTATCCCTCATACATATCGCAGCGTCCTCCTTCGGTGTTCCCATAGCACTTAACCCCACCGAAGTAAAATAATATAACAGGGCTATGAACTAAAAAGCTTCAACAAAGTTCGCCAACTCACCATCAGATGGCACGCAACAACTGTTCTAAAATTCAACATCTCGCGCAATTACAGTGTTGCCATATTTGAAGCCCTTCATCTTTCACCACCTTTCACTTCTTCTCTATCCCCTTTCCAAAGGAAGCAACACGTTAATTAATAGGAAGAATTTCCTGAGTGTTGCTTCTCTTTAAAAAAAAAAAAAAATTTAGAATTTTCAATCAAATAAGCTTTAAATTTAATTTTGTAAAATTTTAAAATAAAATTTTGTCATTCGGATTTTAGAAAAGAACATAGAAACACGTTTTCTAATTGGCGCCCAACGTAAATTTTTAAATTATCCTATTTTTTTGTGGAATATTTTTGCAATTGCTGTTCCAGCGAAAACAAAATTGGAATTAATATCCAGATTGCTATTCTGGCTTAGCTCGCTGCAATTTATATAACTGAACTTGGAGTATCCAGTTCCTAGGAAATTTGAAACTTGGTCAACCAAGAACTTTGTAATATCATATCCGGGGTGCCTAATCTGTTACTCCTGGTTAAAAGTTTGGCTATTTGATTTGTGGTTTATCCATGTATTACATTTGCTTGAAAAAGTCTGATTGGCTGTTTAAAACTAATTGCGGTACTGTGCTATATGTTCTAAAGTTTGTTCCAGTTTATGCGATTTTGATTGGTGTGTTCCTGCTGATTAGAGTTTGCTAAAAACCGAAAAATTTGAAAACCGCGGTTTCGGTTTTTCAGAATTATAAAAACCGCGGTTTCGGTTATTTTTCGGTTTTCTTGTGATATTATAGAATTGTTTTAAAATAATTTAATATTTATCAGGCATGTCACAGACTTCAATTTCACTTGAAAGTAAAATTGAAAACGCAAATTGCTTCTCCAGAAGTAAATGGTTTTTTTTGCATATTTATACCAAATATAACAGATAAACATAATTAATTATAAGTTAAGAATGCTGTTTTTAATAATTTCACTTAAAAAAGTATTTGTTAAAGAGCATATTAAAGGTTTTAACACATATTTCGCATAAAATTAATATGATTTGGATGTACAATTTCGTAACGTTTTACTTTTGCTTCTTCAGGGTTTTTGCGTTTTCGTAAATTCTAAAATGTTTAAAAAAGACTTTTTGTGGTAAATTCGTGTTCCAACTGCTAAATTTTGATATAAGTTGCCATTTGTAGTTGAAAAAGAGAAGATCGCCGATCAAAATTTAAAATTTTAATTTTTTAGAAAAAATTACGTTTTGCTAATCAACAAGAAAGCGTTTTAAATGTAAATTTTTTTAAGTGAAATAGTTTACGACATTTTAGGGAATACATACCAAGCACCATTGAAAAGCTTTTATGAGTTTAAGCTGCTTAAATATCAATTCTACTTTGGTTTTTGAAAGTGGAAGGAAAACGATTTTTTTTCGTTTTACTCCATACTTACCAAACCGTTTCATTTTCTATACAAAATTATCCGTAGCACCCTAAACTGCAAAATCAGAAGGAACAAAATTGTTTTCGATCAATTTATGAAAAAAAATGCGGAACTGAAATTGCGAAATCAAATCAATTCCGTAAAAAACCTGTGACATGCCTGTATGTATAACAACTAAATATATTAATACATTCAAGATATTTATTAAAGTTCGATTTAAAATCTCACTCGAATAAAGGCAATAACACCAGTCCTTTTGAAAAAACGCAGAAACCGTTATAAATTTAAATTTTTTATTCTTTTTTCGGCAGATTAAACTGTATTTAAAGAGTTTAAATTTAGAATTTAGCAATTTGTTTAAAACAATATAAAGTTGAAATTTTATACAATAAATTTCGCGGACTACGAAATAAAACTTTTTGAAAAATAAGCGGTGAAAATCTAAACTGAATACGTGAAATTCAATATCTCTTAAACTACATGACTTTTGGTGGTTTTTTTTCCTAAAATCCCCAGCTTATATTATCTGTAGTAGTAAAAACAAAAAATCTTTAAAGTAATATTTAATGGAGAAATTGTTCATTACAATTAAATACAGAATTTTGTAAAATAAGAGCTGAAACCTTTGCTTTCAGTATTTTCTAAAAACCGACTTATTTTTGTCGGTTTTCGGTTTCGATTTTTAGGCCTCAAAAACCGCGGTTTCGGTTAAAACCGAACAGCAAACTCTACTGCTGATTATCGTTTCTGATTGCTCTTTGTGTGTTTCAGTCCAATTTGGTGGTACCAATTCCGGTACTGTGCTATATGTTCTAAAGTTTGTTCCAGTGTATGCGATTTTGATTGGTGTGTTCCTGCTGATTATCATTTCTGATTGCTCTTTGTGTATTACAATCCAATTTGGTGGTATTTAAAAAAAAAAAACTGTAAGTTTTGTTTGATTTATTATATTACAATGCCACGAGTCCGAAGATCGACTACTCCAAATTTGGAAGGTGGTGGTGCACCAGGAAGCTCTATATCTGTCCCATCCGTTTCTTCGGTGACGCTTTCAGATACACAGTTCCGTAGTTTATTTCAGGATAGAGTAATTGTAGAAACCTTAGCCGGTTTTTCGGAAAGGTTTAACGGGGAATTTGATAGGAACGTTTTGGAGAATTTTTTATCGAATCTTTTGATTTATAAGGAGGTTAAGCGTGTCCCGGATGACATAGCTTTGAGGGAATTGCCTCTTTTGCTTCGCGAATATGCAGCAATTTGGTACTCTGGAATCGTTTTTGAAGTAGACAGCTGGGAAACCGCTATAAAACGATTACGAGACCATTTTGCACCATCGCGACAACCGTATGAAATTTACGAGGCTATATTTAATAATCCTCAGAGGTTGGGGGAGACAACGGACATTTTTGTAGGTCGTAAGCGAGCTCTGTTTGCTCAACTTCCATCTCAAAGGTTAACAACGGATGATCAATTAGACATGATTTATGGGTTACTTCGCCTTGATATTCAAAAGAATGTAAAACGTTATGAGATAAGTAATTTTTCGGATCTTGCTACAAAAGCTCGTATATACGAGGCTCAAGCTAAAATCGATCAAAATTATGAACAATTAGATAACAATTATATGGACTCAAAATCCAAAAGATGTCAATTTTGTCGATCTAAAACTCATAGTATTGAAGAATGTAGAAAATTAAAATCATATAAAGAGCAAGAAAAAACAGCAAAGGATGTTAAAGAATCATTAAAATGCTATAAATGTGGAGAACCGGGTTATTATCGGTCCAACTGTCCAAAATGTGCTCCATATAGGAAAAATATGGGTAATGTTGTAAATAACTGCAATTATATAAATATTGAGAAAAACAACGGTTTGCCTAAAGCAGTTTTGCGTTTTAAACAATTTCAAGAATTTGCTTGCAATGATTCGGCATCACGTACATGCATGGCTAGTTATGATTTTTACAATTATCTCAAGAATAAAAATCATACTTTTAATAAATCTGAAGTTGAAATAACTCTCGCTGATGGTACAACTAAAATTCAACAGGTTTTAACAACTTATGTTGATATAACTTTTGGAAATCGTGTAATCAATACATTTTTTATGATTTTACCAAATTCAAGATCTAAAAATACTTTACTTGGAATAGATTTTATGGAGAAGGCAGGTATAATACTTGATGCATCACAGATGATTTGGTATTTTGCAAATCAACCAGAAGAAAAATTTGAATATTTACCCGAACTTGAATTTCAGTCGGCATATCAAGAAAACTTTAATCAATCTCAAACTAAGAAATTGCGAACAGAAAAACCTAATGTTTGTAATACCGTTGAACTTTATGATTTGTTTAAATCAGCTCTTCCTCTCCATGTTGTAACACCAGAAAAGAAATCCTCAACTAATATTTTCTTAAAACATGTTCGTGGTGAATTATATGATGATGACGATGACCATTTGTTTGGTCCTCCAATACAGATTGACTTTAATATTGTTGAGGTTGAATTAAGAGATAATGAGGCGGATAATTTAGTATACAAAGAAAGACACACATTCAACGAACTTTTAAATCGTTTTGTAATGTTGTTTGACGAGGTTTACACAGCTAAAACAAATGTTTACCATGCCATTAATACAACAAGTGAAGAACCAATATGTACTCCTTCATATAGGTTATCTGGACCTCGTAAAGATCAACTTAAAAAAGAAATTGATACTATGCTTCAGAAAAATGTAATTGAAGAAAGTGACACACCATGGGTATCACCGGTAGTAATGGTTCCCAAAAAGGATGGGAAAATTCGTGTATGTGTAGATTACAGACGATTAAATGATATTACTATTCCCGATCGTTATCCATTACCAAGGATTGATGATTTGCTTCATGCTGCAAAGAAAACTAATTTTATGTCAACTTTAGACTTACAAAGTGGCTATTGGCAAATCAACATTAAACCAGAACATATGGATAAAACTGGATTTATTACACCTTTTGGAACATATAGATTTAAAAGAATGCCTTTCGGTCTTCGAAACGCTCCTGCAACATTCCAACGAGCAATGGATCAATTCCGGAACGGTTTGCCACACATTTTGATTCTTATTTATCTTGATGATATTATAATTTGTTCCAGCACACTAGAAGAACATCTTTCAGATATCGAAGCTGTATTCAAACGTCTTTTTGAAAAAGGATTTCGTATCAATCGAGAAAAATGTAATTTTTTATGCGCAGAAATCAATTATTTAGGACATACTCTGTCGGCCAATGGTATTCATGTTAATAAAAATAAAACTGACGCTATACTTAATATGAAAGAACCTCGAAATGTTAAGCAATTGTTGACATTTCTTCAAACTTGTTCTTGGTATAGACGTTTTATTGATAATTTTGCTCATATAAGTAGACCATTAAGTTATTTAACCAAAAAGAATATTTCGTGGCAATGGAAAGATGAACAGCAAAACGCCTTTGACAGACTGAAATCCTTGCTTGTGTCTGCACCAATTTTGAAACAAGCCAATGAAAATATGCCATTCCTTCTAAAGACTGATGCCAGTGGGTATGCCATTGGAGCAGTTTTGGTCCAGGGGGAGGGTGATGAAGAACACCCAATTGAATACGCAAGTAGGTTATTAACTATTGCAGAACGAAATTATTCAACAATTGAACGAGAAGCCTTAGCAATTGTTTGGGCTGTAAACAAATTTCGAGGTTATTTTGAAGGAGCAAAACTTATTTTGTTAACCGATCACCAACCTCTTAAATGGTTAATGAGCCTTAAATCACCATCTGGAAGATTAGCCAGGTGGGCTCTCCAACTACAGTCTTATGATATAGAAATAAAATATGTAAAAGGAAAATTTATAGTGTGTAGCGGATTCTTTATAAAGACCAATTTTGTCCTGTGACATTAATTTATTTGAACTTGATATTCCATCCAAATCTGCAGAAGAAATAAGAATTGAACAATTAAAGGATACTGAACTGTCTAAAATCATTAATTCTCTTGAAATATCTGATCCTAAGAATGAAGACTTTGCTATAAAATTTACACAACTTGGTTATATTTTAAATAATGGTGTTTTATACCGTTATTCTCGAGATTCAGAAGAAGCTCAACTTTTAGTTCCAGATCATCAAAGAAACGAAATTATTGAAGAATTTCGTTCTTCAGATATTAGTGGACACTATGGCGCTAAAAGAACTACAGATAAAATTAAAAAACATTTCTTTTGGCCAACTTTAAATAAGGACGTTAGACAATTTGTAAAATCTTGTGAGAAATGTCAACGTTATAAACCTTCAAATACAAAGCCTTCGGGTCTTTTTAAATCAAGTGCATCTAATCAGCGTTTCGAAGTTTTGGCGATTGATTTATTTGGTCCCTTACCTTCAAGTAATGGCTTTAAATTTATTTTTATTATAGAAGATACGTCAACGCGTTGGGTTGAAATATTTCCCCTTAAAGAAGCAACTGCCGCTGCATGTGCAGTTATACTATTAAATGATGTATTTTTGCGTTTTGGATTACCACGGAAAATTATTAGTGATAATGGGCCACAATTTATTTCGTCAGTTATGCAATATTTAGTTCGTTCGTTAGGCATTAATCAACAATTAATTCCTCTTTATCATCCACAAGCAAATATGGTGGAACGTAAAAATCTGGATTTAAAAATACGCTTATCAATTCTAGTTGAAGATAAACATAGTTCATGGAGTTTATTTTTGTCAGCTGTTCGCTTTGCCTTAAATACCGCCATATGTCGTAATACTGGTCACACACCAGCATATTTAAATTTTGGAAGAGAATTACGTACTCCTATTGAAATTTCCCATGATTTATCGGAAGTAATGTTTAGAAAAAATTTTGTCGAAGAATTGACTCCGCAGTTAGATGCATTTGCAGAGGTGTTTAAGAACATTCAGAGCAATGACTTCAACAGACGAAGTAATGACGTTAATTGCACAAATGAGGGACGCAGCATGAGTTATAAGTATAAAATTGGTGATTTAGTTTGGGTTACTACGCATGTTTTAAGTGACGCGTCTAGAAATATTACTTCAAAGTTTGTACCAAAAAGAGATGGACCTTATATTATTTTGAGGAAGTTAGGTGAGAATACTTTCGAATTGGGCGGAGTAGATGATGGCGTTTCTATTGGTACGTACCATTCGTCTGCATTGACTCCTGTGCATTGTAATTCAAATCAAATGAAACCATTATATCCTATTAAAAAACGAGGTCGCCCTCGTAAGATTTCTTTGAATTGAGATTTTATTTCTTAAAATGTATTATTTAATTCACATTTTGTAGTATATTTATGTTTTGTTGCATAAAGCAAAAACGGTAGTTTTTACTTTATGAGGGGGAGAATGTCGGATTCCTATATTAATGTAGAACTCCCATCTCTTCAAATTTTATAAAGTGTTATAAACTACTGTTTTTAAATATTTAGAATTTTCAATCAAATAAGCTTTGAATTTAATTTTGTAAAATTTTAAAATAAAATTTTGTCATTCGGATTTTAGAAAAGAACATAGAAACACGTTTTCTTATTCGACCTTATTTACTACAATCATTACTAAGGCATATGATGTCAATCAAATATATTAAAAGGATAATATAAATCAGTTTTTTCGCCCTATTTGATTAACCTGTTAAAGAACACATAACACTACTTGCATGCAATCCGATGATATTGTTATATAAAAAATAAAATTAAAAATATTTTTCGTATCTATTTATATATAAAATTTTGAACGGTTTTATCAATAATATATTCCTATATATACAATTTGCAATAAAGCAAATACTGATATATGATTTAATATGATTACATATGAGAAAATTTCTAAAAAATTTTATAATATATCATCATATAAAAACATATAAGATCGTATACAATATTTTATATTATCATATATTTTAATATTAAAAAATATATGTTATATATACTCTCTTTTACTCGGGGAGTTATGATACTTTAAAGTTAATAGTTTTTAGGGACTATAAAATTATTGAAAATATTCTAAAAAAATAGACACATTTTAAAGTGCTACTGTGAAATACCCCGAGTAAAAAAGTTTATATAAAATTATATATGAATGGATATATTTGCAATATGTAACTGGATATAATTTCATCCGAAAAATGGTTATTGGTTTTGCAAGACCAAAATTTTGACATAGCATGGACCTGTGCTTCCTGTTTTCAGAAATACCAAAACATTGGGAATAGTTTTGTTTTCTTGCCTACAGGGCGAAAATTCAGCATGGGACATATGCGTCCCATTGGTCGTCAAAGGTAAACAAAGAAGAAGTTTTATAGTTTTATTTTTTTCATTAAATTAAACAAAAAAATTAATAAAATGAAATAAACTCTTCATTCAACCAAACATAAACCAGACTTAGGAAAAAGATATTTGTCTTAAATATATATATCGTCGCCTAAAATGCAGAAGGGTGTAACAACAAAAAAATTCAAAATCAAGTTTTTGATTGATTACACTATGGAACATTTTTGGGATTATTGTCTGGGGGGTGAGAAATTCTAAGTCAGGGTGATGGTACTAGGTCAGTATAGTAAAACCCTCAAAGGGTTTGGCGTTCGTATGTGTCATTTTTTTTTATGACCTTTTAAATTTTTTCCTTATCTTGATGTTTTTTCGCTTAGTTGTAACTCGAGAACCACTTGTCCGATTTTGATGAAACAAATTTAGAAAAATTTAGAATTACAATTTCTTTAATCCGTTCATATAACATTTTTCTTTATAATCAACAGTTTTGCCGGTAAAAATAAATTTGTGGAGAAAAAAAAAATATTTTTTTGCCTAAAAATTAAAATTTTTTTTTTTAAATTCATAAAAAATTTTAATTTTTAGGCAAAAAAATATTTTTTTTTCTCCACAAATTTATTTTTACCGGCAAAACTGTTGATTATAAAGAAAAATGTTATATGAACGGATTAAAGAAATTGTAATTCTAAATTTTTCTAAATTTGTTTCATCAAAATCGGACAAGTGGTTCTCGAGTTACAACTAAGCGAAAAAACATCAAGATAAGGAAAAAATTTAAAAGGTCATAAAAAAAAATGACACATACGAACGCCAAACCCTTTGAGGGTTTTACTATACTGACCTAGTACCATCACCCTGACTTGGAATTTCTCACCCCCCAGATTGGCTGTTGTACTGTGTTATGATGCATTATGCTAAATACATGTCCCTAAAAATATTTAAACTTATATACAGAAATAAATCTATAGTCAAGAGAAGAATTATATCCTTTAATTCCAAAATATGTGTAATTCTACACATGCAACTATTTCTTCAAAAACTATAACAAAACACACTATACTCGATACGAGCAGAGTAAGTTAATTGTTCACAAATTTTTACCGTTGACGACCACTGGGATATATATGTCCCATGGATTTTTTCGATGAAGGAGTTGAAAAAAATATTTTTGACGACACTTTTGTTTAGAAATGTTGGGTCAATTATCAAGAATCCGCAAAAAAAATACAAATTTTTCAGCAGTCTATGTTCGGTCGCCAAAGTGTTAATTATTAAATATGGTACAACTATTTTTTATACAATCGATACCTCATGTGTAGGGTTTTTAATTTCCCGACATTTTCGAGCTCCCGGGAATCGGGAATTTTTTTCTAACTTTCCCGGGATATCCCGGGAATACTAAACTAATTTTTTACTAATATTTTAACATTAAATACTACTTTTTGCTCGAAAAACATAATATGTTCCACTTTGACGAAATCTGATAATGCAGAAATGTGTTTTTTGCATTTAATTTCAATGAAAAATTGTAAATTATATGATTTCGAAAAAATTTTGAAAAACGCTCATTGGGATAAAACGACCTAAAAATAATTGATTTTTTCCAGCAAAAATAGCCTTAAGGGGGTAAATACTGTAACAGCAGCAATTTTAAAAGCATACTTGACCGGTTGTCAAAAATTTAATTAACAATATTTTTTTAATTTTATTCTTTTATTGCAGTATTTTCAAAAATGATTAGTTTTGAATTTCGCCAACCAAAACCGATCAGCTTCCACTGTGCACCCTACATTAATTATCGGAAAATAAAAATGTAAAGTCATTCTTAATGCCAGATGAATTCTCTAGTCCTTTTCATGGCCCGATTTTTATTAAAAAAATTTTTATTTTAACAAAGTTGCCACACAAATTTAAGAATTACAAAAAAATGCAAGAACAAAGACCTTTACTTGGGGATATTACATTTAAATGACTAAAATAAAAAAAAAAATATCCACGATAAGGACTAGAGTTTTTTGTTGCCTACGAAAGAAAAAAAACCGCGTTCAAATCGGTTTACCCGCTTTGGCTGTACAGTGGCAGCCGATTTTAAACTCATGGTTGTGGGCAAACGAGTTTAAAGTTTAAAATTAACAAAACAGCAAAATTTCATAAAAACCGTGTATTAATAAAATTTAGATCTCCTAGTTTAACCGATTGGGACGAATTGGTTGAAGGATATGATTTGCTTTCGCCCATCATTAAGGAATTGTCACTGGCTTTTCTTTAAAGAAAATTCCATCTTTGGATGTAGTTTTTATATCTTTGTTCTGCGTGTTATGCGACATAGGGCTCTAATGAAAAAAAGGAAAAAAAAATGCAACCAAAAAGTGGTATACACAAATTTAACGCATAGAATATTACTTTGAGGCTACAACATATTTTACAAAAAAAAAAAACCTGTGGAAATTTTATTTCTTCGAATTTTTTGTCGAAATCGGATCATATAGTGAAGAGTTTTCTCTATCCAAATAAAATTTAAAAAAATCCGAACAAATTTCTTTCCATAGTCGATACTCTTCTCATGGACATCGTTGGAGATCTCCTTTAAAAAGGTAAAATACATAAAGATTTTTCAAGATATGTTTATTTTTTGGCTTTTTGCGGATATTCAAGCTAATGTACATGATTGTTTTAGTGTTTTTTTGAATTCCCGGGAATTATAGGGAAAATTCCCGGGAATCGGGAAATGAAAAATTCCTGGGAATTTCGTCCCGGGAATTACCGGGTTAAAAACCCTACTCATATGTTATTTAACGTTATTCTGAATATAAGCATGATGAGAAAAGTGATATATATCAAGAAGTTACAACTTCAGTGGACTATAAAAAAAAGACCAAAAAACACTTTTTTATATTTTGATATAATATTTTTACAAGTATGTACTTCTTAAAAAACTTGGTTTCCCTTCCCCCTTCTTCTCCCTTTAATTATTATTTACAATTGATTATTGAAGAAATTTGAAGAAAAAAGAGAAAATTCGATTGAAAGATGAAGCAAGTGATTCTGAATATGATAGTTTCAGTGAATAAATGTTAGAGATGGGCACGTGAGCAGAATTTTGCGTAATTCCCATGAAAGTGAGGTGAGATCTTAATTTACTCACGTGAACGTGAGTGAGTGTGATTGGAAAAAATTTGTTCGCGAGTGTACGTGAGCAAAATTTTTGGGTGAGTGAGTGTGCGTGAGTCGAATTTTATCAAATTTGTTTTTCGACGTTTAATAAATATTTCCATTAATTTTTTTGCCAATTTTATATACAATAAATTACAAAACGGCATATTTATAGCAAGATAAAGATTTTATTTCATGAATTGGCGTGATTCACGTGAATCACGCGTGATCACTGGTGAGTGTAAGAAAAATCGGAATTCAATTACATGAATGTGAGTGTGATTAGAAAAGCTTATTCGTGAGTGATTGTGCGTGATTGAAAAATTTCTCTCGTGAGTGTGGGTAAAAATCCACTCACGTGGATTAAATTTTTAATTCTTGTTGAATATAATTGTTTTTTTAATATTAAAAATAATTTAAAAAAATACGTCTTCAAAATACTCATAGGGGGTAATTTTCTAAAACACTTCGGTGAAGTGTTGCGTTATTTCTATTGAAATTGTTTTTGTTACAAAAACAATTTACATTGAAAGTTCCCTTCACTTCACCCAAGTGTTTTACAAAATTAGGTACATAGTTATATTCTTTAACTCTGTGAATTATTTTTGGATGTAGTTTAAAGTTTTCCGATTAATTAGAAATTTATTAACTCAGTTGGAGGTCAATTTCCTTATTATAAATTAAAATAATAAGTACTTTTTTTCAAAAACTGCTATTTTTATTCATCAGGATACTCTCCTGACAAATACTTCGCAGAGTTTTTGCTTTCAAAAAACCTCTACACTTTCAGGAATGAAAAGACGATCGTTTTGGGGATTTTCCAGCTCCCCTTCATCAGTTTTCTTTAGAAAGTGGTAAATTTTTTTTTGTAAATTTTTGGTCTCAAGGACATATGGGAGATGGGCATGACCTACGTCCAAGTTTTTTAAAAATTTGGGACCTAAAAAAACGAATGTGCAAAATGTCATTGTTGCACGATTACTCCTTCCATTTTTATAAATTTTTGGTTAAAAAGACATATGGGAAGTGGGCGTGACCTTTGCCCAAATTTGTTTGGAAATCATTATTGATCCTAAAAAACATGTTTGCCAAATGTCATTGTTGTACAACTACTCTTTCTATTTTTATACATTTATTGGTTAAAAAACATATAGGAGGTGGGCGTGGCCTTTGTCCAAATATTCCAAAATTTAGTTTAAAGTCATTATTGACTCAAAGAAACATTTGTGCAAAATTCCATTGTTTTACGATTACTGCTTCCATTTTTATACATTTTTTAGTTGCAAGGACAATTTGGCTCAGAGTCATTGTTTGGCAAAAAAATCATATGTGCAAAATTTCATTATTCTACGATTACATATTCCATTTTTGGCCGCTCGTTTTAGAAACTCACGACACTGTGCAGCGTGGAGTATTCCAGCATTGTGAATCCGGCTTAATTAGTTTATTTTTTCATAATGCAAGAAATAATAAGTAGATTTATAATGAATTATTTTAATTTGTAGGGTTTATTTCAGTTATTAATTTTTTAAAATTAAAAATATAATAGCCGTTTTTTCTAATCACTTGGATTTAATAAATCTAAAAAGTATTTCTAAAAGTGCTCAACAGATGGCGTTAGATTCTCCCTATTTTGAAAAGAATTTTCTGTCCTTTTTTTTCTTTCACCCTAATTTTTAATACCGAATTCGATGATAAAGGATTTTACTTTAACTTTTAATTTTTAATTATATTTTATATAAAACAGCGATAAACAGTCTGCCTTTTCAGTTTTATCACTTCAATTTATATTTTTACACAATTGAAAAATTCCATTGCAATATTTAACATTCACTAATTGGATTTAATTAAATTACTTACTGTAGAGTGAAAAATTGCCATTCCTATTTCAGCTATTTCTCCATATCCAAGATTGAAAATATGTATGTGGTGAGGTGTAGTTTTTTTTTCTAAACATATTTGATAAAAAAATGTAATAAAAATAGACAACAGAAATTCGTTGGCTAGAATAAAAATTCGGGAGAATTAACGTTGTCTCGAGCAAATTGCATTGTCTAAACTAATTTTTTGTAGATATAAACTAACCAATCGATTGGCTACACATTTAGCTGCCAGAACAAATCTTTTTTCTCTTTCCTAATTTCTGCATGATTTCTAAAATAGAAAAACTTCACATTTTGGCTACGCTTTTCTAAAAAAAACGCGTAACGTTTTCAAAAATGAAAATCTTTAGGTTTGTGTCCTTTTTTCTATTGAAAATCCCACAGATTCGAAAATTTTTCTATGGAAATACACACATACATATATTTCTTCAGATTTTAAGGATTTTCATACGGAAAAATCTTCAGCTTTTGATATCGTTTCTTACACTCAGAAAACAGAATCATTCTGACAACCGCTCTGACAACCCGATAATTAAAATATTTTTATCACAGTCAAATAACTATTATCGCAATGGAACCATTTGATAAATTCGGTTGTCACCACGAATCTTCTCTTTATATGAAACTACATATTAGATTAAGAAATTTACATGTAGAAAAATCATTTTGAATGCTTTCTGGTAGAGAAAACTTCTTACATTCACAAAGATTTATCCTATAAAAAAAAATACATTGTACTTGCATTTTGGCTTTTTTTTACTAAAAAAACGTAATATTTTTTTAAATGCCAAAAATCAGTACAATCAGTACAGATTTTAAAAAATCAGTACAAATCAGTATACGACTTTTTTATCAGTACACGTGACCAAAAATCAGTACATGTACTGATCAAATCAGTACGAATGGTCACCCTATACATGCCCCACTGAAACAAAATTAGCCTACATTCATAATAGGGTCAAAAAAGCCCCAGCAGCACTTAGGGTTAATTTTCTAAATTTAAATTAAGAATATTTTTAGACCTAGAAAAATAGTATCAGGTTATTTCGTCAATATCCGCTCAGGAATATCTGTTATATTAATATGTTTAACCCTGCTGTTAGGTTAAAAACTACTTACGAATTTTGGGTTGATGGACCATTTTGGTCCATACCTAATTTTTCAGAAAAAAACGACCATAAACCTATTTTTTATAGCTATTTCCATTTAGTATTTTGAGAACGTAATACTAACTCTAAAAAATATATTTCTATGCTCAAGAAATATTTTGGGCTATTCAGTAAAAGTTGAATGTTTATTACTATAGTACTTGTCATAACAATTTTATTTGAAAACTAATTGCAAAACTGTTACAAAACTGAAAATTATATTTGGGGTGCTCCTAATTTTACTTAGTTGTACCATCAAATCAGTAATTTATACATATTACTGCTGCTATTCAGTTATTTGTGTTATTTTTATGATTTACCTAATTTCATTTAGTCATATATCTACTATTCGCCTTAGTTTCACTTCAGTTTCAGTTCAGCTTGTGTTTTCTTTGTTTTTTGATAAAATGGAAAATCGGCTTAATTTGGACTCTAATGCTATTGCTAAAACTCTAAACGAAAGTGACTCGGATATTTGTATTTCGATGAAAATATCTAATACGAAAATACAGAAACAAGTGATTCTGATACAGAAAATGAAAAAATGTGCCTGCAGCTGGCACTATGGATCCATTGTATATTGCAAAAAATAATATGCAATGGAGTGCAACTTTATTATCATGTCCCATTTCAACTACTGCTGAGAATATTATCTCAACACTTGGCGACTCTAAATTAGGCTATGTATGGCAGCCTTAGAAAAGCCAAGGAAAGCGTGTCGTATTGGATTTAACAAAATATTGTATCACGGCCGATCATTTCTTTTTATCTTTCGATTTGGCCAAAGACTTTTAGAAAGAAAATTTATATATGTGGGAACAGTTTACTTCCAATGAAATCCCTACATTCGTTTTTTACATTGGCCATAGACATAAAGGAACTGTTTTGATAAGGTACCAGAAATCGATGTCAATGCACCGAAAAAGAAGCCTGAGATTGTATCTTTCTATAATTCGACAAAAGGTTTGCAATTGTTTTGCCATTGTTTATTAGTCGATTAATTGTCTTCTCTCTTAGAAGGCGTAAATAACGCCGACCAAATGATTAGTTACTTTATTCCTAAATGGAATAAAAATCGATGGCCGAATGTTGTATTTGAAAAAATTAAAGTTATATCCGCATTGAATGCTTTTATAATTTTTTCTGAAATTGATGTTTCGTGGCACCAAGTGATCCAAATCGTATGAGACCCGAATTTTTACGAAAATTGGCGTTTTCTTTGGCCAAAGAACACATGATAAATCGATCTAATATTCCAAAAGAAAAATTTTCATCAAAGCTATTGGCTGAGGTAACAGCATCTTCCTCAGGTTCCGTAACTTCTGGAAGTGATACATGAAACCTCTAGAAAACGTGGAACGTTGCTGCAAATCCAAATGTGAAAGTAAATGTACCGTTGCAAGGTTAAAGAGAGAAGTAAAACAAAATGGACCAAAATGGTCCTAACCTAACAGCAGGGTTAAAAAAATTACAATCTCCTAAAATTTTATATTTGACCTTATACAGGGACAATTATATTTCTATTTTGCCCTAATTTTCAGGATTGAAGTATTTGATCTTGCTATATCCCGGACAAAATCATGTAGAATTAAAAGAAGAAAGCTGAATAAGTGGCAAAAATCGCTGTTTTCTCGAAGTCCGCTGAAATAAAATCTCTGTCCTAGCCAAATGAAAAAAGAAATTCCCACAATTTTTGCAGTTTTCTTTTAAAAAATTTAAAATTGTAAATTTGAAAACAGTGTTTAAAAATGCTGACCTTTTTTGGCAGTAATTTAAAACGAGTTAGCAAAACACAATATAAAGAATACTTCTTATTTGAGTTTCTTGAAGGCTATAGAATTAAAAATATTTCTGTAGTTATTAAACGAATTATGTAGTAGATTATTTCAAGAAATTTTAAAATTTTGACAGGAATTTCTTGATTAAGTGGTCTGCGACTAGGGTTTATGTCGGAATTCCCGGTAATACCGCCCTTTTTTCGATCCCGCATTCCCGGGAATTTTGTGCGGAATTTCCCGGGATTTTTTTTATTCTTTTACAGAAGTTTTAGGTAGTATATTGCAATTTTGGAAGCTTTATTTAAATCTAAAGCATTGATTTTTTTAATTTAATTTAAATAAACTATACATTTAAAGTTAAAAAATGCGATTTAAAATTCAATATACGGAATTAGTATTAAAAAAATACTATTTAGGCCGAGTTTTTTTTTTTTTTGATATCAGTTGAATTTACTTTAGTTAAACCGAAAACAAATTTTATCGGCCATTATCAAGTTTACCAACAAAATTTCTCGTACTTCGGAAAAAACTTGTTCTTTAAAATTATGATCTTTCTCCAAATAAAGTAATATATACACAATTTCAACATCAGTATTTCAGTTCTAAATACCTCCAAAAAACTCTGCATTAAAATTAAAAAATTAGTAATATTTTCGTATTTTTAATTGAGTATTTTTTTACTTCAAATAATTTAATTTAAATTGATATTCCTTTATTTTAAATACATTTTTGAAACTTTATTTATTTTTTTAAGACGAATGAATAGTTGATCTTTTATTTGGAAAATGAATGTTCTTTTAGTTCGATTTTAGATCATAAATTAATATCACTTTCTTTTTAAATTATTTTTGAGTCCATTTTTCCTTTAATTTGAGTCTATTTTATGTGTACCATTACTATTTTATGTGTGTTTCGGTTTTTTTGGACCTAGCAGGTCCCTGGGGCCCCGGCCCCTTAACACCATATAAAACAAACATTTTCTGATGATATATTTTTTTTTTTCTTTTTGAAAAAGTAAACTTCAGCCCAAATGTTTAAATGCGCTAGTCACAAAAAATACTCTTCCCTTATATCGAAAATTTTAGGGTATATCGCAACTTCTCAAACCGGTTTTATAATATACTCAGCTAGACCTACCACCGACACTAGGTCACTTGAAAAGTGTATTAAAAGATAGTGTTTTCTTATATCTCTAAATAAAAGCGGATTTAGCTGAAACTTGGAACAGAGAGTTTTTGAGCATTAAGGAACAATCTCCATGTTCTTTTGGACGTCATGGACATACTTACCCAGCAAAAATAAATGGTAGTCATTCTTTGATTATCACTTATTTCATTGCTTCCTAAGTTTATGTTAGTGTTATTTTACCGCTCTCTCTGTTCATGCGTACTAGGGTGGGTCAATTTGTATGGATGCAAAAAATATAAAAAATCGTAGGTGAGGAAATGATTCTACGAAGAGTTCTAAGCAACTTTGCCCTAGAAACCATAGGTCTAAAATGGATTTCGAGCTTGCAGAAATTCCAAAATATGTTGTAAGTAGTGCTTCACTGCAATGTTTATGTAAAACTTGCGTTAACAGTTAGGTATTGTGAACCAGGATAATAATTCTGCAACTTTTTAGATAGGAGTCTTCATCAGCATTCCTTTTTGACTAAACTGCTAAACAGATGACATAAAAAATCAGCCTAAAAATGCATATAACACTATACAACAAAATTAAATTTTTATTAAAATAACAAGGTTCTGACTACTGTTTCTGGCAGAGGGGACAAAAAAAGAATATAAGTGTATATGCATTTTCAAAGTTTACGTCTAGCCCGGTTTTTTGGGGGGTTAAAGTTGTCCCGCTTTTGCAAATGTTTATTGTAGCTGTATTTTCGGTCATACTTATCAACGTTAAGTACTTAGAGCAAATATACGTTTAACCGCATAAAGTATAAAAAAAGTTAAAAGGCTAATGTTCATACTATTCGAAAGTATGCCATAAAAAATTTGTAGGAAGTAACGCGAAGAAGTTATGTTGGATGTAAAAATCTTTAAACGTTGAGATTTCAAAGTTGATAATTATCCGCGTTGAAAGTTAACATGCATAGGAAAAGTAATGAAATTAGGAAAGAGAAAAAAGATTTGTTCTGGCAGCTAAATGTGTAGCCAATCGATTGGTTAGTTTATATCAAAAAAATTAGTTTAAACAATGCAATTTGCTCGAGACAACAGAAATTCGTTTGGTAGAATAAAAATTCGGGAGAATTAACGTTCATACTGGAATGGGAAAATATCATTGAAATTTCTAAATAATGGGTCCGTTTCCTGTAAACTGGATTTGTTCATGGGAAAAATTTTTTTGTTTTGGGGTCTGTATAGGGAGAAATGTTTATGGTTTTTTAGGATGGTATAATGGTTAACCGAAAAAGTTTGATGCCTCAACCAAACCATTAGGTTGAGACAACCAAACCATTTGGATGATATTTTTTAAAATTTGTACTGATTTGAAGTCAGAAAAAAATGGTCACCCTAGGCATGCAGTTCCCAATAGCACTGAAGTGTTAATTTTCTACATTAAATTAAGAATATTATTTTTAGGCCTAGAAAATTACATGAAGAAGTTTCAGCAATATCTGCTTAGGAATATCTGTTATATTAATATGTTTAAAAACTTAAAATCTCCTAAAATTTTACTTTTGACCTTACACAGGGTCAATTATATTTCTATTTTGCCATAATTCTCAGGACTGAAGTAATTGATCTTGTTATATTCCGGACAAAATCATGTGTATAAAAATTACTTCCTCTTTGAGTTTCTTGGAAATTATAGATTATAATTAGAATAAATAATGTTTGTGTATTAGATTATTTTAATAAATTTTAAAATTTGTACCCGAATTTCTTGATTAACTGGTCTGCGAAACATCAGTTGCGGGGGGAAGTTGTAATAAGTCGGCTATTTTTTAACTAATTTAAGTTTTTGTTGCTTTCTTCACGCCGAATCACGGCTCTTTAATGTTTTTAATTCGAGTTAGTTCCAAAATGTTAATGTTTTTGAGAAAATATACAAAAACTCATATTTTCCCATTGTAATCCGTGTACCAAACTTCGGGGCCGAGGCGGCATCTGATTCTCCTAATTTTTTGGGGAACGTAGTTCTACACCCAAATAAATAGTTATAGGGGGTAGCTCGGTCAATAACCCAAATTTATTTTCCTCCGTACAAGCTTGGAAGCCCTAATGCTTATTTACAATCATTGTAATAAGCTTAAAAATAACCGAAAATTAACACATAATAATGAAATAAAAGAATTATAAAAAATATGATAAAGATAAGTTTATACCCAACGGAAATGTAGTAATGGTTATAACATGTGTTTCGTGGTCCTAATTTTTCTATGAATAAAGCATTGGAAAGTGCATGTCTTCCTCCTATCAAAGTGTTGAAAATGTTTGCTTCTAGCTCGATGTCTTTACAAAAAAAAAATCTCCTAACGTAATAAGCGTTAGATATTGTAATCAAGCGAGTAAGTAACACACAAAGGGTTTCACTATTTACCAGGCTATTTAATTTTGTTCGCGAATTCCCAAAATTAATGGTTGGTTATTACCATCTCGCTTACAAAAAGTGAGAACAATGAGTCACCAGCATACTTACCGATTGTGAAAAAATAAGTACTACTTATTCTAGCACAAAGATAGAATAAACAGTTATTCAGGAGTTAAGCCCAAACCAGATAAAGGGAGTGTCGACAAAGCAGGTTTTTGTATTTTCTTTATTTGTCACTGCCGAGAAATTTGAAAATTTCCTAAATAAACAAGAGCTGAATTCAAACGAAATTCAACAAGAAATTCTAAAAAAATATTGAATATTTATCGCGAAATTCAAGAACAAATTTTGACAATATCGCCACTGTCCACTGTCACAGTGAGTATCTGGATTGGGCTTTACATTGTAAAACAGTTGCCATATTTTCAAAATAACTTTTTTTTTCGTAAAATTTTCTATTGAGTTGGAATAATGTTCAAAACATATAATTAAATAAAATATTAGGCCTTTTTTAAAAAATTGGATTTATTTTTGGATTTATCTTATTTTATTAAAAAATGCACATTTAGTTTTTTTAATTTTCAAAATTTAATATTTTTATCCAAATCTAACACTTATTCGCTAATATAAAAATCTACAATCAGAAAAAAATTTTAATTTTGGAATTAAATTAAGCTAAATCCAAACGGATGTATTTATTTTATAAATCCATTTTGGATTTATCTTCATTAAATTCCTGTGTTCATATTTTTACAAAATTTAATAATTTTCTTTCATATATATAATATAATATCGAATACGTATTGGATTTGGATAAAAATATTAAATTTTTAAAATTAAAAAACAAAATGTGGATTTTTTAACGAAATAAAATAAATCCAAAAATAAATCCAGTGATTAAAAAAAAGCCTGTTAATATAAAAAAGACTAAATCGGTACTTATTTAATCAATTGGCAGTAAGTGATTACTTTGTAAGATTATATAAGTACTTCTATAACCTATTATCAGTAAGTTACTATTTTGTATTTTAAAGTAATGCAAAAGATAATTACTTGGTAATCTGTAGGGTTATGACCAATCATTACCATGTTTTTGCTTGGATGTACTCCGCCAATGAATAAAATAGTTTTTAGAATTATTTTTAATTTGAGGTTATTTTTTATGGCATTTTGTTTAAAAAATGCGGTTGTCAAATCGAAGTCTCGCTACTGCCATAAAGTGCAAATGGTCAAGATTTCTGGCGAGATTCCCATTGAAATTTCAAGATTTAAAAGCAGATGTTAACGCAACATTAGCGATACATTATTTATCATAGCGATGCAGCTAGTCGCTTTTTTTGTTCGCTTTCAAATGGTATTGTCTTTAAATTGATGCTAAAAGCCTTGTAAAAAAATGGCTTATTGTTTTGAGCGTATAATAGAGAAATTGTATGTATTCTACACGGCATAATATTTAAAATTTTCACAATACAATCATTAACTAGATAATATTATTATTATTACACACGAACAGTATTCAAGCAGAATTTCGTATTTCAATAGGAAACACGAAAGACAGAAACAATAGGTTAACTTATATTGTAATGATTTTTTGTTGTTTTTTCAACTGCACGGCATCTAACGGAAAGTAGATAAACTGTTGGCAGTACTAACAGGATACTCCACCAAAAAATATATTTTGTATCCAACAGCTAGGGTGTTTAAAGAGGTTGCTAGCAATTTAATTCAGTCTGTTACTGCTGTTTTTTTTTATTCTCAATATTTTAAGTATCAAAAACTTTGTTATCCTACTTCAAAATATTCGTTTCTGATGTGTTTATAGGCAAATTTAATGAGTCTATTTTAAAATGCAATATCCAAATTTCCACTCAAACCTCCATCTCCAGCTCAACCTGAGACCAACTTCGACTCCTTTGGGGTGATTAACGCTTTATGTAAAATATTTGCTAATTAACGCCATCAAAGCTTTCGAATCAACGGAAACAAATTATGCTACACAATGTTGCCTTTGTCTTTCCATTTGTTTTTTATGTATTGTAGTGGGAAGAAGGTTTTGTTGAGCTTGATTAATTTACATTTTTCAAACGTGCCTCTTTCGATGATGTTAATGATTATTGTGAAAAGCAGCTGGTGAAATCTGATTTAATGGAAACACAATTTTCCATTACCAAAATATTTTAACATTTATACCTACATAGCATACATGGGACTAATTAATTAGGTGGACTAATTAATTGATGATTTCATTACCATTACATTGATATCAATTGTAATGAAATTATTTTCATTACCATTTTTTTAATTAATGGTAATGATTCTTAAATTTAATTTCATTGATTAATGATAATGATTTTAAATTTCATTACCATTGATAATGAATAAATTATAAAAAATAATTGCCATTGACAGAAAAACGTAAAAATGGAGTAAAAGTCGCTGAAATCGAAGATGGAATATGCTCATTCAGGCGCATGCTCATTTGAAATTGAATATTACTTTTCATTCCGTTGTTATTTGTATCCAGGTAGAGTTTAACGGAATTAAATGGATCCTCCTTAATAAAATATGTTTTATAACTTTGTTGGCCAAACCAGTTGTTCGTTTTCACTTGTCTGAATTTTTTGTAAACAAATGGTTTTTAATCAATTGTAATTAGTTTTTTTATACATTAGTGTAATTTCATTACCATTACTAATGATTTTTCTAATGAAAAATATTCCATTACCATTAAATGGTAATGGAATTTTTTTCATTGTCATTAGTATGAACTAATGGTAATGAAAATTCAATGGTAATGAAAAATTCCCATGTATGCTACATAGCATGAATAAAATTCTAAAAAGTGTAAATATGTACTATATATTTAATTAGTATTTATTGTACACATTCCGCGGGTTGTCACGGCAAAAATTTCCTTATTTGCGTTTTTCAATTCGTCAATTGAAATGCGCGAGAGTGCATCTGCTGCAACATTGTTTTTGCCTTTTATGTATTCTATAGTAAAGTTGTATTCTGATAGTTCAAGCCTGATTTTTGTTAATTTAGATGACGGATCTTTTATATTAAATAAGTACACTAAAGGTCTGTGGTCGGACCTAACTACAAATTCGGTACCATAAACGTACGGTCTAAACTGTGTTATTGCAAAATGTATTGCTAAAAGTTCCTGTTCAATTGTAGGTTTCTTTCGTTCTGCTGTGTTAAATGATTTTGATGCAAAATAAATGGGTAAATCATTTCCATTAAAATTTTGGCTCAACACCGCTCCGCAACCGATTTTGGAAGCGTCTACTGTTATTAAAAATTTTTTCGTAAAATCGGGGTATTGTAAAAGATTTGGAGACATTAAACTTGATTTTAAACATTCAAAAGCTTTTTGACAATTGTCATCCCAACTAAAATGTACTTTTTTCCGAGTTATGTAATTTAATGGTGCTGCTAAAGAAGCAAAATTTTTAACAAACCTTCTATAATAATTCGCAAAGGCTACAAATCTCTTTACCGCATCTTTATCAGTTGGAACTGGGTAGTTTTGGATTGTTTTTATTTTAGAATCATCTGGTAGGAGCCCTTTTGATGTGCATTTGTGACCAAGAAAAACTATTTCTGATCTGAAAAAGTTGCATTTATATGGATTGATTTTTAAATTAAATTTTCGGAAAATATCGAAAACGTTTACTAAATTTTTTAAATGATGTTGCATACTGCAACCAATGACAATGATGTCGTCAACATACAAAAATGCTTGATTTGGTGAAAGACCTGAAAATGCGATCGACATCATACGAGAAAACGAATTCGGGGCAATATTTAAACCAAAAGGTAAAACCTTCCATCGAAATGATCCTTGATCTGTACTAAAAGAAGTTATGTCTCTTGAATCTGGATGAAGAGGTATTTGGTGGAAACCGGAAAATAAATCAAGTATTGAAAAATGTTTCGCTCGACCAAGATTGTCTAAAATATCGTCGATGCGAGGAAGAGGAAATTTATCTGCTATCAACTTTTTATTTACCATTCTAAAATCAACACACATTCTATAAGACTTTTCGCCACTTACACTCTTTTTTGATACTAAAATCAAAGGACTATTGTAATTCGAACGACTAGGCTCAATTAAATCATTTTGTAACAAATTTTTGACTTGCTTACTGATTTCTTGTTTTTGTGAATGTGGCAGACGATAGTTTTTTATGTAAACAGGTGAAGCATCATTCAACCTCAGTTGTTGTTCATAAAAATTGTTAACTGTCATTCGATCATCTTTTAAGGCAAAAATATCCGCGTATTGTTCGCATAACGGCATCAATTTATCCTTTACTTCGTTAGGCATTTGGTTTTTCAATATGTTATTTAGATTTTCGATACGTTTATTTTCTAGGTTTACATCATTAATTGAGTAAACGTCGAAATTTGTAAGCTTTTCCCATTTAATATTAAAATTTCTAATACATTTGAATTCATCTGTTACGTTTACAATTTTCAAAACTGGTGCATTCGAATCGACAATGCATTTGCCAATAAAAACCCCATCGCAAACTTCCTGCGAGTCAACAAAAATTGGTTCTTTAACTTTATTTAATTTAAAAATTCTAAAAACTTCACATCTTGGAGGAATAATGCAATTGTTGTTGTTTGTACCATGTAATATCGGAATATAAAGTTTATTATTGTAATACCAAAACGAAATTGACATATTTTCATAATTAATTTTGCATTTATTTGCCTTTAAAAAATCTTTGCCTAGTATTCCGTCCGAAGGAATATTAAAATCATCGTCGACAACATGAAAAGTTTGTGAAATTGCACAGTTTTGAATGATAAGATTTGTATGAATTGTACCTAAAGTAGAAATAATATTAGTTGTTATGCCTGTTATATTTATTGTTTCATTTTGATTGAGTTTAACGTTTGATTTTATACAAGAAATTTTTATTAAAGAAATATCTGCTTGAGAATCAACCAAAAAATTGCATGATTTGTTTGTTTCTGTACAATTTAGATGAATAAAATCTGCGTAACTTAAATTTAAACTGTAAATAGCTTTTGTTTGATTATATTTGTTTTGACTTACTGATTTGTCTCCCCCAACAGTTCTTGCTGAGGGGCATTCGCGTTTAAAGACAGTGCTCTTGCATTTCGATTATTCGAATCATTTCTGTTTTGATTGTTTTGTAACCGATTGTTACCGCGACTGAAGTTATTGTTATTTCTATTTCGATTATAAGCGTTACCACGATTATTGTTAAATCCCCGTGAGTAACCGTTACCACGATTGTAACTATTTCCACGATAAAAATAATTGCCGCGATTGTTATTGAAACGATTGAAACCATTTCTATTTGCAAAATTGTTGTTACTACGGGATTGAAATGCTAAGACCTGTTTTTCTTTTGATTCGTTTGTTTGTTCTACAACTAATTTAGCTACTACATCTTTCGGGTCGGTAAACGCTGTTGAAGCAAGAATTGATTTTACTAAATCTGATTTAGCATTCAATCGACAAACACTAACAGTCTGTTCGATTGCCATTTCATGTGCCTTGACCTTTGTTATGCCCTCGATGACAAGAGATCTTTCAAGAGCATCAGCAAGCTCTTCTGTTTGTTTAGCAAAGTCCGCATAATTATTATTTTTTACTTGTAAAGCTGCGATTTTTCCCGCAACCACTTTCGAATTGTCAGGTTTTATTTTATTTTTCAAAGCTATTTTTATTTCTTCAATTGTTACAACATTTTCTGGTAAAGCTTCGCGAGCTTTTCCTTCTAACTTTGATTTAACAAACGATATAAAAGTTACTGTCAAATTAGCATCTGTTAAGTCTTGAATCAAATTAATTTTGTCTAAAAATGATTCTAGTGCTAGTGGATTCCCGTCATAATTTTCTCTTATTATGTTAGCACACATGCTAACAAAAGCTTTCTTTTGATCTAAAGTTGCCATTTCTATTTTATTACTGACTTCCTCTCTTACTTCTTGTTCTACTTTATTACTGTCTTCTTCTCTTACTTTTTGATATATCGTGTTACTGTTTTCTTCTCTTACTTCTTGTTCTATCTTATTACTGTCTTTTTCTCTTAATTTTTGATCTATCTTATTACTGTCACTTTCGTTTTCAGAATCCGAGTCTGTCATTACTTCTTTATCAATTTGTTTAAATTTTAAAATGTCATGATACACTTTAATTTTGGTATCTAATTTTCCAAAACATCTAACCAACAGTTCCCTGCAATGTATTATCCTATTGACTGTATTCGTTTTTGTATCAATTGATAGATCTTTAATATGTAGACTTGTGTATGATAAAATAGCATTATAATTATTAATAAGTAATTCTATGTATTCATTTCTTTTATTTTCATTTGTTGACACCGGTCGATTTTGTAAAATTCTTTTTTGTATATTGTGAAATTTTTTGATTAAATCATTAAATATATCTTGATCAAATTCTGACATTTAAATTAAATTTGTTTCATTTGAAATTATTAGTTTTTGAATTAACATTTTATAATATAAGATTTTATTTCATTACTTTAAGCTTAAAAAAAAATTTTTCCCAAATTTTAAAATTGGTTTTTATGTTAATTAATTTAATTTTGTTTTATTTTCTTCAAAAAAAAAATAATAATAATAATACAAATTTTCCGACTAAAATTATTCGGGTTTTTTTTTTTTTTTTTTTTTTTTTAGGAATAAATTTATTTGTCCCACTGTACAGAAGGGACAGGGGAAATAATAAAAATACAAAAATACAACTAAAATACTTAAAGCTAATACTGCGTAAGGTTGATTATTGCTGCTTAGTAGTTATATCTTCTCTTTAAGTCATGGTTGTTGTTGTTTCTGCTTGTTGCATTTTAAATTATTATATATTGTTTTCTTTGTTGCGCTCTTCGCTTGTTGTTCTAATGTCGCGATTTTTGTTGCTGTTTTATTGCTGCTGTTGTTAAATGTTTTTTTTTTCCACGCGGGTTTTAGTTTTTTTTTCACTGCTTGCTATTTTCTTTAAAAATATTTTATAGTTTTTACCGTTACATTAATTTTTTGATATTATAATTTAATTTGTTTTTGCACAATTGTTAAAATATCAATTCATAATATATTTTAGTTTTTCCAATTTAATAAAATATTATTTTTTCCCCTTTACACTTTTAGTTTTATAAAGATTTTCATTTTTAATGCACTTTTCCATTTTTTTCGACACCGTTTCTTTTTTCCTCGAAATATATTGTACGAATTTTAATTTAATTATATTTTTGTGAACGATAAATCGGTTTTAGTTATTAAAATTTCACTTTTGTTTTTATATCAATTCATTTATTTTCTGTTTTTATATCAATTCATCATTTTTTTTTGTGTTTCATATTAAAATTTAATTATTTTAAAAAGCACATGAGTTTTTTGTTTTTGCAATGTCTTTTTCTTTTGCATACACATTTTTTTTTTAATTCACGGTCGCCATATAAAGGTTCTAATTAAAATCAAACAATCAGATCAAGTCTTAAGTGCAGACTAACTGCTTTATGTCTTTAATAAGTCATTGAGAGTTAACATAAGAGCAGATTAGTAATAGATTAAGATATAGTAATAGATTATATTATAACATTAGGAGGTATGTATGATGAGTATTAAGAATAATAGAGATGCACTACATGTGGTATATTACACAATTTCGCAACTGAATTACATTATCAAACTTCCTTATAGTTAAGCAATATTAGCTACTACAAAAAAGTGTTTGTATTCGATTATATTTTATACTAGCGGGCGCAGCCTTAAAGGTGAGAATTAAATTTCTTTATAGATAAGTCGTATTCGTGGTTGATAAATATAGTTTTTTATAATAAAAACCTTCACTAACCCAGCCACCACAAATAAATAATTCTGACACAACAATAATTCTTGACAATATACGTGTGTATGACAAGATAATTTGGTAAAGCGCGCACATATGTAGATGGACCCGTAAATAGTTTTGTTCATTTGTGTTTTGAATGAAAATAAAAAAAAAAAACATTTAAAGCAGCCCGCTACGTTGTTAGCGTGCCTTAAAGTTTAGAATTAAATTTCTTTTAGATAAAACAAAACACAATATTTGTTATTAAGATAAAATAATTGTTAAGGTAAATTTATTGTAATGTTTAAGTACAAACACTACTTTTTGCCTCTTCATTTTTATATAAATAAATCATTTAGTATACCAACACGTGAGAATGTAACAACTAATTGTCTGTAGTTCAAGCCATCAGCGTAGATAGATCGTATTCGTGGTTGGGTGGGTAAATTCGCTTTGTTTATTTAAAGTACAGTTTTTATAATAAAAGACTTCACCCAGCCACCACAAATAAATAATTCTGACACAACAATGTGTTTAAAATAACTTTGTGTTTGATAACTTTTCCTCATGAAAGTGGATTCCCGAGTAAAAAAAATTGATCTCGCGCAATATCTAATTATATCCAATTTGATATTGTTTAAGATCTGCTGTAATATCTAGCTGATCCAATTAGATCTCAAAATTGGGTGTATCCAATCATATGGTATTAGATCCCATTGTATATATGGGGATAAACTAAGATCAAGTTATATCTCAAAATTGGGAGGTCCAGTGATATCTTTGGGGATAAACCTAGATCTATTTTGATCCGAAAATTGGCGGATCCAGCTATATATTTGCGGATATTTTTAGATCTAATTTGATCCGAAAAATGGCGGATCCAATTAGATCCAGCTATATATTTGGGGATAAACTTAGATCTAATTTGATCTCAATTTTGGCAGATCAAATTAGATCCGGCAATATATTTGTGGATAAACGTATATCTAATTTGATCCGAAAAAGTGGCAGATCGAATTAGATCTAGCTATATATTTGGGGATAAACTTAGATCTAATTTGATCTGAAAAATGGCACATCGAATTAGATCCAGCAATATATTTGTGGATAAACTTAGATATAAATTGATCTGAAAAATAGCAGATCAAATTAGATCCAGCAATATATTTGGGAATAAACTTGGATCTAAATTTATCAGAAAAATGGCAGATCGAATTAGATCCAGCAATTTATTTCGGTATTAAAATGGCAGATCGAATTAGAAACAGCAATATATTTGGGGATTGACATCTAAAAGTATCCATAAAAATGACAGATAAAATTAGGTGCCGAATTATATTTGGGTACTACGTAAGAATCCCATTTATTTGGGATTAAATAAGATCCCAGACATATATTGCCAACTGTTCAAAAAATAATAGACTGGCAGAGCACTGATTGTATAAAAATTACAATATTTTGTTAAAATAATTCTTTTTATAAAATTAAAATTTTTTTTTCTATAAATTTTTTTTATAAAATTATATATTTATTTTTTTATTAAATTGAAATCTTTGATTAATTTAATTTAATTTACATCTTTTTGACGCTCTACACCATTTCCAATTGTATTAATTGTTTTAAGATTTATCAATTGTATTTCAGAAATAATCAATTGAATTTCAGTTTTATCAATTGTGTTTCAGAACTCATCAATTATTTTTCACATTTATGAATTGTATTTCAGAACTAGTCAATTGAAGTTCAGTTTTATCAATTGTGTTTCAGAAATTATTAATTGTATTTCCGAAATTCACAACTGTATTTCAGAAATTATCAAACTGTATTTCAGAAATTATCAATCGTATTTCCGAAATTATGATATGTATTTGAGAAATTTTTCTCTATTAGCTATGAAATTCTGAAATAGATTTCATTATTTCTGGACACAACTAAATAAATAAATAATTAAATTTGCGTAATATTGTAGTTTCTGAAGTGCAAATAATATTTTGTGATATACAATTCAAATTTTCTAAAATACATTTAATAATTTCTGGAATACCTTTTTTCGATGCTTATAAGTTAGCTCGAAATGCTTTTATCATTCATTTAATTTGTAGCTATCACACATCTATAAGAAGTCTCGTTAGATTAGAGTGTAGAGGTCTTAGCTGACAATCTGGTGGACTGGGTTAAATTTCATGTTTTTAAAAGCAAATATTAAAAAAGTTTTCTCAATTTTTTGAAATCTATTTTTTTGCCAAGATAGTTAATGCAACGTTCTGCCAACGCATAACCGACCATCGCCAACGGTTTGCCAGCATTGTGCCGATTATATTTTTCTGTCTGGGATGTTAAACTTAAACCTATTGTATATTAACATTAATTAACACTATATTTTTATTTTTAGGAAATACATTTTTATTTTATTATAAGTTAACATTAAATTAAATTTTAGATAATGGCACCAATTTGTAGTTGTAATTATTATATATTAAATCGTATATTCATAAACATTCTATACAGTTAGACGAGGTTTATGGAACTATTTAACTTTATAAAGTGTTTATAAATTATAACTTAAATGTACAAATATATATGTTAAATGTACGTGAACAAATTGTTGATATGGACCCACAAATTGTATCTCAACTGATATTGGAATTATTGTACCATTACCATACATCAATATATATTGAATGATATACATATATTACAATATATGACACTGTATTATAAATATTGTTAATGAAGTAACATACATATCTGATAATATTTTTTATAGCGCCATACAGTTTTACATTATTCAAATTAAACCATATATGGAATTGTATTCAAAATGTTGATGTGGTACCAAATTTGACCATATATTGTTTAAATTGTGCCATATATGACAATATATTGTTTAAATGATACCATATATGTCTATATATTAATATTGTTTAAATGACACCATATATCAATATATATGGGACTATATATGGTAGCATATATTATCATATCTGCATCTGTATTAAAAATGTCGTTCATCAGGTACCATATATGAGCATATATTGTTGAAATGGCACCATATATGACAATATATGGTTTAAATGGCACCATATATGGTAATATATTGCTTAAATAACACCATATATAAATATATATGGCACTATATATGGTAGCATATATTATCATATGTGGAACTGTATTAAAAATATTGTTCATGAGCTACCATATATGGGCATATATTGTTGAAATTGCACCATATATGATAATATCTAGTTTAACTGTCACCATATATAATTATATATTGTTTAAATGATACCATATATTATTATATATTGCTAAAATGCCACCATATATATTAAGATATAGTTCTATATATAACTATATATGCAATAAGATCAACCATGTTATGTAATATATAATTATATATGCCATATCTAATATTATGAAGGCCGATATCTAATTAGATGAAATTATATATAGCATAATATAAGGAAAATTTTTCGGAAAAAACCTCATATATAATTATATATGGATATACATAACCACATGTCTAATTATATATTGTAATATATGCCACATATGATTATATATAATTTTTTTTACTCGGGTTGTTATTAATGAATCCATTAAAATATCCAATATACGTGTGTATGTCAAGATAATTTGGTAAAGTGCGAACTTAGGTAGATAGACCCGTAAGTACTTTTATTCATTTGTGTTTTGAATGAAAATAAATAACGTAGAGCAGGGTTGGCAAGCGATTTATAATATTAAAATAGCGGGCAAAGCTACGTATCTACTTTGGTAGCGTGCATTGAAGTTTTTCTTAATTCCAAATTATGTAAAGGTAGACCTGGCAATTCAAGTAAATTCACAAATTCAGTTGGAAAATTTACTGCGTCGGTTTCTTCCACCGGTGCTTCGTTACCTGCAGTTTAAATATCAGAATATATAAGTTCCATTCTTTTTCTAATGTTTTTTCTCTTTTAGAAAATTTGTTTAACTTTTTGGAGAGTATGTTTCAATGCTACATAAGTTTCATATTCCGTGGATAGTGTTTGAATAGGCAATTAAAAGGGGTTCTGCACCCCTTTTTATTCCTCCCAGTAAAAATCCCAAATATATATAATCTGCCTCAATCGCATGCGAAATTTCAAGTACCAAACTCCGGCAGTTTGAGTCATTCAAATTCCATTCCATTTTGTTTAACAATTTCAGTGTTCCAATGCAACTCCTTCCAAGATTCCATTTCGTTCACCATTCCATTGCATTTCGTTCCCATTATCTGTTATTCCAATTCCACTCGTTCCCCTTTTCATTCCATTTCGTTCATACTGTCTTGTGTATTGATATTGATATCAGTCGCTTCTCTTTCCATTCCATTTCTTTGCACTTGCTCCGTTCCATTCCTCTTTTAAGTGCAGTGTTTCAATTCCACTCGTTCCCCATTCTATGCCATCTCGCTCCTCATTCCATTTCGTTCTATAGTCCATTCCTTTTCGTTCCCTCTTCCAATCCATTTCCATTGTCTATAATTTCAATTCCACTCATTCAACGTTTATATCCATTTCGTTCTATTTAGTTTCTTAATTTTAGTGTTCCATATACACTCGTTCGTTAAATCTTAGGTTTCTAGCTAAAGACGCAGATGTTCAGGGGGGGGGGGGGGGCAATTTTCCCCTTTTGAGCCACCATTTTTACCACGTTCGTGTCCAAAGTCCTAAAAATGCCTTGTCGATAAGTTAGCCCATACTCCAAGGAAAACATATTATAGGTTACGGATTTCTAGCCGAAGGGTTCGGTTAGGCCATCAAGGGGGAGAATTATTCCGTTTTTACCCCTCCCGGTAGGACTTTCCAAAAATTCCGAGAACGTCTGCGTTGGAGGAGGAACCTACTACATACATAATTTTAGGTCTTTATATCCAGCAGTTTGCCCAACTCGGCAAGGGGGCGTTTTTTCACTTTTTACCCATCCCGGTATGAGTTTCCAAAAATACCGTCTTAGGGGTCGTCTACGTTGGAGAAGGAACCCAAATACCGAATTTAAGCTCCCTAGTTCCAGCAGTTTGGCCAGGCCGTTAAGGGGGAGACTTTTCCTGTTTTTGACCCTACCTGTGGAAATTTCCAAAAATCTCATCTTGGCGGATGTCTACAATAGAGGAGGAACTTTAGTACCAAATTTCAACTTCCTACCTCCAGCAGCTTGGGCAGGCCTTTAAGCGGCACTTTTCGCTTCATTAATCCCCATTTTTGCAATGTCCCTGTCCAAAATTTCAACAAGGGCCTTCCCGATAAGTGAGCCCATACTCAAAAGAACATATGTTTTACATTTCAAGTTTCTAGCCAACTTTTACTATTTGTGCCCCTCTGGGTAGGAATTTCCGAAAATCCATCGACAGGGAATTTCAGCTTCCTAGTTCCAGCAGTTTGAGCAGGCTGTCAAGTGGGACACTTTTTCTTTTTTTGTCCCTCCCAGTTGGAATTAGGCTGGAAGAGGAACCTAAGTTCCGAATTTCAGCTTCCTAGTTCCAGCAGTTTGGACAGGTCGTTAAGGGGCCACTTTCCCTTTTTGAGCCCCTATTTTATAACGACCCTGTCCAAAATTCAAAATAGTATCTTTCTAATAAGTTAGCCCTTACTCCAGGGACCCACATTTTAAATTTCAGGTTTCTAGCCGAAGGGGTTTTTACAGGCCACCAAGAGGAGGCTTTCTTCCCCTCCCTTTAGGAATTTACAAAAATTCCATCTTCGCGGCTGTCTGCGATGGATGAGGAACATCCATACCAAATTACAACTTCATTGCCTCAGCGGTTTGGGCAGGCCGTTATTGGGGACATTTTTCCCTTTCAACCCACATTTTTACTATCTTTCTGTCCCAAAATAGAAAAATTACGTTGCCGGTGAGTTAGTCCTACTCTAGAGAATACATATTTAAAATTTTAGGTTGGCCAGAAGGGATTGGGCAGGCCGTCAAGGAGAATACTTTTCCCCTTATCTCCCTCCCGATAGGAATTTCAAAAATTCCGTCTAAGCGGACGCCTACACATAAGGAGGAACTCACATACCGAATTTCGGCTACATAGTTTCAGCAGTTTGGGCAGGCCGTCAAGGGGGAAACATCCACCTTTTGGGATATCCTGTAGGGAATTCCAAAAATACAAACTTAGTCGATGTCTACTACAGTGGAGGAACCTTTATGCCAAATTTCAATTTCTTATTTCCAGTGGTTTGGGCAGGCAGTTAAGGGGGACACTTTTCCAATTTGTGAGACCGTCTATGGGGACGTCTATGCCGAATATATTTGGAAATTCCGGTAGGAATTTCCAAAAATCCCGTCTTAGCGGACGTCTATGCCGAATATCAAGAAACCTTGTTTTAGTGGAGATATCCGTGGGGGAGGAAAAAAAGTACTTTTTGTGAAATTATATTTTTTTAAATGGAATTCTTTGGAAAAAGCGAAATTTTTTGGATAAAGATTCTTGGAAAAAGGTCCTTTTTTGGGAAAAGGTCCTTTTTTGGAAAAGATATTTTTTTGGAAAAAGGTATTTTTTTGGAAAAATGTATTTTTTTTGGAAAAAGGTACTTTTTTTGGATAAGGTATTTTTTTTTAGAAAAAGGTACTCTTTTTGGAAAAAGCTACTTTTTTGGAAAAGGTATTTTTTGGAAAAAGGTATTTTTTTTGGAAAAATGTATTTTTTTGGAAAAAGGTATATTTTTTGGATATAGTATTTTTTTTGGGAAAAAGGTAAATTTTTTTAGAAAAAGGTACTTTTTTTGGAAAAAGGTACTTTTTTTTTTGGAAAAAGGTACTTTTTTTGGAGAAAGGTACTTTTTTTGGAATAAGGTACTTTTTTTGGAAAAAGGTACTTTTTTTGGAAAAAGGTACTTTTTTTGGAAAAGGGTACTTTTTTTTGGAAAAAGGTATTTTTTTTGGAAAAAGGTACTTTTTTTGGAAAAAGGTACTTTTTGTGGAAATATGTACTTTTTTTGGAAAAAGGTACCTTTTTGGAAAAAGGTACTTTTTTTGTCCCCTTTTTGCCCCTCCCGAAAAGAATTTCCAAAAATGCCGTCTCAACGGACGTCTACACCGGTCGAGGAACCTACATACCAAATTTCAACTTCATAGCTCCAGCAGTTTGAGCAGGCCGTCCAGGGGGAGACTTTTTCCCCTTTTTGCCCGTCCCTGTAAAAATTTAAAAAAAATCCCGTCTTGGTGGATGTCTACAATAGTGGAGGAACCTTTATACCAAATTTCAACTTCCTACCTCCAGCGGTTTGGGCACCGTCAAGGGGGGCTCTTTTCCCCTTTTTAACCCCCATTTTTACAACGTCCCTGTCCAAAATTCTTGAAAGTCCTTTCTAGAAAAGGACTACTCCAAGGAACACACATCTGAAATTTCAGCTTTCTAGCCAAAGGGGTTTTGGCAGGCCGTCAAGGGGGAGACTTTCCCCCTTTTTGCCCGTTCCGGTACGAATTTACAAAAATCCCGTCTTAGCGGACGTCTACGCCGAAAGGGGAACCCACATACCAAATTTCATTTTCCTAGCTTCAGCGGTTTGGGCTGGGCAATGTTGAGTCAGTCAGTCAGTCACTCACGTTACTCTTTTATATGTAGTTGTTAGTTCTTTACTACTCAGATTAAATCTACAAAGCTACCCAGCAAAACCTTGGTAATGGGTTGGACCTTTTTCACGCATTGCTAGGCGCCATATATATGATCATATATGGTACCTTATGAACAAAATATTTAATATAGTTCCAGATATGATAATATATGCTACTATATATAGTGCCATATATATTGATATATGGAGTCATTTATACAATATATTACCATATATGGTGCCATTTAAACCATATATTATCATATATGGTGCCATTTCAACAATATATGCTCATATATGGTACCTCATGAACAACATTTTTTATACAGTTCCAGATATGATAATATATGCTACTATATATTGTATAATACCATATACTTTGAGATATCATATCAAAGCCATTTAAACAATATATTGTCATATATGGTAACTCATCAGAAACTACAATATTAACTGTATTTCAGAATCTATTAATTGTATTTCAGAAATTATAATTGTATTTCAGAAATTATTAATTGTATTTCAGAAATAATCAAATCTATTTCAGATTTTGTTGATTGTATTTCATAGTTAATAGAGAAAAATTTATTAAATACATTTCATAATTTCTGAAATACAATTGATAATTTCTGAAATACAGTTTGATAATTTCTGAAATATAAGTGATAAAACTGAAATTCAATTGACTAGTTCTGAAAAACAATTCATAAATCTGAAAAATAATTCATAAGTTCTAAAATACAATTAATTATTTCTGAAACACAATTGATAAATCTTAAAAACAATTGATACAATTGGTAATGGTGTATAGCGTCAAAAAGATGGAAATGGGCGCTATGGTGTAATGTTTAGCGCGTTGGACTGATATACGTGAGGTTGAGGGGTCGAGCCCCAACCAAGGAAACATCAATTTATGAAAAATAGTAATATGTATGAGCTTTTCTATCCCTCATACACATCGCAGTGTCCTCCTTCGGTGTTCCCATAGCACTTAACCCTACGGAAGTAAAATAATATAACAGGGCTATGAACTAAAACACTTCAACAAAGTTCGCCAACTCACCATCAGATGGCACGCAACAACTGTTCTAAAATTCAACATCTCGCGCAATTACAGTGTTGCCATATTTGAAGCCCTTCATCTTTCACCACCTTTCACTTCTTCTCTATCCCCTTTCCAAAGGAAGCAACACGTTAATTAATAGGAAGAATTTCCTGTGTTGCTTCTCTTTAAAAAAAAAAATATTTTATTAAAAAAATTCAATTTAATAAAAAAAAAATATAATTTTATAAAAAAAATTTATATAAAAAAAATTATAATTTTATAAAAAAAAATTCATTTTATAAAAAAAAAAAAAAAATGCATAGCCGTGAACGGTATCCAACTCGAGACCTTCTGAGTTTAAAGCTTATTTTAACAAAATATTCTAATTTTTATAAAATCAGTGCTCTGCCAGTGTATTATTTTTTGAACAGTTGGCAATATCTGGCTGGGATCTTATTTAATCCCAAATAAATGAAGATCTTACATAATACCCAAATATAATGCGGGATCTATTTTTATCTGTCATTTCTGTGGATACCCTATTAAAAAAATTAATGAAGTACAACATACAATCATATCTTTTTTTGATACCGGCCAAAATAAAATTTTATTCGAAAAATGGTGGATCGTACTGCAGTAATTTAGATCCACCTTAAATCTAATATGATGAAATACGATCCGAAAAACGAGTTTATCTAATTATATAAAATTGGATGTGACATAATGATAATCAAGAAATAATTTCAATAGAATGGACCGTTTAATGCAATCTGAGCGATATCTGAATGAATTCCCAGCAAACCAAACGATATCGTTTCGAATTCGTAACGATATCATTTCGATGATACGTTTGTCCGAGAATGATATCATTAACGATTCATAAATAATAGGTAGGTACTGTGAAGAAAAGTGCACATTCGTTAATGATATCGTTTTTTCATGAAATAACGATATCGTTATGATATCGAAAATATCAGGCAGTGCGATAATATTTTCGTCATATTGCAAAATTTGTCGTTATTTTATCACTATTCGATGAAAATATGATATCATTTATATGATATCTTTAACGATTAAATTAGAAGAAGCAAATATGATTTTTTCAGAAAATTTAACGTTATTCTGAAAAATTATGATATCATTACGAGTTCATATTTTTGTATCATAAACGATAGCAAATATGATACTTAATATGAATTTGTTAACGATACTGTATCGTTTAATGGTTTATTGGGTTATTTTTGTCTAATGGTATCAATTAAAATGTAACTTTTTGTATTAAGCCTAATTTTATATAATTAGATTAACCCATTTTTTCGATCTGCCATTTTTCGAATCAAATTAGATCTAAGTTTATCCCCAAATATATTGCTGGATCTAATTTGATCTGCCATTTTACAGATCAATTTATATCTAAGTTTATCCCCAAATATGTTGCTGGATCTAATTCGATGTGCCATTCTTCGGATCAAATTTGATCTAAGTTTATCCCCAAATATATTGCTGGATCTAATTCGATCTGCCACTTTTTCGGATCAAACTAGATCTAAGTTTATCCACAAATATATAGCTGGATCTAATTCGATCCGCAATTTTTCGGATCAAATTAGATTTAAGTTTATCCGCAAATATATAGCTGGATCCGCCATTTTTCGGATCAAATTAGATCTAGGTTTATCCCCAAAGATATCATTGGACCTCCCAATTTTGAGATATAACTTGATCTTAGTTTATCCCCTTATATACAATGGGATCTAATACGATATGATTGGATACACCCAATTTTGAGATCTAATTGGATCAGCCAGATATTACAGCAGATCTCAAACAATATCAAATTGGATATGATTAGATATTGCGCGGAATCAATTTTATTTACTCGGGTATCCAGAAAAATTACAGATAAAATTAGATCCCGCATTATATTTGGGTACTACGTAAGATCTCCATTTATTTGGGATTAAATAAGATCCCAGACAAATATTGACAACAGTTCAAAAAATAATACACTGGCAGAGCATAGATTTTATAAAAATTACAATATAAGGTTTAAACTCAGAAGGCTATGCATTTTTTTTTATAAAATGAAATTCTTTTTATAAATTATAATTATATTTTTTTTCATTAAATTGAATTTTTTTAAAAAAATAATTTTATTTACATCTTTTTAACGTTCTATACCATTTCCAATTGTATCAATTGTTTTTACGATTTATCAATTGTATTTCAGAAATAATCAATTGAATTTCAGTTTTATCAATTGTATTTCAGAACTTATCAATTATTTTTCAGATTTATGAATTGTATTTCAGAACTAGTCAATTGAATTTCAGTTTTATCAATTGTATTTCAGAAATTATTAATTGTATTTCCAAAATTCACAACTGTGTTTCAGAAATTACCAAACTGTATTTCAGAAATTATCAATTGTATTTCAGAAATTATGAAATGTATTTCAGAAATTTTTCTCTATTAATTATGAAATACAATCACCAAGTTCTGAAATAGATTTGATTATTTCTGAAATACAAATAATAATTTCTGTAATACATTTGATAATTTCTGAAATAGGTACATTTAAAATTTCTGAAACACACTTAATAGCTACTCAAATACAGTTAATATTGTAGTTGCTGATGAGTTACCATATATGACCATATATCGTTAAAATGGCACCATATATGACAATATATTGTTTAAATGGCACCATATATGGTATATATATAACTTAGAGTGATCCATGTACCATTTGATCCGGAAAATGGCCCGATAAAATTGTATCAGTGGTTTATCAGTTATTATCTAATTGCATCAGTTTAGATCTGACCTGATTAAATTATGTGTTAATCAGATGAAATTGTATCTGATTTTTGACCTGATACAATTTTATTGGTTTATATCACATGTTATCAGTTTAGGTGCAAATAGATATATTTGTATACAAAATTATATAGTTATATCCCAATTTTGACCTGATGTAATTGTATCAGTTTAAAACTTTGATACAATTGTATAAGGTAAATGTCGGATACAATTATATTTTATTTATATAAAATTTAACCAATTACGATCAAACCTGACACCATTACATATAAACCGATAAAATTGTATCAGGGCAAAAATCGGATACAATTTCATCTGATTAACACATAATTTAATCAGGTCAGATCTAAACTGATACAATTAGATAAAAATTGATAAACAATTAATAAAAATAAATCGCGCCATTCTTCGGATGAAACTGTATATTTATACAGATATAACTTAATCACATATATGACTATATGTAACTATTTTTACTCGGGTTCCCAGTGTAGAAAATCATTACCAGATATGTGGTTATGTAACTACATACTTGGTAATGGTAACTAGTTACTTTTGTTATTACATTTCTTATTACCTTTATATGGCGATGTCGCGAAAAATAATGAGTTGTCGTTACACACCAGCATACGAAAAATCAAAAAATATATCGTTACCTATGTGCTTACCAGTACTGACAAAAATAATGAGTCTAAAAATAGATTTTCTGAAATATAAATTATATAAAAAAAATATTTTTTATTGTATTTTTTTTTTAAATAAAATTTGCTGGTGCGGGAATCGAACCTGGGTCTACAGATTGCCAGTCAACAGCTCTACCATCTGAGCTATATCGACATGTAATATTTAATAGATAACAACACAATTGACCTGCTGCACACAAGTAAGCTTACTCGCCAACATACAAAAAATCAAAAAATATGTGGTTACATATATCCTTACCAGTGTTTAAAAAATATTTAGTCTAAAAATAGATTTCGAAAAATTTTCAAAAAAATCTAAAGAATTATTTTCTATTTGAAATAATGATAAAAATAAGTAATTATCAGTAACTCATTATTATATGTTTTAAAATAATACAGAAGGTAAGTGGGTGTCATTACTGGTAGAACAAAAAATAATGATATGTCATTACCGTTTCTACACTCGGTTGTTTAAATGATACGATATATCAAAGTAATATATATAGTAGCATATATTATCATATCTGGAACTATATTGAAAATGTTGTTCCTGAGGTCCCATATATGAGCATATATTGTTGAAATGGCACCATATATGATAGTATATGGTTTAAATGGCACCATATATGGTAATATATTGCTTAAATAACACCATACATAAATATATGGCACTATACATATTTTCTTATATTATCATATCTGGAACTGTATTAAAAATTTTGATCATGAGGTACCATATATGACCATACATTGTTTAAATGGCAACATATATAATAATATATGGTTTAAATGGCACCACATATGCTAATATATTGCTTAAATAACACCATATATAAATATATATGGCACTATATATAGTAGCATATATTATCATATCTGCAACTGTATTAAAAATTTTGTTCATGAGGTACCTTATATGACCATATATTGTTTAAATGCCACCATATATGATAATATCTAGTTTAACTGGCACCATATATAGTTATACATTGTTTAAATGATACCATATATAATTATACATTGCTAAAATGCCCCCATATATATTAAGATATAGCTCTATATACAACTATATGTGCAATAAGATCAGCCATGCTATTTAATATATAATCATATATACCATATCTAATATTATAAAGGCCGATATCTAATATTATGAAAGATGGCATAATATAAGGAAAATTTTTGAAAAAAGACGTCATATATAATTATATATATTATATATATCGTTATGTATACGACATGTCTAATTATATATTGTAATATATGCCGTATATGATTATATATAATTTTTTTTACTCGGGTAGTTATAATTTTTTTTTTCTTATTCCATTTCCCTTTACCTGGTAATAGAAGGTTTTGCTGTGTTAGGGCCAGTAATATAGTTAGCAGTAAAGAACCGTAAGTTGTTTTTCACGTGAAAAAAAATTTACTCGAACATGAAAGGCCACAAATGTTAATTTAAATTCTAAAAATGAATAATTTTGTTATTCAATTAGAAAGACACAATCACAATAAACACGAAATGTCCTCTTTCACAAGAAAAATAATAGCCTTCTGTATTTAATTTGCGTGAAAACAAAGTCTACACAATTTTCATATGAAACTCATTAACATGAAAAGTAATTTTTTTATGGAGTATGGAGTCACGAGAAACGGAAACAACTTACTGCTTAAGTACGAATTTAAATTACTTACTTACTGCTGAAGAAAATTCAAGTAGATTCCAAAAAAAAATTCTCAAACTTTAAAGTCATTAAACCGTAATTTAAATTCTGAGAATAAACAAGTTTCTGTGTTAATTATTTAGAAAGCCACAACCGCAATAAACACAAAATATCACTTTTTCAAAAGAAAAATTATAGTCTTGTATATTAAATTTGCGTGAAAACAACCCAGCAAAACCTTGGTAATGGGTTTGACCTTTTTCACGCATTGCTTGGCAATGGGTACCCCTTTACCCTTGGTTTTACTTAGAAACCTAAGGTAATACGTTACTAATATTGTGATACGTCAATATGTATGTGGGAGGTATGAAATAATGAGTTACCGATATGGAGATATGTCACTGCTTATATGGGGCCTTTAAAATAATATATTACCGATATTTTGTTTTATAATAATTTATTATTAAGGGTAAAAATAATAAGTTATTGCATAATATAACTACTTATTATGCGAAAGTACAATTTAATAAAAATTTAGAATCTAATTACATTGCTCGGAGCGGTGTACTTTTAAACAAAGTCTTATTTTATTCCCTATATGTAGCACATGAAATAAGTACTAATGTGTAATGGCTTACTTCACTCTATAAAAGTATGTACTTATTTTAGCTAACTAGTGAATTTAATATTACAAGTAACAACTTATTTCAGTACTTCCTTCGTAATCACTTATTTTATCCTATACTGGTACGATTTAGGCAACCATTTACCCCCAATGACATCCCCATGTTAAAATAATGTGTTATGCTACCAAAGTGTAAGTAGTTACAATTTTTGATTTCTTATTACATTTCCCTTTACCTGGTAATAGAAGGTTTTGCTGGGAAGGTCTACATAATTTTCACATAAAACTAATTGCCGTGAAAAATTATTTTTTCGATATAAAGTATAACATTTTTTTACGTGAAACTCAATAATAAGCGGTGTTCATAACCCATTTTTCGCCATTTCTGGGCCTAAGTAAGAAAACTATAAATTTTTAAGTCAGTGAAGTTTCCAATTTACAGGAAAATTTGTGGAGATTTTAATCACCATTGGCGGAATATGTATACATAAATGATATTTTTGAAATTTAAATAAAACGCGGTTATATACTGAGTATATCATAAAAGAAACAGGACCCAAAATAATTGATACAAAATATAAATTAAATAAAAAAAAATATTTCATTAGCAAATTATGAATAACAAAAGTGCTGGTGATCACCGGTCAGCGAAATATTGGTTAAGCATGTGTATTAAAAAAAAACGTTAAGATTCTAGCGCACTACAATCCGAAAAATATACCATTATGAAAATAAATATGGGCTACCACAAAAAAATCTCAAAAAAAGTTTTGTTTAGAGGTTACAGATCGCAATTGAGGTTTCAAAGTTCTTGTTCTATCATTTTTTATTACAATAATTAAAAATAAATTTAAATATACTAGGATATCTGCTACGCTTTTTAAAATTATAATTAGTGCCACATATATTAAAAATCCTTGGAAAATAGATGGCAATAATATGACAAATTGGATTTTTCGATTACACCCCAGGTAGAAATTGCCGACCTTACAAAAAATTGTACGGGAGAGCACAGTTGTTGTCGAAATGCCGGTACTACTCGAAACGTGCTTTAGCAGTAATGTTTTCTATAAATTAACGACGGTTTTTTAATTTATAAAATCTAAGAATTTTGTTAATTTTACATATATTACACAATTATTTATGTAAAAGAGACATATCCATGGTTTTTTATGAAATTCCGAAAGGATACATTAAAAATCTGCCATGTGCAATAAAAGTACAGTAAAGTATTATAAAACTACAAAAATTTTTATTAAATGTACTGGGATATACCAATAAACTAAAATCCCAAAGCTGTGCCAACCTTGTCAAATAACTACGGGCAAGCGTTTATTGGCATTATCATTTAGACAACACACTGAAAGCTGAAAATCGGACGCATTGCAAGTATATATATTACCTTGTGGGCGCTGTGGTGTAGTGGATAGCGCGTTGGACTGTTACACGTTAGGTTGCGGGTTCGATCCCCAACAGCGTCCTCCTTCGGTGTTCCCATAGCACTTAACCTCATCGAAGTTAAAAAATATAACAGGGCTATGAACTAAAAAACTTCAACAAAGTTCGGCAACTCTTCATCAGATGGCGCGCACCAACTGTTCTAAGATTCAACATCCCGCGCAATTACAGTGTTGCCATATTTGAAGACCTTCATCTTTCACCACCTTTTACTTCTCCACTATCCCCTTTTCAAAGGAAGCAACACGTTAATGAATAGGAAGAATTTCCTGAGAGTTGCTTCTCTTAAAAAAAAAATATATAGTCGGTCCTATATTTTTTGTGCCTTTTGTAATTATACCCTACGCCACTACGTGGACAGTAGGGTTATGACTAGGGTTTGGGGTTCGGGAATTCCCGGGAAATCCTGGGAAAAGTTTGCCGGGAATTCCCGGGAAAATAATATATTTTTCCCGGGAAAACGGGAAATTTTAAAAATATTAAATGTTTTAAATTGTTTTTGTTTAGAATAGGATTTTTTAATTTTGGTCATAAAAAACATTTTAAATACCAAACAAAAATGTGATTGTTAAAATATTTTAAAAGGGAATCAATTTATTTGGAACACAAAAAATCTTTGCCAAGTAATTATGAAAAAAAAGTTTTGTTTGTTACAAATATTCACCCTTACTATCTAAATATTTTAAATGTATATTTTAGTTAAAGTCGATTTTAGTTAAAATATTGGGTGGCAGTATACCTTGACTTGGTTCATTTTTGGAGCATTCTGATTGGTTAATTTATTTTCAACCAATCAAATACGAACGCCAAACCCTTTGAGGGTTTTACTATACTGACCTAGTACCATCACCCTGACTTGGAATTTCTCACCCCCCAGATTGGCTGTTGTCTTTTAGGGCAAATACTGAAATGCGCTGCATTGACCTTTTTTGTGAAGTATTTCCATACTCCTGACATTTTATTATTTAATATAAAAGAATATATTAGTTTGAAAGCAGGTGTATTAAAATAAGTAAACTTACTTGAAAATATCACATTTATTAATGAAAACGTTACTTGTAAAATTATTGGCCCTTAATATAAAGGAGTATTTTAAATTTAAAGTCGACTTTATTTTTAATCATACGGTTTTGTTAATTTTGTGTATGAAAACCTTACAAAACTATTTATATTTTCAAATATTTTGATTGGTTGAAAATAAATTAACCAATCAGGAATTTCTCACCCCCCAGACAATAATCCCAAAAATGTTCCATAGTGTGGTTAACGGAGGTATCTAAATTTGGTTATCCGACATCTAAATTTGGTTCACAAAAAACAAAAAAAATTGATGGTCCTGCAACTTCTCTTGAAGAAAACTACAACAAGAATAACGTTCCAGCTAAAATTAGCAAAGTACCCGAAGAAAAAAGTGTAAGGTGAATACGCATTAAACGTTTTATGGTAGGGCAAACATTTCCTAAAATGGTATCCAAATTAGCCGCAGTCTTCGTTTAGATCTTCGTTTATTAGAGAAAGTTTTTATAATAAAAACATGGCATTGTCAAGAAATTAAACCGATGTAAAGAACATTATATTAAATTACTACAATCATGCAAAAGATATCACGATAAAAGAAATATCGAACAATATTTCTAACAATAGGAGATTTACTATAATCTTAGATGAATGGTTAAGAATATCACAAAAGAGATATTTGAACATATTTATAAACGGAAATAATTAATTTTATAACCTGGGATTGGTTTATATATCAGGAAGGTGTAATGCTGATGAAATAAGAAGATTTGTAGAAATAAGACTAGAAGATCTTTGAATAATTACGGGTTAAGGGGATTTAAAAATGTCTAAATTCTTATGTACAACTCCTTATATGGCGGGAAATTGTACATATCCAAATAAAAAGATGGAGGTTTTTTCTTTTTATCGTTATAAAAATGGGAGTTTTTATTTAACTTTAAGTTAAGTTTTAAAACTAGGGTTTTTGCACAATTCAATTTGAGGGTAAGTATTTAGAAAATTAAGGTAAGTTCATTAATTTACAATTTTTATTTTAAGGGAATTTTCTTTAACTTTAAGCAATGTTCACAATTTCACAAATTTAGGTTTAAATTTTTACCCCTAAATTCATAAACGCTTTGTAAAATTATAGGAGGTTTATTGAACAAATTTTGTATGAAAATGACGTTTTGTAAACCTACCATAACTTTACAAAGCATTTATGAATTGAGGGATTACTGTATATTTAAGTTTTAACATTAGCTTTAAGTTTTAACGTTAGATGTAAGGTTTCAATTTTATATTTAAGGGTTTTTTTTCTTTCCAAATTTAAACACTTTGTGTTAAGTATTTGCACTCCCACTAGTTTCAAAACTGCGACACGATCAAAGACGACGTTGTTAGTTCGATGGATTGACGAATTTTGATCTTTTGATTTGTTTGCAGGTTTTCCTTATTGACAAGCAAATGTCATTAGGTGGGAAGGGTTGATGGTGGCATCTTTGGTACCATCGTACGGTACCTTTTGTTTACAAAGTGAACATTCTCCCCGCCTTTACGTATCTGTAAATGAAATTCGAAAAATAGACTTTAGTAATGGTTCAACGTTATGGGTAAGAAATGGGTAAAGTATTCAAATGTTATACAAATACTTGAAATATTAATTGGGTTAGCTTAGCCAGAGAACGATCCCATAATGAGCCACCCAAAAGTGGAATCCTGGGCCATTAGCGATCCACCAGCTATCGAGATCGTGTTGGTCTTTAAAATGGTGGTATATAGATTGCCACCAATTTCCATAGACACGGGGGTATTAGAGTAAAAGTTGGGGTCTGCTAGAGCAAGATGCCCAAACTTTTCTTTTATAGACTCGTTGAATGGAGTTATATAAGGGGTTTTTGGTAAATCCTTAGCAAGCAGCCAGCACATTTCATATTTAGTGAGTGATGTCATGTTGGGTGTAATGGTAAGCTTCACGTAAGTTTTACCATCATCCATAGGTCACTGGTTAATATCCGGTTCGAAGGACCATGAATAATTACGGGTTAAGGGGAGTTAAAAATGTCTAAACTCTTATGTACAACTCCTTATATGGCGGGAAATTGTACATATCCAAATAAAAAGATGGAGGTTTTTTCTTTTTATCGTTATAAAAATGGGAGTTTTTATTTAACTTTAAGTTAAGTTTTAAAACTAGGGTTTTTGCACAATTCAATTTGAGGGTAAGTATTTAGAAAATTAAGGTAAGTTCATTAATTTACAATTTTTATTTTAAGGGAATTTTCTTTAACTTGAAGGAATGTTCACAATTTCACAAATTTAGGTTTAAATTTTTACTGTATATTTAAGTTTTAACATTAGCTTTAAGTTTTAACGTTAGATTTAAGGTTTCAATTTTATATTTAAGGGTTTTTTTTCTTTCCAAATTTAAACACTTTGTGTTAAGTATTTGCACTCTCACTAGTTTCAAAACTGCGACACGATCAAAGACGACGTTGTTAGTTCGATGGATTGACGAATTTTGATCTTTTGATTTGTTTGCAGGTTTTCCTTATTGGCAAGCAAATGTCATTAGGTGGGAAGGGTTGATGGTGGTACCATCGTACGGTACCATCGTACGGTACCTTTTGTTTACAAAGTGAACAATCTTTATTTGTCTTTGGAGAATAACATTGTGGCCACCATATCTAATGGGCCAAATGTGATGAAACGGTTTGTTTCCGGCAGTCCAGTAGTGGGTGCTTTCTGCTGGTATTATGCAATTCATTTGGCAGTGATTAGAGTAATTTATGTGAAATCAAATGTTCAACATTCTGATATTTTTACTTTGAATTCTCACTACACAGGCTGAATTTGCACTGAAATTGTGTTTTTTTTTTAACAAAAATTACTTACCTAGGTGGTTTTCATTAACAATTTTGTTCAAAAATATTTCCCGGAATTCCCGGGAATTAAATTTTTTTATTCCCGTTTCCCGGGAAATAAAAAAGTCCGGGAAATTCCACACCCTAGCTATGACTCATTTTTAATGAAAATTTTACCTATCACCACGTGATAGGCAATACATAATTAATAATAAAAATTGTGCTTGCGGGTCATTTCGGCAGAAGAACCTTCCGCACCAAATGCAATTTCTAAAAATAATTTTTGATCGGGGATTTTGTTTTTTTCTCCCCAAAAAGGGTTCGTAATTTTTTCCATAAATACCCAGTCAGAAAAATACAAACGGAAAAGCGATGGCAAAGCACTTTAACAGGTGGTACAAGTACCCAGAAAAATATTGGTAATGACACCTCAGTACTATCTGCATTACCCAAAATGATGAATCATTACCTTTTGCATTATTTTATAATTTAAAATAATGACTTCCTAATAAGGGCGTATTGTATTCATTGTTTCTAAATATAAAATAATGACTTACTCGTAATAGTTTAAATAAGTACTTTTTACACAGTTAAATTTTATAAAAATTTTATTTATTATATGTAAATATGTTTTATGTTTAAATTTGTATGACGTGTCCTAAAACTAAAACTTAAATTTTTCTGAATTTATTTCCTTAAGCTAATACCCAGCAAAATATTGGTAATGACACCTCATTGCTGTCTGCATTACCAATAATGATATATCATTACCTTTTGCATTATTTTGTAATATAAAATAATGACTTCCTAATAACGGCCTATTGTAGTCATTGCTTTTAAATATAAAATAATGGCTTACTCGCAATAGTTTAAATAAGTACTTTTTACAAAGTTAAATTTTATACATTTATATTTATTACATGTAAATATGTTTTGTGTTAAAATTTTTATGACGAGTTCTAAAATTACACTCTAGCAAAAACTATAATTTCTCTGAATGTATTTCCTGAAGCTAATAGTATTTGTGTAACTCCTTATTTTTAAGATTCAAGTAAGCAGTCGGATAACCACTTATAATTCAACTTTTTGTAAGCATGTTTGTAACCAGTTATTATTCAGAATCTCATAACTACTTACTTCTCATTTTTTCGTAAGCGAGCGGGTAAGCGTGACTACTTATAAAAACGACCACGCCAAACAAAAATAATGAGTTTAGACGCCAAAAAATAAGTTGTGCGGAGCTATGAATTTCTATTATATAACCACTTATTTGGTAATGAAAGATTTTGCTGGGTAGTATTTGCCTAACTCCTTATTTTTAAGAATCAAGTAAGCAATCTGATAACCACTTATAATTCAACTTTTTGTAAGCATGTGTGTAACCACTTATTATTAAAAACTTCACAACTACTTATTTCTCATTTTTTCGTAAGCGAGCGTGAATTTCTATTATATAACCACTTATTTGGTAATGAAAGATTTTGCTGGGTACTTGCAAAAACTGCTTTCCCATTCCCAAAATGATAACATCATTAGACAATTGCCATACTACCTTTTTTGTCCAAGGTAATGGAAAATCTAATGAAAAGCGAAATGTATAAATATTTAGAGGAGCATATCTTCCTAACAGAAAAACAGTCTGGTTTTAGACAGGGAAGAAGTTGCATCACGGTGTTGATCGATGTGGTTGAAGAAATTAGGTCAAAACTGGATAATGATATGGTATCTTTTCTTGTGCTGTTAGATCACAGCAAAGCTTTTGATACAGTTGATCACTCAATTCTGCTGACCAAACTCCAAAAGCTTTTTAATTTTTCTAATTCGGCTAAAAAACTTATTTCGTCATACCTTTTAAACCGTAAACAAGTTGTTTTTTTAAATGGCTTGACTTCCAATGCAGTTCATGTTGATAGAGGGGTACCACAGGGGTCCATTCTTGGTCCATTGCTTTTTTGTATGTACATTTATGATCTTCGTGAAGCTGTAAGTCACTGTGATATACAAATGTATGCGGATGATGTACAGTTGTACTTAAGCACCAAAATGGAAAATGTACGTTCTTGTATTGAACGCATCAACAATGATTTAAATAAAATTCACAATTTAGACTTGCCAAATGGTTTATGCATAAACCCAACGAAATCAAAATGTATCTTTATATCAAGAAATAATAAAAAAAAGACTTGATAATAACGTCTCTGTGCTAATAAATAACACTACAATCGATTTTGTTCCATCATCATCAAATCTAGGAATAACGTTAAATGCCGAGCTTTCTTGGAAAAATCACATAAATATTTCGGCTGGAAAAGTTCACGGGATGTTGAGAAACTTGTGGGCTGTTACAGCGTCGACGCTATTTAAAATACGTATGCTCCTGGCAAAAACATATCTAATACCTGTTTTGCTGTATGGATGTGAAATATTTGCAAATTGTGACACCACTGATTACGATCGACTTCGAGTCACATATAATAATATAGCCAGATATGTATTTAATCGCAGTAGAAGGGATAATATATCATCGTTCACATATCAGTTGCATAATGTTTGTTTTAAAGACTTACTAAAGTATAAAAGCCTTTTGATGATGTATAAGCTGATATATTCAAAGGAACCTGAATATCTCTATAGAAGAATTACTTTTGCCAAATCTCCACGTGGAAGAGGCCTGATCTCACAAAAATATAAATACGTTTTATCTACAAGACAATTTTTTAATTACACAATCGGTGTTTGGAATGACTTACCATCAAATATTCAATTGGTTAGCAACACAATACGCTTTAAAATGGAACTATTAAATTTGTTTAAAATGTATTAAATGTTTTTCAATTTTATAATGTTTATTTTAATTTATATGTATGTTTGTGCAATTTAAATTTCACTATGTTATTTTTAAGTTTTTTAATTTATAATTAATATCAATTTATAAATTGTATTTAAATTTGACAAAACATTTACTTGAAAGTTTTACGTGCTATCACTGTAATTTATAAGATTTATTCTTGTTGTGATAGTTTGAATCAATAAACTAAACTAAAACTAAAAGGACCGGTTGCTAAAAAAGCGCCGGAAAAGCACTGGAGAACCGAAATTTTTGAACATTGGCAAAACGCTGGCAGAACCAATAAATAGGTGGTCTGAAAATATATGTTCCAAAAAAAAATTTAAAAAAAGTTCAGATGTATTTTTTTGGTCCTGCCGTGATTTTAACCCAGGCCGTCAGATTGGCAGCATTTGATACCTAAACACATAAATGAGTGATAATCGCTGGACAACTACTGGCTGTGCTAAAAAGCTAGCACTGGCAAACAGTTTTTTGGAATTAATATGCCAGCGTTGGGAGAGCAAAAAAAAAGTTGGTCTTAAAAGAGCTCTTCCACAAACAAAAAAAAAATTGATTTTATAAAACAAAAAAATTCTTAAATTAAAAAAAATCCAAAAAGATTTTTGTTTGCAACCGGATTTGAACTAGGAACCTCCTGACTACAAACCTTTTTTAACGAAGCGTCAGCATTTTTATAAAATCATTGCTTTACCAGTGAATTGGTTTTTGTACCACTGTTAGCATTGGCTAGGTAGCGCTGGATAACCACTGGTTGCAAACCTTGGCATAGCACTCTTAGACCATTCCTTGCCAGTGTTTTTTTTTATAAACCACCGCAATTTTTGTAAAACAAATGCTGGAAAAACGCTTTTTGCAAGCGCTGGCAAAGCGTCCCAAGTTATTTCCCAGTCAACACCATGGTTACCCCGTGGTATGCCAGTGCTTGATTTTTTGTACCACTGGCGATTTCTGATGGGTAGCTTTTAATAAGCATCGTTTGAGTCTCATTTGTTTAAAACTTCTGAGAAATATTTTAATTAAACTTAAACCATACAGACCAAATTTAAACCCTTTTGGGACGGAAAATTATTTGACATCAGCGAAAAAGAAGGATTGTGTTTCTTAATATTTTTATGGCCTTTTTGGCTAGGGCATGTAAAATTTGATATTTTCAAAAAAAAATCAAAAAGTCATAACACTAGTGAACAGGGTGCAATAAGTTTGTGCTAATGTTAGTATCCCGATCGACTCAGAATCACTTTTTGTTTCGATTTATCGATGACTGTCTGTCTGTCCATGCATTCTTGTGCGCACTCTACAGGTCGCAAATATTAAGATATTGATGAAATTTGGTACACCGACCTATGTCAGCTTTTAACTAGACTGGTGTAGGGTATTATATAGTCGCCATGCCCGACTTTAACTTTTTTACTCGTTTTTATTAAAATAAAGATTCGATTTGAAAAATTTGCTCATACAAGACATAAATGTGTATGTTATTTAGATTTGTAGTTACATATTTTCAGAAAATTGAAAAATTTTAACTAAAATATGTATTTTTTTGAATAACTAAAAAAAATAGGCAAAATTTTATTTTTTCGGACACCACTCAAATCAAATTATATCACCCCCTCTAGAATTAAAAAAGAATACTTTAATATTATACTTCGCACATGCACATGTGCCTTTGCGCATTTGACTTTATACTTTGCACATGTGCATGTGCGAAAATATTTTGCACTTCGCACATCAAGATGTGCAAGTGCAAATACTATTCGCACATGCACATGTGCAAGTGCAGACTGGTACTTGCACATTACACATCAACATGTGTATGTGCAAAATGTGCACACATGTGCGCGCACATGGATGCAAAAAATCGCTGAAATTGATAAAAGTTTCAATATCAGAAAAAAACGCCGAAACAAGAAAAAAAAAATGCAAACATTTTTAAAAATCGTCAAAATTGAAAAAAAAACACCAAAAATCGCCAAAAATTTCGACAAAAAGCGATTTTCGCACTTATTTTTCCACATATGACTCACTATGACTTCCGTGTTCCAAAACCGTTGTCCGTTTTCATCTAACCCATTTAGTTTTCGAGATACGGGAGATATTCCAAATAAAAGCCCTTTTCTCTCTACGACGCTTAGTTTTCGAGAAAAACGCGATTTTAAAATCTAGCAATGCAAGTCAAAATCTAGTTCCGCTATGGGGGTATTGGTGGCGAGTGTTGAACTTTGGTGCACTCAGTTTTCCTCTAGCTCTTCTAGTTTTCGAGATATGGACGATTTAAATTTTATATAAGCGATTTTCGCACTTATTTTTTCACAGATGACTCACTATGACTTCCGTGTTCCAAAACTGTTGTCCGTTTTCATCTAACTCATTTAGTTTTCGAGATACGGGAGATATTCCAAATAAAAGCCCTTTTCTCTCTACGACGCTTAGTTTTCGAGAAAAACGCGATTTTAAAATCTAGCAATGCAAGTCAAAATCTAGTTCCGCTATCGGGGTATTGGTGATGAGTTTTGAACTTTGGTGCAGTCAGTTTTCCTCTAGCTCTTCTAGTTTTCGGGATATGGAAGATTTAAATTTTATTTAAGCGATTTTCGCACTTATTTTTCCACAGATGACTTCCCTGTTCCAAAACCGTTGTCCGTTTTCTTCTGACTCATTTAGTTTTCGAGATACGGGAGATATTCCAAATAAAAGCCCATTTCTCTCTACGAGGCTTAGTTTTCGAGAAAAACGCGATTTTAAAATCTAGCAATGCAAGTCAAAATCTAGTTCCGCTGGAAAAATAAGTGCGAAAATCGCTTATATAAAATTTAAATCGTCCATATCTCGAAAACTAGAAGAGCTAGAGGAAAACTGAGTGCACCAAAGTTCAAAACTCGCCACCAATACCCCGATAGCGGAACTAGATTTTGACTTGTATTGCTAGATTTTAAAATCGCGTTTTTCTCGAAAACTAAGCGTCGTAGAGAGAAAAGGGCTTTTATTTGGAATATCTCCCGTATCTCGAAAACTAAATGAGTTAGATGAAAACGGACAACGGTTTTGGAACACGGAAGTCATAGCGAGTCATATGTGGAAAAATAAGTGCGAAAATCGCTTATATAAAATTTAAATCGTCCATATCTCGAAAACTAGAAGAGCTAGAGGAAAACTGAGTGCACCAAGGTTCAACACTCGCCACCAATACCCCGATAGCGGAACTAGATTTTGACTTGCATTGCTAGATTTTAAAATCGCGTTTTTCTCGAAAACTAAGCGTCGTAGAGAGAAAAGGGCTTTTATTTGGAATATCTCCAGTATCTCGAAAACTAAATGAGTTAGATGAAAACGGACAACGGTTTTGGAACACGGAAGTCATAGTGAGTCATCTGTGGAAAAATAAGTGCGAAAATCGCTTAAATAAAATTTAAATCTTCCATATCTCGAAAACTAGAAGAGGTAGAGGAAAACTGACTGCACCAAAGTTCAAAACTCACCACCAATACCCCGATAGCGAAACTAGATTTTGACTTGCATTGCTAGATTTTAAAATCGCGTTTTTCTCGAAAACTAAGCGTCGTAGAGAGAAAAGGGCTTTTATTTGGAATATCTCCCGTATATCGAAAACTAAATGAGTTAGATGAAAACGGACAACGGTTTTGGAACACGGAAGTCATAGTGAGTCATCTGTGGAAAAATAAGTGCGAAAATCGCTTAAATAAAATTTAAATCTTCCATATCTCGAAAACTAGAAGAGCTAGAGGAAAACTGAATGCACCAAAGTTCAAAACTCACCACCAATACCCCGATAGCGAAACTAGATTTGGCTTGCATTGCTAGATTTTAAAATCGCGTTTTTCTCGAAAACTAAGCGTTGTAGAGAGAAAAGGGCTTTTATTTGGAATATCTCCCGTATCTCGAAAACTAAATGAGTTAGATGAAAACGGACAGCGGTTTTGGAACACGGAAGTCATAGTGAGTCATCTGTGAAAAAATAAGTGCGAAAATGAATTTTGCGATTTTTTTTAATTGTTGAAGATTTTTTTCAAATTTTCACCATATAATTTTTCATCGTTTCTAATTCTGACGATATTCATGATTTCGAATTTCTGACAGTTCTGCCATTTTCGATTTTTTTTTTTTAATTTTGACGATTTTTTTTAAATATTACTTTTTTTAATTTTTGCAGTTTTTTTTCAAATATTCGCGAATTTTTCAAATTATGCCGATTTTTTCAACACATGACTATTTTCAAATTTTGGAGATTTTTCAATTTTGGCGATTTTTCTGAATTTTTGGCGATTTTTTTAAATTTTGGGAATTATTCCAATTTTAGAAATTTTTGACGATTTTTTAAAATTTTTGACGATTTCTCAAATTTTGACGATTTTTTTTCCAATTTTTGGGCTTTTTTCCAATTTTGGAAAATTTTTCAAATTTTGACGATTTTTTTCAATTTTGGCGATTTTTTTTTAATTTTTGAAGATTTTGCCAAATTTTGGCTTTTTTAAATTTTAGTGTTTTTTTTCAATTTTTTTTCCATTTTGGCGATTTTTTTCGAATTTTTAACGATTTTTTCAATTTCGGCAATTTTTTTTAAATTAAATTTTTTTTTGACGATTTTTTCAAATTTTTGACGATTTTTTAAATTTTGACGATTTTTTTCCACTTTTTCCAATTTTGGAAATTTTTTAAAATTTTGGCGATTTTTTTTAATTTTTGAAGATTTGTCAAATTTTTCACAATTTTTCAAATTTTTACTTTTTTTCGAATTTAGTGTTTTTTAAAATTTTGGAATTTTTTTCAATTTTTGACGATTTTTTAAAATTTTGGCGATTTTTTTTCCAATTTTTAACGATTTTTTCAATTTTGGCAATTTTTTTAAATTTTGCAGATTTTTTCAAATTTTTGACGATTTTTCAAATTTTGACGATTTTTTCTGATTTTTTCCAATATCGGCGATTTTTTTAAATTTCGGCGATTTTTTTAAAATTTGAAATTTTTTTTTTTAAATTATGCAATTTTTTTAAATTTTAAAGATTTTTTTAAATTCGGCGATTTTTTCATATTTGTCAATTTTTTTTTAATTTTTGGCGATTTTTTGAAAATTTGGACAGTTCTTTTTTAATTTCGGCGATTTTTTTTTTCAATTTTGGCGATTTTGTATCCATTTTTGCATTTTTTTTTAAATTATTACCGATTTTTTTTATATATTTGCGATTTTCGACAATATTAGCGATTTTTTTCTAATGTTAGCTGTTTTTTTAATGCACGTGCATATGCACTTGCACTCACACATGTGCATGTGCGAATTTGTATTCGCACATTGCACATGGAGATGTCATGTGCGAATAGTATTCGCACATGCACATTTTGATGTGCATGTGCGAATAGTATCTGCACTTGCACATCTTGATGTGCGAAGTGCAAAATATTTTCGCACATGCACATGTGCATGTGCGAAATATGAAGTCAAATTCGCACATGCACATGTGCATGTGCGAAGTATAAACAAAAATTTGCACATGTGCATGTGCATCTTTTGTCTGCACATCAATTTTTGCACATGTGCATGTGCGCACATGTGCGTGCATTACGAAGCCTGGTTTTAGCCAATTGAATCGCTGAAAGCAAAATCGGTCTTAATAAATGCTATGGCTTAGAAAAAAGCAATTAAAAGGAAAATGTTTCAACAAAAAAATGTATTCATCTATACGTTAAAATCGCGACTTTTCAAATTTTTATACGCCAGCATTCCCCGTTGTCCCCAAAGTCCAACTTTTAGTATAATATGGGGTCTCCTCTAAAAACTGTTCTTGCAAAATTTCAAACAAAACAGTTTCCATTTGCAAAAGTTATCGCAAAATTGCATTTTTTACTAAGGTTAGTATCGTACTAAAGACATATTAATATATTAATCAGCATGTCCGAAATATATAGAATTGATGGTCAGAGCTCTATTGATTTTTAAGTCAAGATTTTGTCATGCAGTAAAATTAGATATCAGCCTGTAAATTGAATTACAGTTAAAGTCAAAATATTCGAAACTCATATATTTTTTAAACAAAAATATTTTAGTGCAACCATGAGTCATTTATGACGAATTTTGTTTTCTTATTATCTTATGTAAATTCGTAAATATTATTGTACCGAATATTTTTAAAATCGTTTTGGGAAAATCAAAAAAATATTCACCAACCTTTTATAATTAAACCATGATGAAAGTTAAACTGAAATCCAAAATTTGATTACAATTGCTTCATTAATAAAAAATGTATCCCATAATGAAAATTGAACATTTTTAAAAATAAATATTTTCATATAAATAAATATTAGGTTTTTCCAAAATTTTATTCTACCGATAGCTTTATAATCAACTCAATTTTCACTCATTATAAACTAGGGGAAATTTCCTTTCTGATGATACTAAACAATTTTATATTTCGTCTGTAACTAAATAACAGCTAATACATAAAATTTACTACTACCCAGCAAAACCACACATTACCAAATAATGGGTAAAATAATGTATCGCCATAGAGTTGGACTGGTTACTTTACACCTTACTTCACTGATGAATTTGACAGGCGATGAGCCTCAAAGGAATGTGTCATTGTTACCAGTATACTTACAAAAAAATTAAGAGTAATGGGTTACCTAGTTGCAGATCGTTATTAAAAAAGTAATTGGTTACCCTTATGATTACGAAGAGGCTGAGAATAATTGGTTACGCATATAATTATAAGGACTGAAATAGTAATTAGTTACCCTATAATTACACAATTTAAATAAAAAATTATCTAAGTAAATAATTTTTATATTAAAACAATGTATTTTGTAATAGTAATTACTTTCTATTTATTTATAATGCATTATGTAATCAACATTCGGTAGCCCATTACTTAATGTTTCAAAATAACGATACACGTATGCAGTATACATTACAAAGTAATGCATTATGTAATCAACTATAGGTAACTCATTACTATGTGTTTCTAAATAATGCTCATTACAAAGTAATGCATTATGTATCCAATTATCGGTAACCAATTACTTTATGTTGAACAATAATTATACATGTAAGGAGTACACGTTACAAGGTATTGCTAAGTTTATTCCATCAAGAAGACAATTATAAAGGCAATTTTACTTCTCCCCAATTTATACCACACGACAAAGAATTTGCATAATAAATATATGGCGAAAAAGGGGTAAATTTGATATATTATCTGTTAGTTAGTTAGAGAATAAATATTCCATTAAAACCACACATTACCAAATAATGTATAAAGTAACGTATAGTCAATGTAATTTTATTCACAGATGAATTTTACAGACGATGAGCCCCAAGCAAATGCATGAGGAGGAGATGATAAATTAAGTGGTTATTTTTGTTGTGATGAGGATGGGGGAAGTTATGTGTCTAAAAATAGATTATCATAAACAAAATTATTACAAACATTCTTTTATTATATATAAAAACGTGGTCACGCTGGGATTCGAACTTGGGATCCCTGCTTGTCAGACAAGAACTCTCCCTTGTGAGCTTTCGGCACATAAAACATTTGATTGATAAAAAAGTAAAAGAACTATTGTGCTTCGTATTATCAATCACGACGTCTTAAAATATACACCCACGCTTACAAAACAAACTCAAAGATCTGAAAATAGTTTTAAAAATCTTTTAAACTCAATTTAAGCTACAAACTAGTTTTAAAAACTTTTGGCTTTTGATTTAAAAATTGTATGGAATTTGACAGGTAAATACAAGTAATTTTAAAAAACAACTAGTTTCTGGTTAATATAAATGTATTATTGATAATTTTGAAGCCTTTTAAATTGGTTAATAAGCCTTTTAAATTGTTTTGAAAATTACCAAATAACTTCTTTGTTTTAGTTGGCATAATAAAATGAACTCCATCCAGAAGATGCCTAACAAGGAAAGTATCCCAATCAGTTTTTTCCGATTTTAATGGAATTCAGATATGGATAGTTGCAAAGAAAAGAGTTTCGTAGTTTTTTTAGCGGTCCAAAAGTGGGATCAGCAACTAACGTATTTTTCTATGAAAACATGTCTGAAATTTTGATACCCATATTGCCCGTGTTGTGGACCTAGGATTCCCAATTTATTGAAATATTGGTCAAAAAGCGCTAGGAAAATATCTTCCTAAAGCCGCAAAATAACGAATATCGAAAAAAGCTCACGCAACTCCCCCAATTAAAATAAAAAGGCATTATCAATCAACCAATAAACAATCGAATAACAACAAATTGTGTCATTTTTGATCCCACTATTTAATCTTATTCTCTCTTATTGAAAACGTAACGGATACTTTCCTTGTAAGTAGTTCATCTATATATAATGTCTAACTTTAACATTCTTTTACAAAAACTGTAAACTGGGATACAAGACGTTTTACTAATTTTTGTTCTAACAATAAGTTTTATTTGAATGTACCTAAGATTTTCCAGCTTCCTACGGCCCTAATATACACCTCGATTTACAGATACATTTTTTTATGACGTGTGCTTCATGTACTTGTAGGATGATTATTCTTATTATTTTAATATCCTTTTAAATTAATTTATTTTATGAGGGCCACCCCTTATTCCATGACATTTCAAATCTTAATAATCTTATTTGACTTTAAATTGACAAAAATTTTGTCTTTTATTTTGACGTGACATAAAAGAGGTATTCAAGATGACCCGCAGAAATACGAAACATCTACATAAATCCAAATTATGACCAAGTACTATTTTATTATTTTCATGTACCGAAATATATTTTAAAGTTACATGGCAAAATGTCCTACAATCCAACAAGACTATAAAAATAAATGCGCAATAAATTGTTTTTGTCCTTCCGTGTGAAATTCAAAGTACGTAAAATTGTATTGCGTTGTGCATACAAGGTAAACAATATAGAACAGTAAACAACCACCACTATCTTTTAATGTAAGGATTTCATTACATTTCGACGTCTTTCTTGTAATGCGACCAAGTGGAACATCTTAAATAACATCTTAAGGTTGTAATACAAATAAAACCACCGCTGTTGTTGTTGCTGCTACCCGCATTTGATGATATAAGTTATTTTTCGTTTGAGTCCCAATAACCCAACTAAATTGTATAACTTATCAAACAAAGGATAGATGAAATATAAATGGTTTGTTGATGGAAGCTAAAAAGGAACACAAAGATAGACAAAACAATAAACAAACAAATTGCTTAACTTACATTGCAGCTATACATATAATTTTTAGATGTCCCCAAAATGATACGGAGTTTCTGTAAAAGAGCGAATATTACAAATCAGTAACATACACTTTGCTTAAAAAGTGGTGTTATAGTTATGGAAACGTTTTTTGTATGACAGCATTTAGAGACATTTAGAGCCTTCGAGATATCGAAAATATTTAAATAGTATCTCTGTCAGAAGAAATATTATTAGAGGGTTAAACAAGATTGTAAAGGATTAACAAAGATTAAAAATTGTACAATTCTACATAAAATTGTCTTCTATTATTTTATTATAATTTTGTGAATTTTAGTGTTAGGTTTACAGTCAGACCTAACAAGATTTGAATGAAACTCGGATATCTGATAGAGAATAAAAAACTTAAGTTGACATATTTTTTTTATGTGCAACCGCGTGGGGTTAAAAATTACCCAATCTTTTTGGTTTATTTAATATTTGTTCCAAAAAAAGTTTGTAATGGCTACGGAAAATTTTGCTGTTATTACGGGAAATTTAACTGTTTTGAGCCCAGCGGTATTTTTCGCTAATTTTAGCAACACATGTCTTCTGATCTGTAGTACAATAAAATTAGTAGAAAAAATTAGTAGGAGCTACTAAATTTGAGCGAAATTGTTGTAAACTGCAATTCAAAATCGATTTGCTAAAATCAGTTAAAAAAGTTACTAAATATCAACAATTTTAGTACAACGAAATTAGTATAAATAATTAGTAGACACTACTAAATTTCAGTAAATTGTTGTAAACTGAAATTTAAAATTAATCTCTTGAAATTAGCAATTTCATTTCTGTGTGAAAACTAAAAATTCAATATATAATATTTTCATATTTTTTAAACTCATTTCAACATATTTTTGTTATTCGGTCGAATTGCACAGGATATTGTTTTAATCAAAGAGAAAATAAATATTATGGAATATTTCTCTCAACAATTTTTCATGAATCATCAATAATTTTTCAAATTGAATAACCAAGAGCCAGTTTTATAATCTGAACTATGTTATGCAAGAAATTTTCAAACCAAATGTCTTAAGTAATATTTGAGATGAATCTCTTACTTAGTTTTTACTATAAAACTGCTCATAATATTCGGTATTCATGACATCTTTATGAGTTTTATGAAACAATCTATTTCGTCTAAAGTTAGCACGAAAAATTGTAATTTAAAAAGGCTTTTTCATAAAAATTTAGAAAGTTGCTATGGAAACGACCTTTCCAATAAAATTTTTTCATTTATTATTTGCCCCTCAATATATTTGCTAAATTTTATTCGACAAATAGACCTCACTTTACTTAAATCTCATTCAAAACCTAAAATATATTTAAAAATTTAAAAAAAACCAGCTGAATCACGTAGTTCATACAGTGCCGTTGTCGGCTTATGATTTTCCAAAGCCCATTGTATGCTTATGTTTATCGATGTTATAGCATCGTCCACTTTAATTTTGCTTTCTTCATGACCACTATCGTATAAATCCTCCGATTTTGTATCTAATAATTCCATTTGCTCCTCATTAATTTCCACATGAAATTATTATTGAATCCAGTTGTTTATGTCAGCATTCGCTAAAAGATGTTCCGTACAAATTTGAGCTACAAGTGTACCAATAGTTAAAAGATCTTCGTGTTCTTCCTGAATTATAATTTGTAAAATATTTAAGGGCATGTTATCCTCTTCACTCCATTCACTACCGAATTCGAGCTAGGCGTTCCAGGATTTTTGGATATTGGACACTGATATTTTATCCAAGGACGTAGCTAGAATCTGAACTGCATTTTGGAGATTGAAGTTTTTTAGTTTGATTTCCAAATTTGTTCCTTTCTCGCCAACCACGTGGGTGAGCAGTTGTTTTTTATAATTTAATTTGACCAAGTTGATAACGTTTTGAACTAACGGTTGAATAAGCGCAGTGCAATTGGGTGGTAGATTCATTGCTATAATTAAACCGTCATCACTTTTTAAATCCTCAACTGGGTGACACGTCGTGTTATCTAAAAGCAAAACTGCTTTTTGTGGCAAAACTTTTGAAGCCAAAAATGTTCGGACCTAACAATTTTTACTTATGAACAACTTACTTTTACTAATTGGAGAAAATTAACTTACGTGGGAAACAAATTCGTGATGGAACCAGCCCTTGAATATAAATTACGTCGACCAGGCATTATTACTGGACTTGTATATTATAGGATTACTGAAAAAGCATTTAAAGACGCATGGGTTTTTCGATTTTCCAAAAACCAACAATTTCAGTTTGTGCCATTCGCATTTGAACAGGGCAAACAATTTATTCGCTCTTTACATATTTTTCTTCTGGGACCCGTTTTCTCATTACATGTGACAAGAGTATGATTTGGAAGCATCCTAAAATATAAACCGGATTCGTCGGCATTGTAGATTTGGTGAAGAGTGAACCCATGCTCATCAACGTAATCCTTACACTCTTTCACAAATGGATCAGTAACATGAGGTTTCGAAGACAATTTCTCGCCCTCTCTTTGGAATACAAATGACTGGGTTTTGGTCGTAAAATCTCTGCTGATATTGGAGCATTTTTTCCCTTTGTTTTCAAACCACTTATACCCATTTTTGGGTACTCAGCTTTCTTTAAGGTGCAACGTTTGCCAGGCCCACTTTCTGTTGTACGTAAGAACTTTTTTAATGAATTTTCTTGCCTTATAATGCGGTAAACCGAATACTTACGCAACTTGTAATTCACGCAAATTGAATTTATGAAATCTCCACTTTTAAATTTTTTTAAAATCTCTAATTTTTCAGATGTCGTTGGCTTTAAAATATGTTGAACTTTTCCCATATTAACTCTTTCACTACCCTTGTACACTACAGTGTACACATTTTTAAAATAATATATAAAATTTAATAGTGCAAAAAAACTTTATAGTTTTTGCAAAAAAGTTTATTAGGATCTTAGACTTCAAATAAAAATCATTATATGTATAAGCAGTTCAATATGGCAATATGATCGCGATATTCGTTAGTGAAGTCTAATTTTTTCAATATATCATAATCTCCATAAAAAGGGGGTTTTGGTGTTTCTCCTAAACTAATGAAGATAGATAATTGAAATTTAGCATGAAACTTCGTTTTATGACGAGAATAACACCAACCAAAGGGTTTAGCTACTCGTATGTTTAAGGGGTAAAACGGGGCTCAGAAGTTTGAAAAAATCGATATTCGAGCGTCATTTTTGGTGGTTAGGAGGGGGAGGGGGCAAAATATTTTACATATTTTTTTCTAATTTGAGGACTCTTAACAAGAATCTGAAGTTAAAATACGATACATAGAAAAAGGGTTAAGAGATGTATTTACACAACAAATAACACGAATAAACTGACAAAATTGAAGTCCAAATTCATCCAAAAAGGTTAATACGGGGGGTACTATTTATATTTCGGGAATAGCAAATAATAAGAAACATTTTCGTTTTTGGGGGTTGATTTTACGTGTACCACTCAGAATTGACCGTCACACGTTGCTCAAGCGGAATAGTGACCCATTCGGCCGAAGAAACAGGTGACCATTTGCTTCCCTGTGCTTCTTCCACGAACAAATTTTGTTGGATTTCGCTCGTCTTGGAATACCTACACGGTCGATTGCTTTTTTGTTTCCGCCTCATACGCACATATCCATGATTCGTCACCTATCTCGATTTTATACACGTCATTTTAAACACCACGGTCGGACGTTTTAATTCCATTCCCTTACACCAATCGTCGCGAGCCTTTTTCTAGCGATTGATAAATTATGGGATATCTAACGAGAGCAAATTTTTTTTTACAACTAAGTGTTCATGCGAAATCGAATGTATTGAAGTGGAACTAATGTGCAAGGATGCCTCTATCTCATGATATGTCACATGACGATCTTACATTATCAGTTCACGCACTGTATCGATGTTTTATGGCACAACAACCGATTTTGGACGACCTTCACGGAATTCGTCGGCGACCGAAATACGACCACGATTGAAATCACTAAACTAACGATATACTGTGGTTTTTGATGCTGCTTTATCGCCATACAAAGAACTGAGTTCATCGACACATTCTTGTTGAGATAATCCACGTCGAAAGTTGTGAAAAGTAGTCCAACGAAAACCTTCTCTTGAAATTTCCATTTTTTGGCAAAATTGATTTTCTTAACTCACTGTAAAAAAAAACAAATAGCAGTTGTAAATCAAGTACGTTTGTGCTAAAAAATGTCAAATATTATTATGGTGTTGCCAGATTTAGTGACATTAGTGTTGCCAGTTCCCGAAATATAAATAGTAACCCTCGTATACCAAAACACGGGGATTTCCTTATTTGTTATAGACATTGTAATCAAATTTAAAAAACAGATAAAAGTCGTGAAAATGGAACCCGTTTTTCATAAACTGTCGCGATTATAGAACCTGCAATGTTAAAAATTAAGCCGTCGCGATAATGAGTAGTCGCGAATACCGAGCTTGCACTGTATAAGGTGCTCGTCAAAAAGATAAGGTCACTTAGATTTTCTTCTGTTTCTGCAAAAATACAAAGATTATTGTATATTACCGTTACCTAAAAAACTTGTTGCTCAAAACTTGTTTATATATAAATTCAGTGCATATAAATCAATAAAACAACATACCTTGATTTTTTTTTTTTTCAATTTATGCATTCACCATTTTTGTTTATTGTTTTATAAATGCAATTGGGCATAGATTTTACTAACTCTTCTAGTCTTTCTAGCCTTACATCCCGCCAAGCATTCAAAATTGCCACTTTTAGCTGTCCCACCGAATTACATTGACGGTTTTCAGCATAAACTTGCCGCTTTAGCAGTCCCCACATGTTTTCATAATCTAAGATCCGACACCCCATGTTCATCAAACCAGGTCTTAGTTGATCTGCTAACATGGATTGCAGGGTTGTCCTACTGGATAATAAATTCTTTTTCGCGATGTGCGGCCAGATACGGCAACACATGATTTGAGAGCACTCGCTGGTACATTCATTCTTGATGAAGGGAACGCTAAAGAAAGGGTTCCACTTGAACTAAACGCACCCCAAACCATTAGGGAACCGTAACCGAAATTTCTCTTTAATAAATACAAATCTCGTCAATAGTCTCTTAAACCATGTGGGCTATCAAGATAAACTCGTACTTGTTGACACATTGAAGCCCAATCGCATATTTATCATATTAGCGCTTTGTACAGTGTTTGAAGCCACTCTAGAAAATTGACGAATTTCACACACTGAAAGGACTTTTGGTCGACCAGAAATTTTATTTTTATCATAATTTTCGAGATCATTTAAACAAGTTTGCGCTACAAAAAGCGAACGACCCAATTTTCGTGCAATTTCTCGCATTCCCGATTGCTGGTCGAAAAATGCGTCAATCTGACCCTTTTCAAGTTCAGACAAAGCTTTTCCGCGTCCCATTTTTCTCAAATTTAATATTGCATGAAAAAAGATTCACAAAAAGAACAATGCGTTAACGATCGCTGATTTATTAATACTGACCTTATCATTTTGAAGCATTTAAAAATTAACGTTATTGATATTTTGATTTATAATTTGAACTAACGGTAAATAAATAAGAGCAAATAATGTTAGTATAAACAACTCTTGAGCAAAATTTTTTTAAGTAGCGGTACATATTCAATACTCTTTGTATTTTTGCAGAAACAGAAGAGAATGCACATCGCATAGTTCGCGGACATCACCAAAACAGTCCTCAAACTATGCGGTATATTAGTCAAAAATGTCTTCAAGATCTGGGAAGAGTTTGAGGACAGTTTCCAAACTAACCAAGTGTCTCCAGATTAAACTGTAAATCGAAAAAATGTCCCAGCGCAATGCGCTGTGCATATATTTAAATTCCAGTGATATTTATTTGGAGAAAAACCTCGGATCTGAGTACTAAAGATAAAAACTCAACTTCTCCCAAAGATTTTTGCCGCAAAAATCTGAGGGGTTCTTCCTGTAGAAAATCCGTAAGATTCTGTGTTGAAAACTCTCATATTCATATTGAAAACTCTCATATTCTGGCCACTCTAAGATCATAAGTACTTTTGGATTTAGGAAAACCATCAGTTTCTTAGCAATTTTTCATACAGAAAAATCCTCAAATTCTGAGCATTTCTCTTATGGAAAACCTCAGATTTTGAGCAATCCCTACTGAAAAAATCTCAGATACTGAGAACTTTTTCAGTAGAAAATCCTCAGATTCCCAGCACTTTTTCCTACAGAAAAACCTTCGGATCGTAACCACTTTTTCTACAAGAAAAATATCTCAGGATCTTAATTCTTTTCGTTAAAAAATTTAGAATATTTTATTTTCCGTATTTTTGTCTGTTTTTGTAAAATAATAGGGGTTTTCATATATACTCGTTAATTCCTTGTAAACCTTGTATAAATACAAACCATATTTTTTATGTATGGAGTTTGACATTATACTCATAAATATACCAGGTTTACATCGTTAACGAGTAGAATGGGAGTTTATATGAAAACCCCTTATCTGTTTTTATTTTCTACTTATAAATTAATAAAAACAAATTACAATAATGGAGACATTGGGTGCGTTCGGCAGATACAATTCAAAAGTCAACAGTTCTACAACAGTTGTACAACTATCTGCTGAACGACCTGATCACTAACCGCTCAATCTGAGCGCTCAGGTAGCGCTGTCATATTTTGGTAGCGTAAAAAATGTTTGCTACTTTTGATGATACATTTGTTGTTGTTCATTTACAATAAGAATTTTTTTGTAAGAATGACAAATAAAAACACATAAATATAATTCGGAAACAAAAATTAAAAAAAAAATTAAAGTAAACTATAGAAAAAGTGTATTAAAAACAAAGCAAAGAAAACGTCGTTCAGTAGAGTAAGTAATCACAAAGCGCTACAAGTTACGGGTATCAGTTTAAGGTTTCTCTGCCTAATGCTACCATTGTTTTATTTAATTCGATTGCGGTTTCTAAAAAAAATTGAGTTGGATCTACTTAATTTAAAATGCGATCAAGTATATTATAGTGATTCGGTTGTACTAAATTACTGTAACATATTTTTGCATAGTAGGCATAACTTTAAATGTTGATAGCTGCAACTAGCGTTGCCATCTCCATTTTGGGAAAAAGAGGACATCAACCTCAAAAAAGAGGGCATTTCTTTTCAAAAAGAAGACATTTTTTTTACTAAATTAATTTTACAAAAATCAACAACGCGATAAAATATACAAATAAAAATTTATTTTATAAATAAAACAGTTTTTATTCCCACTAAAAAAAAATCACAAAAAAATCGTTCTGAACTTTAAATTAGTGCTACATAAATAAGCAAAAAAACTACGATTAACCCTTTCGACCCCAACTTTTTTCCTGGCCCTCGAAAATTTTTTTTTTACTTTTAATCATGTTGAAGTCATTTAAATAGTGTCTGGATAAAATTTCAAGTCGCCACGCCCTTTCGTTTGGGCGCCCTTTCGAATGTTGCTTGTGAGCAACGTTGGGCAATAGTGGTATATAAAACAATATTTATTTTAATGAGATCTATATAAAGTTTTATTTAATTATTTATAAAAATTAAGTGTGATATGACAAAAAACAGTTTTTATTGTTGTTGCAGCAAAGATGGACCTTACACTTGAGACATTTGGACATTGGAGTTCCTGTCTTGCACAATCTGCAACGGCCTTTTTCACCAAATACGACCCAATGTTCCATTTTATCATACCGCTTTACATCTGAAAGGTTCGGTTGAAACCTATATTTTTTGCTGCCTTGCGAAGACTCGGGAGATGTCGGTTTATTGATTTCTGCATTTGATGGTCGACCTCTTTTTCTTGGTATAGAATCCACAGAAGATGAAGTATATTGCAAAAGATCATTAGCGATTTCCAGCTGAAATTGTATTAGTGGTATATGTTTCTTGTTGGTTTGGATCAGAGAAAGATGTTTTCTATAAAGCAGCCACGCATTTGTAACGGATGTTCCTAGACACCAATAGAAGATTCGAATGTACCACTTTCTAGAGCGGTGGTTAATCTTGTACAGCTCCATAAACATATCTGCCATGTCAACCCCTCCCATGCCTTTATTATAACTTCCTACAATCGCAGGCCTTGGAACATTAATATACGCTTTTTCTTTTGGGTTCCAACGCTTGCAAAAGTCAACAGGTTCATGATCTATATACAAAGATGCTAGTAGAACTGGTTTATTGTCAAACCACTTTAGACACACTAGGTTGTAATTGGTTTCACATTTCACGTCATAAGATCCTCTTCCCCTCTTTTTGAGTTCAGCATCTGAAAGCAATTGGCAGCTGCTTATCCTATTTTTACGAATAGTCCCTGTTGCAAAAATGCCCATTTCCTTCAAAGCTATAAGGAGACTAACGGACATTTTCGGGAATGTATATTTATATAATTTCTTGATACGATTTGTAATGAGTTTCATGAATAGTTTTCAACGCTTCCAATCTGAATCAATATATTACATGGATGGTAACCGAAACGATGCGGTTATCGGTAAGGGTAACGCTATTTCATTTATTTCGGTATCGGTATTTTAAGGATAACGGGTTTTTAGTTATTTCTGTAACGGTATTTTAAGGATAACGGTTTTTTGATTATTTCGTTAACGGTAGTTTAAGTTTAGCGGTATTTCAGTTATTTCGGTAACGGTATTTAAAGGATAACGGTAGTCAATTTTTTCGATGCATCCCTCAATTTTCTTACGAAAAACAAAGGAGATTTAAAACAGAACCAATTTACCAATTTAATGTACGAAAAACCCTCAATAATCCAGTGCAATTGACAAAAACAGAAAATTAAAAATATCGGTAAAGCTATTTTAGGGGTAACGGTATTTCATTTATATCGGTAAGGGTATTTTAAGGGTATCGATATTTAATTTATTTCGGTATCGATATTTTAAGGGTAACGGTATTTTAAAGACAGCGGTATTTCGGTAACGGTATTTTAGGGGTAACGGTAGTCAGTTGATTGAATCGATAACGGTATTTTAACGGTATTGCCTGCCAACCCTGATATATTACTGTCGCATTTCTTCAAATATTCATAAAACTCTTGATAATTCATATCAAAATTATATTTGACTAATAATATCAGAAATAGTTTCTGGATTCAATTTTTTATTGATTTAAGAAAATATACGTTATACGTTGGCATTATGTGCTGGTAAGAAAAAATAGAACTGAACAAGTTTTTGAGAAAATGCTATTAAAATATAAAAACACAAACAATATCAGGTTTTTGAGTTCAAAATTCTATCATTTTGGTACTACTTGGAAGATAGTCTTGTTTCTGGATCTATGAATTTTCTGGCTCTAAATCAGTCTGTTTCCTTAACATAATCTGGATAAAAAGATTAAGGCTAATTTTCATAGCAATTCTCTGAAAATAAATTCACTTTTTGGAATTCAATCCAATAGGGGAAAAAGCTGCATAGAGAGAGCTTTCTGGATAAAATTTCAATGAATTTCCTTCACGCAATAATTAATTAACATTATGCGGATAATTCATTAAAATCATGCAGATAACTCACTGAATGTGTAATTGCAGACCCCTACGTACACCTAAGGGGCTTAGAGACGATTCTTTGGATGGCCAGTTCCCTTTTATCCAATAGGGAAAAAAGCTGCATAGCGAGAGCTTTCTGTATAAAATTTAAATGAATTTCCTTCACGCAATAATTCATTAACGTTATGCGGATAATTCATTAAAATCATGCAGATAACTCACTGAATGTGTGATTGCAGACCCCTACGTATACCTAAGGGGCCTAGAGACGATTCTTTGGATGGCCAGTTCCCTACTTGGGTCATCGATGATCTAACTACCCTACCGGTCCGTTAGTCCGGTAATCCTGCGGAAAGACAAAACAGGGGAAAAAAGGAGCCCTAAAATGTCAAATTTACCGGTTCCTCCATCCATTGCAACACCCTGCTAACAAATTGAACAAAGAAACCACACTCATTCCAACAACAGAAAACTAAAATCGAAAAAACCCCAGCACCCGTGTAATAACATAGCCGTGTAGGCACTTGGGCAATTCCTGAAGCGCTTTCGTCCCCTGCCAAAGGGACTCATCAGCAGGATTAACCTAATAGTTCCGTGGAACCCCTGTGAGACGCATATATAATATGCTCCCAAACATAACAAACCAAATCCTAAACCCGTCCCAAAAAACCATAAATCAAATTAATCCAAAAATCCTACCCCATCCCTCCCAGTACCACGCCCGAGAATCAATAGCCGCTGGTCACAACACCCGCGGACTATAACACACACTCGCGAAACCACACAATAAAATTCGAACAACACAAATATATCCCATCCATACCCCATATACAGATTCACCAAAAAAACAACAAATTCAAAAACTCACCCCATCGACTCCATGCAGCACCCACAAATGACACCTTCCGCTTCCATAAACACCATCACACACACTTCCACCGATTACACTCGCGACAAGAATAATAAAAATAAAAACACAATACCGAACCGAACACTTCAAATGAAATACAAAAAATATATTGTGGTGAGTTCAAACCGATCACGCTACTCACATCACTAAGAACATATGTTCATAAAACATATGTTATAGTTAACGAAAAAACCCTTTTTCATTTGTAAACAAATAACAGCTGTTGAATTTAACTTAACGAAAATAAAGATGTAAATAAAATCCTAGACTATAAGTACCGTTAGTTTAGTTTATAAGAAGGACAAAATTGTAAATAAAGATAAGTTTTAAATCAGAACTCAGCCGAGCAATTGGCTATTAGTTTCAATTATTTAAACTAAAATTTAGCACTCAATTGTGCTTTGCCTTGGCGCTCTTTAGTGCCGGCAATCTAAGCCAGTGGCGTTTGAAACGCCGGCTAAAAAACCCTAGGTAGGGAAATAAATTTAAAACACAACATTACAATATTTCCAAATTGTCAAACTGTCCACCTCAGGCAGTATAAGAAACAAAATTAAAAATCAAAATGCCAAAAATCAGCACTCCAAAAAATCCCACAAAACACACGAAAATTCCTCACCGCAAAAAAACCAATGAATGGACGTCACCAATAAATTGACAAAATTAAAATAATCCCTAAGAACCGTCAATAAAACATAATCAACACATCCACAGGACCTGAGAGAGATACCTACCGAAACGTGGATTTGTCCACCAACTTTATATAGTCTATTGCTCAAGAAAATCCTATTGAGGAACTTGATTTTTTCTCAATAACAATTTCAAGGCAAAAATTCCTATAAAGTCAATAGGCAGTGTTAATTCCCACCTAAAGCTACGTTGAGATGAGAGAGAGATACGGGAGCCATCTCCGGAATAATAATGGGTCCTATGGAATCCCTAGTTATACATCATAGTCCGTACTCTATGCAGCTTTTTTCCCTATTGGATTGTATGTATACATACTTTTGAATCATATTGTACAAAGTTCTATAAAATATTTTTCATTTACTGTCGTTTACAGTCAAGTCATTTTAACTTTATCATCACAATTTTCTTCATCATTGTCGTCGTCATCATCACAATCTTCATCGTGGGGTAAATTTAGTCAAAACAAGATCTATTCGAATGTAATAACTATGTTACTAAGTCGACGTCATTTATTTCCTGACAGTGATGATGAAAATGATGCATCATATTTACATTCGTTTGTCAACCCTTATTTGATGCTTATTACGTCGTATTCTACATACAACTGCTACTTAACGATTATGTTGGCAATTCGAATCTACCCCTGCAATTTATTGAATTTTTGTATTTGGGCAATTTAAAAAAATGGGAATACATTAATATTCTTTTCGTTTCTTCTGATTGTATTAAAGTCGAAATTGTTAAGTTTGTTATGACGCAATAAAATAAATTATTTCGCCCTTTTTTATGTTTTGCAAATAGTTACTTACGGTATTAGTTTTAAGGATGAACATTAATAGAGCTGTTACATGTTTCTTGGTAATGGGCTCTCATAACTGTTTTCCAAATAATACTGACCCTGCTGCCCATAATCCTGCTACAAAACTCATTTTTATTAGACGAGGTCATTTAGTCAGCAAGTGATCATATTCGCAACCCAGTGTAGAAAATCATTACCAAATATATATATACATAACTAGTTACCTGGTAATGGTAACTAGTTACTTTCCTTATTACATTCCTTATTACTTTTATATGGGGATGTCGCGAAAAATAATGATTTATGCTTACGCACCAGCAAACGAAAAATCAAAAAATATGTCGTTCCTATATGCTTACCCGTATTGGCACAAATAATGAGTCTAAAAACAGATTTTCAAAAAAAACTACACACAAAATAGTTTGTAGTTTAAATTAACTGAAAATGTAATTTAAAATAAATGAAAAATCACTTGAAAACCGGTCTACTGACTTTTCATTTAAATCAAAAGAACTTTTCATTTATTTTTAAATGTTAATAAATAAACTACAAAATCCTTAAAAAATAATGATTTTTCATTTATTTCGTTTTTTTAAATTTCAAAAAATTAACTACAAAATCCGTAAGAATAAATGATATTTAGTTTATTTCATTTTTTTAACTGACCTAGAAATCGAAAAGGAATTATTTTTTTAACAAAACATTTTAAATGAAAATATTAACTGTAATAGAAAATCCGTATTTCTATGTAATTTATTTTTTAAAAAAATGACAAAAATAGTTAAAAAATATATTTCTTTGTATTTTAACTGAATAGTCATTTAAAAATAAATATACGGATAACTTTTTAAATAAACTACAGTCAGTTACTGTAATAATATTTTCAGTGAAAATTTAATAAAAAAAAAATTTATTGTTAATATTTTTTAATAAAATGTGCTTGTGCCATGAATCCAACCTGGGGCTCTAGATTGCTAGTCGACAGCGCTACCATCTGAGCTATCTCGATATATTATATTTGATAAAAACATGCTGCTCACAAGTATGCTTACGCGCCATCATACAAAAAATCAAAAATATGTGGTTACATAGCATACATGGGAATTTTTCATTACCATTGAAATTTCATTACCATTAGTTCATACGAATGACAATGAAAAAAATGTCATTACCATTTAATGGTAATGAAATATTTTTCATTAGAAAAATCATTACTAATGGTAATGAAATGACACTAATGTATAAAAAAACTAATTACAATTGATTAAAAACCATTTGTTTACAAAAAAATTCAGACAAACGAAAACGAACAACGGGTTTGGCCGCGGAAGTTATAAAACATATTTTTTTAAGTAGGATCCATTTAATTCCGTTAAACTTTACCTGGATACAAATAACAATGGAATGGAATGTAATATTTAATTTCAAATGAGCATGAGCCTGAATAAGCATATTCTGTCAATGGCAATTATTTTTTTAATTTACTCATTATCAATGGTAATGAAATTTAAAATCATTGTCATTAATCAATGAAATTAAATTTTTAAATCATTACCATTAATTAAAAAAATGGTAATGAAAATAATTTCATTACAATTGATATGCAATGGTAATGAAATCATCAATTAATTAGTCCACCTCATTAATTACTCCCATGTATGATACATATTATATCCTTAGCAGAGTTAAAAAATGTTAAGTCTAAAAACAGATTTTCATAAAAATTACAAAAAACTGGACAATTACTTTATTCTTGCATTTATGAATAAAATATGTCATTATTGGAAATTCATTATTATATCCCAGTGTAGAAACGGTAATGACATATCATTATTTTTTGGACTACCAGTAATGACACCCACTTACCTTCTGTATTATTTTAAAACATATAATAATCAGTTACTGATAATGACTTATTTTTATCATTATTTCAAATAGAAAATAATTTTTTAGATTTTTTTGAAAATTTTTTGAAATCCATTTTTAGACTCAATATTTTTTAAAAACTGGTAAGGATATATGTAACCACACATTTTTTGATTTTTTGTATGTTGGAGAGTAAGCTTACTTGTGTGCAGCAGGTCAATTATGTTTTTATCTATTAAATATTACATGTCGATATACCTCAGATGGTAGAGCTATTGACTGGCAATCTGTAGACCCAGGTTCGAATCCCGCACCAGCAAAAAATACAATAAAATATATTTTTTTTTATATAATTTATTTTTTTTTTTTGAAAATCTATTTTTAGACTCATTATTTTTGTCAGTACTGGTAAGCACATAGGTAACGATATATTTTTTGATTTTTCGTATGCTGGTGTGTAACCATAACTCATTATTTTTCGCGACATCGCCATGTAAAGGTAATAAGAAATGTAATAACAAAAGTAACTAGTTACCATTACCAAGTATGTAGTTACATAACCACATATCTGGTAATCATTTGCTACACTGGGATGTTATAAATTAATGGAGAACGTAAGTTGGTGTCATTACTGGAAGTCCAAAAAATAATAATAGAGCTTACAAAAGCATAACAAAATCTTAGTGTCCGGCAAGAGATCTAAGAAGTGCGCCACTGATACTGGTACTTGAAGCATGTTTGTTATTTATCTTATAACATAGATTACAAAAAGTCTAACATCAGCAAAATCGGTTCGCATTTGTAAAAGTTGCACGACAAGAAAGCTTTTGTATACCCGAGATGATCAACTTTGACACCCTGTAGCACACCCTGTGATAAAACAGGGTGACTACGATACTAATTTTCTAAAAGCCTAGATCTTTATCTTCAGTACTAGTGAACATTTTTTTTCGATTGGATCGGTAGTTTAGAAGATCCATAATTATTACCATTTTTTTTGGTTTGGAACCACTGTGTAACGGTAAATAATTGTAATCAAATAATGTATATACACTGAGAGAATTATCTGCATGATATTAATGTATTTTTGCATGAAACCAATGAAGTTTCACTAGAACTCGTCCATTGAAACTTTTCATTTAATTAATGGAATTTTTCAAAGAAAGTTGTAAAAATTTCATTTTATTTATTAAAAGTTTCATACTTTCAACGAAAAAGTTTCATTAAAACTGGATTCATACAATATATGCAGCTTTTTCATCAAATTTAAGAAATTTTTCATTTACTTTGTGAAGAAAACTTCATTAGTTCATTGAAAATTTTCATTAAAACTCGTCCAGCAAAATTCCCTCTGTGTATAAGCAAGTTTTGAGCAACAAGTTTTTTAGGTAACGGTACTATTAAATACTCTTTGTATTTTTGTAGAAACAGAACAAAATGTAAGTGACCTTATCTTTCTGACGAGCACCTTATTACAATAGAAGTACGCGTGACCAATGCATTTCCAGGGTGGTCAAAAAGTTTAACAAGGACCTAATAGTTCAAAAAAAGCCTAGAACGGCTAAGGCAAAAAGATTCAGGAACGAAACCAAAGCCAAAAATGTGAAGAAGATATTGAGGGCGATTCCAAACAGAGTTAAAGTTAAGCCTGGATTAGCCAGACGTATCTCTGCGTAGCTGAATTAATGAGTTAAATAAGAACAGAAGATATGTTGTGTTTTTGGTTTCATTCTTATGCATTCAATGTAGAGCAAACGTAAATACACAACGAAAATCTGTTTTGAATACACCACTACGTCGACAGGGTATAATAAATTTGTGCTGATGTTTGAAACACCAAAAAATATTGGACCTGGACCCACCTTTTAGTATACCGATCGACTCAGAATAACTTTTTGTTTCGATTTAACCCGTCCGTCTGTCTGTTAATGCATTCTTGTGCGCACTCTACAGGTCGCAAATATTAGCATATTTTGATGAAATTTGGCACACCGACCTCTGTCGGCCCAAGGATGAAGGCTATTTATGATTCACATGGTCCCAAGGAAAAAGCCTATTGATTCTAGGTAGCATCGGTCCATATTTGGACCTATCGCCCAAATGGGCTATATTTCCGATTTGCTCTTATTTTATCATTTTATAGAAATTTTTGGCAAAAAAATTTTTTTTTAAGTTTTTGGCAGATCGCTTTTACTCCAGAAAAAAAGGAAACTAGTTTATGTGAGATATGTGTTCACATAAGTTTAAATAAATCTATTAACTGAACGAGAATGGAACATGCATTTTTATTTTACCAAAATTCAGTGTTATAAAATTCAAGCTAAGATTATACATTTTTTACAATTGGCATCACAACTTTATCCAGCTGATTGAGTCTTATTAAGAAGATATACAATCATTGGCGGGCTAAAACCGGTCTGGGGTGGGCAAAGCCCACCCTAGACTGCTTTTTGCCTACACCAGAATTTAAAAAAATATACCTGTAATTCTTGTATTTATGACTTTGATGGCAAAATGTATCACAATATTATTATTTTTTATTAAATATCAATTATTCCTGTGTTTTTGGTTGGGAAAATGTATACTGGTCAGAGAAACAAGCCGATCAAAATAATCGGCGGCGGCGGCGCAAGCAAAAAATCGGCGGCGGCGGCGGCGATTAAGGTTGAGCCGGATAAAAAACGGCGGCGGCGGCGCAACCAAATAATCGGCGGCGGCGGCGGCTTGATCGGCTTGATAGAACATTATACACGTAATTTAAAGATGTTTAAGGGTTTTTTCCAAAATATAGCAGTAGAAAATTGTACAAAAAATTTGGAATTATCAAATAAAAAATAATTTTAAGTTAAATTCATCGATAAAAATTACAAATTTAGGATTTTTAGTTTTTGAACGGACCTAGACGGAGAGATAGTTGGGCTTTCCAAATATATACATATGTTTATATATTCAACAAAACTGTGTGGAAATATTTTCAAATAAAACTGATTTTCTTAATTTTTTCTTATTTTGTTTAATTTTGACGGCTTTTAATTGCAATATTTTGTTTATAAAAAAATAATTTTTATCTAATTTATTCTTAATTCAGGGTAAAATGAAGATCTACTTTAATCGCTTTAAAATTGTCAAAGTTATACATTTTTTTATAAACATGGAATCTTTGTATTTATAAGAAAATTGAAAATATTAACCTTAATGAGTATGCAAACAAGAACATCGAGTTGTCTTATAATAGCTGAAATTAAATGTTTAGAAAAATTACGATAACCTTTTCTATTTTCAATTAATTTAAACAAAAGAATCTGATTTTACTATGAACTAAACCCACTTTCAGAATAAATTACAATAGTAAAGAATTGTTTAATACTGTAAAAAAGCCGTCAAAGTATAGAAATTAAAAAAAAATTAATTTTAATATTTAAAAAAAAAATCAACATATTTCAGTTACAAATAAATAATTCTATATATATTTGGAAAGCTTTGTCTTTCCAAAAACGCTAAAAGATTCAAAATCGGTTGAAAAATTGCTGAATTTCACCCACAATGACACTATCACCCCTGTTCTGAATTCCGAAACTTTTTAATTAGAGTGGTTTTGTAAAATCACACAAAATCCAAAATGTCGGGAATTGATTGTTTCGAACAAATTTTAGCATACTGACAAATTTTAAAATAAATTTTAACATTTATTTTTGCAACAAAATATTCATTATACTTTCACCAAGCTTTTCCAAAACGAAATAAAACGAAGAAAATATTTCGGATGTGGATCACAGAACAGCAAAAAAATTCGGAATGTTTCACTTTAGAATTTTTTTAAAATTCTTAAATATCTCCCCAATTTTATAAGTCGACCGAGAAATAACTTACTTACTTCGTCCGCAATGTCTTAAAAATGTGTCTTTTGATAATAATTTCAGGTGTACTGAAATTTCTGAAAAATGTGATGTGATCTATAAATTCGAATGAATTAAATCTTTAATTCATTTTTGGACTTTTAACCAAAATTTACTAATATATCATTCGTTTATACTATTCCTTATGAATTCATTCACTGGTTTCATTCTTTTAATTTTCATGCATAGTAAATGAATTCTTTCATGAATTCATTCTTTTTATAATGATCTTTCACGTTTCATTCGGTTTGTAAAAGATTAAAACAAATGTTGCGTTTTTAATTATTTTTATTGGTTTTGTATATGATATAAATATTAAATCCCTAAAATAAGCCACATTTTTATTTAATTTGTAATTATAAACTAAAGTGTTGTCACAATCATTAGTATCTTCATACCTTAGATCTTTTACTGATTGAATAAAATGACAATTTTGATAAGCCATTTTGTAAAAGATTAGAATTAATGAAAAAATTATTTAAATTGATTGTAATTCTATAAGGAATGTATTCAGCATAAGAATGCATTCTATTTAATTTTAAACTTTGGGAATGAAACCTATGAATTAATTATAAAGGAATGGTTTGATGGAATGATATATATTCAATTTCTAAAGCTGAATTCGGTTTTGTGCGAATTAAGCTAAAATTGAATTAATTATTTCGAAGCTCTGCCTACAATCTACACTTGGTCATTTGAAAAGTATATATATTTTTTATTTTATTTTGTAACACTGTGTAATTTGTATCCAAAACTATGGGTGCTAAAGACGTGTTCATTTGGATTCTCTCCTCTATTAAATATCCAAATTTCAGCGAAATCTGTCAGAAGTTTTCAAGAAAAACTGCCAACTTAAGAAATATTTATGACAAAAACCCTTCTTAGCTCTGACTATAAAACTGGTTCTTTTATTTCTTTTGAACTAAAAAAAAATACCCTTGATGGTTCAGGAAATGATGAAGTAGAAAATTTGTTTTAAAAATGACATTTGCTTTTAATTTTTTTATTTTGGAAAATTGATACTTCCAGCCGAAATGAGCCGAAAAAAATCGGCGGCGGCGGCTGAGGCAAAAATGACCGGCGGCGGCGGCTTAAACGGCTTACGGCGGCTGGCTTGTTTCTCTGATACTGGTTTCCTAGGAAGATACTTTGTTGGAATCTAAGGGTCAGTTTTAAAGCCAGAACTAAGATCGATTTTTGTCTAATATATTTCTTAAATCAGAAATGTTGCTTGAAACTTTCTTACTTAAGAAATATTTAAGAAACAAATCTGATTATAAAAATGGGCCTAAGAGTTTTTTTTAAGAAAAAATAGAATTACAGATAGTAATAGTTAATAGTTTCTTAACCCTTTCACTACCCAATTTTTGTTTGCGGATGTATCATTCTTTTGACTTCAGATTCTTCTTAAGAGTCCTCAAATTAGAAAAAAATATGTAAGATATTTTGCCCCCTCCACCTCCTGCCCACCGAAAATGATGTTCGAAAATCGATTTTTTCAAATTTCTTAGCCCCGTTTTACCCCTTAAACATTCGAGTAGCCAAAAATCCTTAGGTGGGTTTTCTTCTCGTCATAAAACAAAGCTGTATACCAAATTTCAATTCTCTATATTCATTAGTTTAGGAGAAACACCAAAATCCCCTTTTCACGGAGATTATGATATTTTCAAAAAATTTGACTTCATTGACAAATATCGCGACCATATTGCCATGTTGAACTGTTTATACATATGTGACCTTCTCCGAGAAAAGAGACCTAGTGTGTCAAAAAACGGGTTTGGACTTAAGAGTGGATTCTGGTACCTAAAAGGGTGTAGAACAAGATGAAATGAGTTAGATTTCTGATAAAAAATTATTTACCCCATAAAAACGTACAAAACGAACTTGGGAAATGATAAAACTATGAAATTATGAAACTTTAAATGCGTTCTTCTCAAAACTTCATTTTCACACACTAGGTCCCTTTTCTCGGAGAAGGTCACATATAATGATTTTCATTTGAAGTCCAAGATCCTAATAAACTTACTTGTAAAAAGTATAAAGTTTTTTTTGCACTATTAAATTTTATATATTCTTTTAAAGATGTGTACACTGTAGTGTACAAGGGTAGTGAAAGAGTTAAAGGAATAATTAGTTAATATCTAACAAGGAAGTTACTTCCCAGCAAAAACAGACACTATCGAGTAATTAAGCGAGTAAGTAGCACACAAATGGCTTCACTATACTTACCAGACTATTTACTCGCAACATTACTTTTGTTCGCGATGTCCAAAAATTCATGGTTGGTCATTACCCTCTCGCTTACAAAAAAAGTGCGAATAACGAGTTACCCATAGTGAAAGAATAAGTAGTTACTCACAAAGTGGTTACTCAGAAGTTAGGAAATAAGTGATAACCCTACATTGTAAAATAGTTGGGTACTTTTTACCTTTGAAAATTTCCTATGTAGTTCAAAACAAATTTATAAATAAAATATTAATATACAAAAAGACTTAATATACAAAAAGACTTAATCAGTACCAATTACCAGTAAGTGATTACTTTGCACGAATATATAAGTACTTCTATAACTTATTATCGGTAAGTCATTATTTTGTATTTTAAAGTAATGCAAAAGGTAATGACCTATTATTACTTGGCAATCCGTATGGTAATGACCTGTCATTATCATGTTTTTGTTGGGTTCAAACTAAACGCTACTATTTTGATGAAATTTCAATACGCTGTAGAAACAAAATTTCTAAGTTGAACATCTCATGAATTTTGACCACCTCGATTATTTAAATAGTTAAAATCAGGGTTGGCAGGCAATACCGCTAAAATACCGTTATCGATTCAAAACTTTCAACTAACTACCGTTACCCCTAAAATACCGATACCGAAATACCCGGAATACCGTTATCCTTAAAATACCGCTACCGAAATAACTGAAATACCGTTATCCTTAAAATACCGATACCGAAATGAAAATCGATACCCTTAAAATACCGTTACCGATATAAACGAAATAGCATTATCCCTAAAATACCATTACCGTTATTTTTAATTTTCTGCTTTTGGTAATTTCACGTGGTTATTGAGTATTTTTTATACATTAAGTTGATAAATTGTTTATGTTTTTAATCTCGTTTGTTTTTTGTAAAAAAAAAATTGCGGGATGCATCGAAATAACTGACTACTGTTACTCTTAAAATACTGTTACCGATATAACTGAAATACGGTTAACCTTAAAATACCGTTACCGAAATAACCCGAATATCGTTATCTTTAAAATACCGTTAGCGAAATAACTCAAATACCGTTATCCTTAAAATACCGATACCGAAATAAATGAAATAGCGTTACCCTTAAAATACCGTTACCGATATAACATAAAATATCGTTACCCTAACGATAACCGCATTCGTTTCGGTTACCATCCATGGTTAAAATAAATGGTTAGAATGGGTTCGAAATGGGAAGAATATAATGAGCCAGGTTGATTTTAGGTTTCTTTTCTCTATCAAATGTTCAAATTTCATCCTAATTTGCTTGGAATACATTCCATACGAGGGTTTCTTCAAAAAAATATATTCACATTTCAGAGTTTTCTATAAAAACAATCAGGGTATTCATGATGGTATGTACATGTGCATATTTTTAATTTACTAATTTGCTATGCAAATTGTAACATATCGTGAGCGTCTTTTTTAAGTCAATTGCATATTTGCTTTAAGAGCTATTTTGTGCACTGTTGTCAACTTTTTTCCTAAAAATATCGCTAAATCAAACTAAAAACTCACTATAAAATAGCTGAATGTAATTGAAATATCGCTAGATTTCACGGCAAAATAGCTAAATTGGCAACAGTGATTTTGTTTACGTCAAAAATAAAGAAATTGTATTGTTTAAGAAAATTTGTGAATCATAAAAATAATTAGCGTGTTTTTTAATCACCTGGATTTAGAATTTTTCATACAAAAAATGGATTTATTAAATCCAAAAAAAAAGCTGGATTTAATAAATCAACAATAAAAGCACAAATATATGAAACAGCCTATTATTTTAATGTCAGAAAAAAATACGAATGAAAATTAAAAGAGAACCAAAAAAATTGAAAAACTAGCAAATAAAAGGTTTTTCTTAAATTTTTTTTTTATGAAATATGTTTAGAAAAAAAACTACACCTCACCAAATACATATTTATCATCTTGGACATGGAGAAATAGCTCAAATAGATATGGCAATTTTTCACTCTACAGTAAGTAATTTAATTTAATCCAATTAGTGAATATTAAATATTGCAATGGAATTTTTCAATTGTGTAAAAATATAAATTGAAGTGATAAAACTGAAAAGGCAGACTGTTTATCGCTGTTTTATGTAAAATATAATTATAAATTAAAAGTTAAAGTAGAATCCTCCATCATCGAATTCGGTATTAAAAATTAGGGTGAAAGAAGTGTCGGACAGAAAATGTTTTTTAAAATAGGAAAAATCTAACCCCATCTGTTGAGCACTTTTATAACTACTTTTTGGATTTATTAAATCCAAGTGATTAGAAAAAACGGCTAATAATAAAATAATTAAAAAAAAAATAAAAGATTTTATGCTAATAAAAATCACAAGTAATTTTTTTATTACTTTTTCTTATTTTATAAATAATAATACGGCGGCTGATATGCCAAAAACTGATGTTTTGTTTTATTTGCAACTTAGCTTATACAGGGTCCGCCATCTAACGTTTTTTTTCAACTAGTGCTTATTTCGTGAATGGTAACACTTAGCTCATGTCTGATTTGACAGATAATTAGTTTTATCCTTCCGCTGAACGAATATGGTTGTGTATACGCTTGAACAACGCTGGCAAATATTGCGACATTACTTTGAAAATCATCGTAATGTTGCAGAATGTGTGCGAAGTCAATGGCGATCGTTATCGGGCCATGTTGAACGAATTTTTGTTCACAAAAATTGAAGAGGAGGATATTGGCAACATTTGGTTTCAACAGGACGGCGCTACGTGCCACACAGCCGAAGCTACACTCGATGTTTTGCGCCCTGTTTTTGAAGATCGCATTATCAGCCGCAGAGCTGATGTCATTTGGCCACCTCGGAGCTGCGATTTGACACCGTTGGACTATTATTTGTGGGGTGCCGTCAAAGATAAGTGTTACGCCAAGAAGCCAGAGACAATTGACACTTTAAAGGACAATATTCGTGAAGCCATTGGTGAAATACAGCTGCACACAATCGATAATGTGCTTAAAAATTGGGCCGATCGTGTAGGCTACTGCATGGCCAGCCGAGGCAGCCATATGAATGAAATTATTTTCCATTATTAACCGGAAGGATTGTATTTTCAAATAAAAAAAGAAATTTGAGAAAATATTCAGTCGTTTTTTTTTATAGCATTTTCAAAAAAAAAAAAGTTATTTGGCGGACCTTGTATGCAAAGTGATTTTTGCTAAAGGGTTTTTTATTGGAAATGAAGAAAAATAAAGCAAATTGCTAATACATACATTTTGTTGTTGTGTTGATGCAATCGATATTTTTTGCAATCATTTGCAACGTTTTCATCATTTGCAATACCCATCGTGTGTACCCTTATCATTGAATTATGAAAATTTTATCAGAAGTGAGGGATTAATTTTAAAAAGTTGTTTTTTTTTGTATGAAAAAATTGTAAGTATAATGCCGAAACTCTGAAAATGGGTAAGTAAACATTAGAATTTAAATGGGTCCCCTGCCCCCCCCCCCCCCAGAAAAATGGTCTAATTACGCCTATGTATACAATGTTGATAAATTTGTAATCAAATGGATTAAGTTTTTATCAAAGGCATATAAAAAACAATTAAAAAATCCTAATCAAATGTATTAATATTTTATTGGAAATTTATTCAATGAAATAAGTAGCAACAAATTTTTAACTGAATGAAGAATTTTCGTGATTGGGGTATTTTAACAATAATATTCATTGAATAGCTGGTTTTTTGTGCATGCTTATTACTCACATAACTCGAATTCAATTTACGAAATTTTTTTAGGAACATATATATCTTGTTAATCGAGGGATAAGTGCTTTACAAATGTGAAAGAGTTTTTGATTTTCATATGCAGCTGCATTAGCCACACCAAAAACAACGAATAAAGAAACGTTGCAATTAGATGGTTATAAAACTGATTTAGTGGCTCCACACAAGAGCACAGAACAATTTATTCGAATTATTTTAAGCAAGATATATAGTACCGATTATCAAAATGCGATATACAGTAGTCCCCGCTTAAATGCGACTCCAAAAATTCAGAGTTTTCTACGCATTTAAACGAGGGATGCGAAAATACGGATAAATGCGCAACTTATTAAACAAACTTATTTTTTTTAAGTGAAAGTTTTTTATACATTTTCTGCTTATTTCTTTCCATTACAGAAAACTTTTCCATAAAAATTTGAGTTTTGTTTAAAAATAATTTTAAATAGTTTTTAACACAATTTTCTTTTGTTTACTAAAAAAATTTATAGAATTTCTTTTTCCTAGATTGTTTTTCTACGAGTGCATTTAGGCGATAAATTTAGTATTTGAACGGAATTATTCCCATATAAATTGTAAGAAATACTAATTTGCCAGCACCTATTGCGTGTTTAAACGCGGAACCCATTTAAGCGGGGCGCATTTAAGTGGAACTACTGTAAGTACAAGATGTGGACAAAAGAAAAAAAATAAAAATCATAAATATTAACGATCAAAAACAACATAATTTGTTTTTATTGTTGGGGAAAAATTAAAAAAGGCAAAGTATAAAGAAAATGGTATTAATTTTTTTTATCGATTTAAATGTGGTTTTTGTTGTAAGTGGTTTCTTTTTTCAGTTTTCCTTCTTATTGAATACGCTTTCACACATACATTAACCATTTCTCAATTACCACAAATCACACCAGAAAATTTTAATTATCGGGTATATGGATGCTGAAATAGCTTCCAAACTGCTCGTTCATACATACACTACAATGAATGGTACGCCTTATTTTCATATTGCCATTTGTGTGTTATTATTACGACTTCTGTTTTGTTGTTGTAGCTTTTTTATGTTGTTACATAGTGTTGAAAGATTGTGTTTGTGCTATATTGTTTAATGTTGTAAATATGAATTTTATTTTGGGTAGCAAAACTGTAGTGCATTGCAGAGAAAAAGCCTTATTTATCATCGCATTTGTTGACTCGCAAGTGGCTTTTATGGCCATCGTTAAATTATGATTATGGCGATTACAAATCTGATTGCTAGTACTTCTGTTCCTCTATATACACGATAGATATGTATGTTCCTGAAAAAAATGGTGTAAATCAAATTCAAAATTTTTTGTAAATTGACAAATTGCGTAATTCGATCTACAAGGTTTGTTATTTTCGAATTTTATATAAATATTCGATACATATTTAAGCATTTATAAAAATTTTAAGTAGATATAAATTTATGTTCTAATTCATAATAAAAATATATTTGGTCTTTGAAGCTTGTTATAGTTAAAGTAGACATTTCGTTTAATAAAGAGTTATTAGAAATCTTGATTCATAATCGTTTTTTAACTATAAATTAATTTTTCGATTTGATACTGGCAACACTATCGTTTATTTTGTCTCTTCTCCCAAATAAGTGGTAAGCATGGATGGTAACCGAAAAGAATGCGATTATCGTTAGGGTAACGATATTTTATGTTATTTCGGTAACGGTATTTTAAGGGTAACGCTATTTCATTTCTTTCGGTATCGGTATTTTAAGGATAACGGTATTTGAGTTATTTCGGTAACGGTATTTTAAAGATAACGATATTTGGGTTATTTCGGTAAAGGTATTTTACGGTTAACGGTAGTCAGTTATTTCGATGCATCCCGCAATTTTTTTTTACAAAAAAAAACACGATATTAAAAACATAATCAATTTATCAACTTAATGTACAAAAAATACTCAATAACCACGTGAAATTACCAAAAGAAGAAAACTAAAAATACCGGTAACGGTATTTTTGGGATAATGCTATTTCATTTATTTCGGTAACGATATTTTAAGGGTATCGATATTTCATTTATTTCGGTATCGGTATTTTAAGGATAACGGTATTTCAGGTATTTCGGTAACGGTATTTTAAGGATAACGGTATTCCGGGTATTTCGATAACGGTATTTTAAGGGTAACGGTAGTCAGTTGAAAGGGTTTTGAATCGATAACGGTATTTTAGCGGTATTGCCTGCCAACCCTGGTGGTAAGTGATGTAAAAATTTAGAAAACGATTGAATCGCTAATCGGAAGTGAAAATGTATTTTCTTAAATTAGAGAACTAATGATGTAAAAAAAAACATATTTTAAAAGCCATTAAAACATTTTTTTATTTATAAAAGAAATCAATGGAATTGTTGTAAAACAGCAATTTTTTTAAAACATACCCAGTCAGAAAAATACAAACGGGAAAGCGGTGGCAAAGCACTTAAACAGGTGGTACAAGTACTGGCAAAAAGTGCTTTCCCATTCCCAAAATGATAACATCATTAGACAAAAGGACCGGCTGTTCAAAAAGCGCCGGAAAAGCACTGGAGGAACAAAATTTTTAAACGTTGGAAAAACGCTGGCAAAACCAATAAATAGGTGGTCTGGAAATATATTTTCCAAAATAAAATTTAAAAAAAGTTCATATGTATTTTTTTTGGTCCTGCCGTGATTTGAACCCAGGCCGTCAGATTGGCAGACGATTGCTCTACCCACTGAGCTAACGAGACATATAATATTTAGTGGCTAAACACATAAATGAGTGATAATAGCTGGACAACTACTGGCTGTGCCAAAATGCTAGTACTGGCAAACAATTTTTAGTAACTAGTATGCCAGTGTTGGTCTTGAAGGAGCTTTCCCACAAACAAAAAAATTGATTTTATAAAACAAAAAAAATTTTAAATTAAAAAAAATCCAAAAAAATTTTTTTGCTTGCAACCGGATTTGAACTCGGAACCTTCCGACTACAAACATTTTTTAACGAAGCGTCAGCATTTTTATAAAATCATTGGTTTTCCAGTGAATTGATTTTTGTACGCCTGGTAGCATTGGCTAGGTAGCACTGGATAACCACTGGTTGCAAACCTTGGCATATTACTCTAAGCCAATTCTTTGCCAGTGGTTTTTTTTATAAACCACCGAAATTTTTGTAAAACAAATACTGGTAAAACGCTTTTCGGAAACGCTGGCAAAGCGTCCCAAATGAGTGTTCTGCCAGTAATTTATTTTTAATACCGTGGTTACCCAGTGGTATGCCAGTGCTTGATTTTTTGTACCACTGGCGATTTCTGACTGGGTATTATTCGGAGCATACAAAAGGTAATCGAATGTCGAATAATGTTTTGATAGTCTGTACATCACTGTGTTTTGTTTTTCTTTTTAATTTTATTTTCACATTGTTTTTGGAAATTTTTTCGAAAAATATCATTAGCTACGAGTTTGTTGTAGCTGGATGAAGCTTGTTGGAATCCACACATTCTAAGGAAAGGATATCTTCAGTAAATCACTTAATGCCTGAAAATTAAATAATGAACAATTAAATAGTGACCTCCTCACTCTAAACTTTATTAAAGGTTTAAAGTTAATGATTACCAACTATAAACCTTTATTATTTAATGGTTATTAAGCAAATATGAATACTGTTTTTCAGAAATTAGCTTAAAATCCTGCAATAAGACTATTGTAAAAGTTTATGAATTACGCTGTTAGATTCTTAAAAATTAACTGTGTTATTCAAAAACTTTTAAAAAAGCCTAATTACAGATTTTTAAGCTAATTTGGCAAAAAGAATATTCACAAATGATTAATAACGAAAAATTTATTAAACGCTTAAAGCAGGGTATGGCCTAAAATATATGTTTGATAAAGTTTGGAAAAAGAAAACCATTGTAAAAACTAAAAAACGTGAATTTACAATTATTAAATGCATTGTTAAAGAGTCATCCACCCAAGAATAGATGGAACACAACATTTTGTATCCAACCGAAAGAAAAAACTGCAAAAATTCCAAGACTAAACTCTTTTTTCGAAACTTTTCCCAAATTTGCATAAAAATAAAATAAAAACAAATTCAATAAAATAGTGATGCATTTATAATAAAACCATACTCGATATTCGAATACTTTCGTAACATAAAAGTATTCTTTAACACAATTTGTTCCCATTATTACTTCTCAGAAATGTTTAAAAATTGCTTTTTAATATGTTTGGATTTGTAATAAAACATTTTAATTTCCAAAACAACATACTTACCTACAATTACCGAGTCAATCGTTCACAAAATTCATGTATCACTAACAATAAAAGGAGAGAATATACAAAGTGTTGCCAGAATTAAAAACAAAATTAATAAAATTTTATTGTATGTTTTTGAATTCAATGTTTTAATATAGGTTTAATAGAGATAATGAATGCTTTAGCAAATTCATGTTTTAAAGCTAAATTAATAAGTTTTTTTGAATAAAAGCGTAAGTAGTTATAAAAATGCTGCCAAGTTTTGAAAATTCTTGGCTTTTCTTTTTTTAATGAAAACAAAAATATTTTACATAGAATTTTTTTTAAATTCCGGTCCAAAGGCGGCCCCAAATGTTTAAATTTTATTTTTTTTTAAAATAAAATTAATAACTTAGATTAACTTAGTTTTACCCCATAAATATCCATTTGGAATGATATGTTTAGAACCGAAAGTTGTTTCTTTTAGTAGGTTTGAGGTTAGGAAGAAGAATAAACCTTTTTCTCTAAAAATTATAAACACATTAAGGTTGTTCACAAGAGGTGTGGAATTTGTTGCATCGTTCTATCGTCCTAACAAGAAACAGAGTTGTTAGAATTTAAATTGAAAAAATACAACATTTGAGAATAGCACGATACAACATTTTTACGTATGTTTAGTGTCCTACCCAGCAAAATATTGGTAATGACACCTCATTACTATCTGCATTACCCAAAATGATATATCATTACCTTTTGCATTATTTTATAATATAAAATAATGACTTCCTAATAACTGCCTTTTGTATTCATTGTTTCTAAATATAAAAGAATGACTTACTCGTAATAGTTCAAATAAGTACTTTTTACACAGTTAAATTTTATACATTTTTATTTATTATATGTAAATATGTTTTATGTTTAAATTTTTATGACGAGTCCTAAAATTACACACTAGAGAAAACTTAAATTTTTCTGAATGTATTTCCTTAAGCTAATAGTATTCGCCTAAGTCCTTATTTTTAAGAATCAAGTAAGCAATCGGATAACCACTTATAATTCAACTTTTTGTAATCATGTGTGTAACCACTTATTATTCAAAATCTCATAACTACTTATTTCTCATTTTTTCGTAAGCGAGCGGGTAAGCGTAACTACTTATAAAAACGACCACGCTAAACAAAAATAATGAGTTTAGACGCCAAAAAATAAGTTGTGCGGAGCTATGCATTTTTATTATATAACCACTTATTTGGTAATGAAAGATTTTGTGGGTATGTTTGAGTGTGCTAACAGATGGAAAACCCAATAGAAAAGCGTTGTTAAAGTCAAATAAAAATTTTAACAACTCTGTTTTTTGTTAGGACGGTACAGCATATCCCAGCAAAATATTGGTAATGACACCTCATTACTATCTGCATTACCAAAAATGATATGTCATTACCTTTTGCATTATTTTATAATATAAAATAATGACTTCCTAATAACGGCCTATTGTATTCATTGTTTCTAAATATAAAATAATGACTTACTCGTAATATTTTAAATAAGTACTTTTTACACAGTTAAATTTTATAGATTTTTATTTATTATATGTAAATATGTTTAAATTTTTATGACGAGTCCTAAAATTACACACTAGAAAAAACTTAAATTTTTCTGAATGTATTTTCTTAAGCTAATAGTATTTGCTTAACTCCTTATTTTTAAGAATCAAGTAAGCAATCGGATAACCACTTATAATTGAACTTTTTGTAAGCATGTGTGTAACCACTTATCATTCAAAATCTCATAACTACTTATTTCTCATTTTTTCGTAAGCGAGCGGGTAAGCGTGACTACTTATAAAAACGACCACGCCAAACAAAAATAATGAGTTTAGATGCCAAAAAATAAGTTGTGCGGAGCTACGAATTTCTATTATATAACCACTTATTTGGTAATGAAAGATTTTGCTGGGATATTACACCCCTTGTGACTTACCTAATTAATTTACAAATTAGACTAGATCTAGTTTCTGCCTTTTTCTAAGGACAGGCTTCATCAGCGATTATTATTGTTTATATTTTATTGTCACATTGTCTCTATATGATAATTTTTCAATAACCCGCCGGATGTAGGAATCGAACCTGTACCTATTCCTACATAACAGATGTAACAATTCAAAGGTGCGCAGCTTAGCCATCTAACCCAAGTAAGGTATTGAATGCAATGTAACAAATTCATAGTTTTCTTTCCTGTTGAGCTTTCTGTTATTGTTTTTTTCTCAGAAGAGATGAAACACAGACACATACAAACATCAAATTTTAGATTTTTTGTTTATCTTCCAATCTCCTCCGTGTCTCCTTTCATTTTGTCCCATCTAACATAAATACACAATACAAATTTCATCGAAATCTGAAGGAACCCGATATACAAAAATTACAAAAAAATGGGGTTTATCCATATGTAATATTTTCAACCTTAAGGCACATTTACATGCGAGATGGAGCAAAAATCAAATCCAAGTAGCTCTAGTGTGAATGATTTAAGCTATTTGGGGTTGCTTTTTGCTCTATCTCTAGCAATTTTCTCTCTTATGCAAACAGTGTTTGAATCGCAACAATATCATATTCGGTTTCTTTTTTTTTATTTAGATTTCAAAAATACGATAATGTCCATAGCCAATAAACGGGGCTTAAAAAAGAAAACAAATAGTAAAAATTAGTATTTTATATTTTTTAGAAATAAAAGGCTTTAAATTAGTTATTAAAATTTTATGGCTTATTTTCTGTAAGTATTTGTTTCCTGTATACACTTGATCCCGGGATCAAATGTCTTCGTAAAAACACTTGATCACCAGGATCAAGTTTGTTTATGAACCCAGGATGAAGTGTGTGTGTAACCCTAAAATGTTTTTTCAGAAAAGAAGATACCTATTTTAGAAAGTTTTCCAGCCAATTTTAAAAAAAGAAAAATATTGAATACCCGAGTAAAAAAAATTATATATAATCATATATGGCATATATTACAATATATAATTAGACATGTCGTTATGTATATCCATATATAATTATATATGATGTCTTTTTCAAAATTTTTCCTTATACTATGCCATATATAATTTCAACTAATTAGATATCGGCCTTTATAATTTTAGATATGGTATATATGATTATATATTACAGGTATGGGCACGTAAATGGCTTGAAGGGCCAAATTTGGGATTTCACAATCTTACTGAGGGCCGCACAAATTAATACATTAATCGACAAAAATGAATTTTTTGTGCAGCCTTCTGCTTAAACCTTTTTTTTTTAATATTTTGGTTTCCTAAGCCCGGATCTAAAGCCAAAAAAGGTCCATTGAATAGCCTTCGAATTGTGGGTCTTTCTTTTTTTATCCCCTTATCCTTTATGAGTCCAAATTGCGGAGAAGTACATCAAAATCATAATATTTCTATTATTGGCTATGCTTTCAAGAAGACTTCGAAAACATATTTTATTGTTTGCTCCATTCTCATTTCGTTGATGTAGTAGACTACGTTTAATATGAAATTTTGATGTTTCATTTTGCATTGCACTATTGCCACCACTTTCTAAAGAAAACTGAAGAATGGGACTTAGAAAATCCCCGAAACGATCGCCTTTTCATTCCTGATAGTGTTAGAGGTTTTTGAAAGCAAAAACTCTGTGAAGTATTTGTCAGGAGAGTATCCTAGTGAAGAAAAATATCAGTTTTTGAAAAAAGTACTTATTATGTTAATTCATCATAAGAAAATCGGCCTCGAACTAAATTAATAAATTTATAATTAATCATTTATATTTTTATGACTTTTTACAGTTTTGATTAAAATATATTTAAAAATATAGGTACAGAGTCTGCAGATTAAATAAATGTTTTTAAAATATTTTTCCCACCTTAATACGAATCTGAAGTCAAAAAACTTTGCCGAATTAAACTTCAAAAATATAGTTTTCGTTATTTTAAAAAATTTAGTTTAAGGTTTTCGCCAATTTTTCAAATATTTTTAAATTTACTTTATGGATTTTGATCAACTGTTTTATTTATTGAAATGTGTAACATGAATTACATGACAAACGGAATTTTGATATAAAATGTGGAAAAATATAATTTTTATAGAAAATCTGAATGTAAATGAAATTTAAAACTCAGGTCTACAACATTTTCGTATCGGAAATTAATAACAAATATTAACCTCTCTGATTGCATTAAATTAATTCTTAAATTTTAAAAATTCAATCACAAGACTTATAACCCAGTCAGAAAATTTGGATACTTTCATGAGGGTTCTTATTCATTAAGTCAAAAATTATTCAAACTAAAGACGCACTATTTTGGATGCACCACTTTTATACAAGTGAAAGTTTAATAATATGTATATTTCGAACACTTTTCGGATTCATTTTTGGTCTCGTTTGCTGGCTGGGAACTCTATAAAAAATAAATTATGAAAACTTTATTCAAAAGTTTAATATCATATTAAAAAAATGGGAAAAGTGGAATTATTTGCTATAAAAGCAGGATAAAAATTCAAGGCGGCACAAGCCTTTAAAAAGCGGTATAATCCTGTCAAAAGTGGGATGGGATGGTTCGTCAGATTAAGTACACTAATAGAAAACAGCCTGTAAAAAGGTTTGCTAAAGCTGCTAAAAATTAGTTAAAAATTACCTTGCTTAAAAAACTGCTGAAATAAACAGATTTTCTTTGCTAAATATTAGTAAAAATAAAGCTGTTAAATATACAGAATTTTAGTTGTATTTGAGCTAAATTTAAGTTAATTGAAATAAAAATTTACTGTGCTAAAATCAGTAACAAATTTTGCTGAATATTAGTGGAATAAAAAACAAATAAAAATTTTAAATTGCTTTAAGGGGAGAAAAATCTATTTTTGTGAAATCAGTAGTCTACTATTTTTCATCATATATTTCTGTTGATTTTAGCAGGATGACTATTATTGTAAGTGCAGCGACTTTCTTGCACTTAAAAATAAAAAATATGGAAATATGCACTAGAAACCAAAAAATATGCATTAAAGATGCAAAAATAAACTCCTAAAACCAAAAAATTCATCGATTTTCAAAATTCATATTTATTACTCGAGAGCGTTTGGTTAAAAATTAAATCCAATATATGTAAATGTCTAAGTAGATGACAACTTGATGTTTTCCTTCTAGTTAAGTACCTACTGCGTTAAGGTTTGCAAATTCTTCCTTTTCTTTATTTTTCATTAAATCTTATTTATTTTTAGTTTTTAAAAATATATGCAAAAATATTCAACTTATTGAAAAATATGCAATAAAAATCATAAAATATCTAAAAATATGCAACAAAAAATCGATGCCATTTTTCAAATTCTTTGATTCTGAAAATTATTTGGTCAAAATCATTTTTGGATTAATGACTACAAATATGCATTTGCATAAAAGTCGCTGCCCTGATTATTTTATTTAACTGTCTATTTTTGTTCTGCTAATCTTACTAATATTAACAAAAATCGGCAAAAAATTTTCTGTAAAGTCACTTTTAAATAATAAACCTTTAAAAATGAATAAAATTGTATTGTGTCTAAATGCTTTACCAAACTTAAGTGCTTCAAGGACAATTCTGAAAAGTAGATTTTAGATATCCTTAAGAGGGCAGTAGTACAGCCTTGAACATTTCCTAAAATGAATGTTTTTTTTTTAACTGAAAATCATAAAAAATAAATACTTCTACGTCATATTAAGCCATAAAGTATTTTTCCCAGGCTTAAGGTTTAAATAAAGAAGAAATTTTTCACTTAATATTCGTATGTAGGAGGCGAAAAAAATCAAAAAGTTTTAGAGGAAGTCTGTGCAAAAAATCGATATTTGTTGATCGGTGTATTGTTTTTGAGGCCCCATTGGATGTTTATTTTGTTATTGCTGTTTTCTGTATTATTTTTAAATTCTGACTTAAATTTTTTTAATTAAATTTAATTTAATTTTTTTTTTAATTTTGTTTAAAATTTAAAATTAATTTTTTTATTGTTTTAAAATGAATGAGGGGCCGCACGAATTTGGTTTACGGGCCGCATGTGGCCCGTGGGGCCGCATTTGCCCATGTATGATATATTACAAGGCACGGCTGATCTTATTGCATAAATAGTTTTATATAGAGCTATATCTTAATATATATGGCGGCATTTTAGGAATATATCATTATATATGGTATCATTTAAACTAAAATAAACTAAATATGGTGACAGTTAAACTATATATTATCATATATGTATGGTGGCTTTTAAACAATATATGGTCATATATGGTACCTCATGAACAAAATATTTAATACAGTTGCAGATATGATAATATATGCTACTAAATATAGTGCCATGCCGGTGAAAAATGTCCATATATGAACATTTATGATTCAACCATATATGTATGGATCCGAAAAATGAGGTAACACCTAGGTATATGTTCATATATGAACATATACATTTATAAAATATATGCGAATACATGCGAACGTTGCTGTCCTTTATTATAAGGTTGTACTATAGATATAAATTTATGTATGACATTCAAATTAGGCGCTACATATTATTTTTATTATTATTCTTTATTCAGTCTATGGAACATCATTTCCTTACAGACTATGATTAAACTATAAAATAATTATAAATAGTAATTATTATTATACATGTTTTAAGATATAGGCTTTTGAAAGAACAAGAACGGACGCACTTTTACATTAGTAGGCCACAAGGAAGGCTCAAATAGATTATCATATAATTCAGCGGAGATCCCAATTTTAAAAGAAACACTCCTCAATGTGTTCTGCTCAATTTCATTTTTAACCAATATAAAACATTTTAGATGGTTTTTGGAAATATTAGCACCTTTTGCAACATAACTCAGGATTTGTTCTGCTGTTACGCTGAGCTTAAATGAGGAAATATGCACCCATTTTTGATTAGCAATAACTTCTAAGTCTTTGGAATTATTATCTCCAAACACCACAGGCTTACGTTTCTTTGTTTTGTAGTTAATGTTAGTCCATCCAGCATTGTTAACTGGGATATTACTTTCTGCTTGAGAGTTTGCAATTGAAGCTGATTGTCAGAGTTTTGAGAACAACAAATGCTAGCTCTTCGTTTAGAACAGTGGTGTTCAAAAATGTAGTTGTGTTGGTGAGAAAATGAGAATTGCACTGTAAGAAATGTTGAATGGGTTAATAGAATCTGTATGCATTTATTTTTTATTAAAAATATGAAAATGTTTTGTGTAAAAAGCGAAGTAGGTACTTTCGGAAAATATAAATAAATACTACACTGTTTTAAAGAAATAAAAATAAACAAAATACAATTTTTGAAAGAAAAAAAATACATACATACATACATACATACATACATACATACATACATACATACATAAGGGTGGCTTCTTTCATTCTATGTAAAACAAAAGGTTTTCGATTTTTTTAAATCAATATCAATGATTTCATTGTATTTACATATTTATAAAATATCTTTAATCTGTATTTATAATCATAAAATATTTGTCGTACATTGTTATTAATTTTTTTTTCAGTACATTAAAAAAAAATCAGCATATATCCGTACTCATGTTAATTCGTCGCTGTTTCAGTGACGACTAAAAGCAAGAGCGTAAGAATACATGTGAATTGAGCAGGGACAATTGTCCTATGGGCTCAACACCACTGGTTTAGAATTTAAAACGTCATTTGGCTCAGTAGCAGCAATAACATCATTTGGTTTAATTGTAGCAATTCATAACATCATTATGAATATCATCATCATGTAAAGAAAGACAAAGACTAGCTCTGCGTATTCGCATATTAGAATTTAAAACATTATTACTTGGTTCAGTAGTATCAACAACATCTTTACGAAAAGCATAATTAGCAGAACTTGAAGAAAAGGAATCACTCAGAGTTGAACAACCTTTTTGTTGTAAATCATTATTTTTTGAATTTAAGCTTGACTCAGCATGTATGTTTTTATTTTTAATGGAGGCACTCTCAACTGCATTGTTGTTGTATATACAGGCATTGAATAACTTTTTTAATTCTCTTACTTCATTTGACAAAATTGTTATTATAGCAATTAAATTATTAGATCCTTTAGCACATTTATTGCAGTTATAAACAATATTATTTGATGAAATTAAAACATTAAAATCACGATCACTATTGACACCAGAGCACCCTTTATGGAATAGACCACTGCATGTTATGCATCTAATAAATATACTACCAACAGCTCTAAAGCAACTAACACAATCATTATTAGACTGCATTAGGAAGAAAAAATAAAAATGAACTTGTTTAAACGACAATCACTACTGAACTGAATATGTATGTTCCTTTTTTATTCATGGCATTAAATATATTTCCATATTTATCCATATGAGCTTCTTTTACACATATGGAAAAATGTATTCTTCCAAATATGTTCATACATAAACAAGTCCCTTTTGCATAAATTGCATAACATATACTTCCATGTTTGTGCATATATGAGTGCCTTTTCCATATATGAAATAGCAGATGCCTCCATATATGTATGTATATGAAATATTTTTCCATATATGGAATCACATATACTTCCATATACAGTGAGCAGCATAAGTCATGGTACCTCAGTTGAAATAAAAGAGTTTCTAAAATTTATCAAAAAATATGTTACAAAATAGCTGATATTTATTTTTATCTCATGTATTAACTTGTGTACCATAACAAAACAAAAAATTAGTCATGTACTATACAAAATAAATATAATTCGGAATTCAAAACAACTCCATATTTATGCACCGCAAAAGTCTTGGTACCCCTGCGAAAAGGCGAAAATTAATTACAATATGGATAGATATTTTAATATATTGTTACACCTAATATTTAGTAGGATATCCCTAAATACGAAGAACTTCATTTAATCAATTTGGCTTGACTACACAAGTTTTTCTGTGTAATTTCGAACTTTTTGCTGCCGTTCAGTCAAAGCCATAGCCTTGAGCTGAATTTTATTAAAAATTTTATGACTACACAATCGTTTTTCTAAATGACCCCACAAGGATTCAATAGGGTTCATATCGGGACTTTTCGGAGGGGTTTTAGGCATATGGGGGTATTATATGCAATCCACATCTTTACATCAGCAGCAGTGTGCTTAGGATCATTGTCCTGTTCAAAATAATAATCATTACGGATTTTCAATTTTTCAGCACTTTTATTCAGATTATTTTTTAGAATATTTAAATATGCTGTATTGTTGATTATTTCTTCGATAATAACGAAATTACCAACTCCTGCTGCTGTCATACAGCCTATACCATGACATCACCACCTCCGTGCTTGACGAGTATTCTTTGGATTACGTTACTAAGATTTTTTCTCCTTACCAATGCACGTCCGGCTGAGCCAAAAATGCTAAATTTCGATTCGTCCGTAAAATTACTTTATCCCAAAACTCATTTGTTATACCCTACACCACTATGTGGTCAGGGTATTATAAGTTTGTGCTGATGTTTGTAACACCAAAAAATATTTGTCCTAGACCCACCTTATAGTATACCGATCGGCTCAGAATTTTTTTTATTTCGATTTAACGATGTCCGTCTGTCCGTCCGTCCGTTTGTCTGTCTGTCTGTCCATGCATTCTTGTGCGCACTCTACAGGTCGCAAATATTAAGATATTTTGATGAAACTTGGTACACCGACTTATGTCGGCCCAAGGACAACGCCTGTTGATTTTGGTAAATGTTTAGACCTAGTGCCCATATAAGGGTCCTACCAAAATTATATTGTTTATATGCTGCAGGTCGCAAATATTAAGATATTTTGATGAAATATGGTACACCGACTTATGTCGGCCCAACGACGAAGCCTATTGATTTTGGTGAACATCGGTCCATGTTTAGACCTAGTGCCCATATAAGGGTCCTACTAAAATTATATGGTTTATACGCTGCAGGTCGCAAATATTAAGATATTTTGATGAAATTTGGTACACCGACCTATGGCAGCCTAAGGACGAAGCCTATTGATTTTGGTTAGCACCGGTCCATGTTTAGACCTAGTATAAGGGTCCCCCCAAAATTGGCTTGGTTACAAACTGCAGGTCGCAAATATTAAGATATTTTGATGAAATTTGGTATACCGACCTATATCAGCCCAAGGACGAAGCCTATTGATTTTGGTTAACACCGGTCCATGTTTAGGCCTAGTGCCCATTTAAGGGTCCCCCCAAAATTGGCTTGGTTACAAACTGCAGGTCGCAAATATATATTTTATATATATATTTTAATGAAATTTGGTTCGCTGACTCACATTATAGAAAATTTTGACACAAGTCCCATTTTAACCCATTCGAATTTCGGATCCAATCATTAGTCGGCTTTTAATCAGACTGGTGTAGGGTATTGTATAGTCGGCATGCCCGACTTTAACCTTTTTACTCGTTTTTGTTTTGAGCTTTGATTGTGGCAGACGTGTTTTACTTACAATCGTACATTTTTTAGTGAAAAAATTCGGTTAAAACTTATCTATTTGGCCAGAAAGTGTATTGCGGTCAGGACGGAGGCTTTATGCAGTTGGATTTGTCACTCCTGGAGGTGGTTGTTTGGCATTTGCAGATAAATTGTGAATTTCTCATAAAATATTTTGCAATTTTCATAAATATTTTCTTGGAATGTGCTGTTGTTAACAAAATCACTCAATCAATACAAATAAACAAAGTAAATAACAGCTGGCTCTTTCTACCAAAACATTGGTTTTTATGTTGATCGCGCTGCCAGATCGCGCAATCTGACAATCTGTATTGCTGCTGTGTTCATATGCTGATAGTGCTGCCAATTGTGTTTTCTTGTTAAACGTTATCGTAACCGGTATTGCAGTAAATAAATTAGTTTGGTTAAAGGATAAAAACGAGAAATAAATAAATAAAATATACATATATAATAAAATAAATAAAAACAAGATGGCAGAAAAAGATGCTACTCCAACTTCTGTAGTACCAAACCCGAAAAGAAAGAAAAATGAGATATCACCAGAAGAGTTGGGAATTCCAGCTGAAGTAGGAAAGATGCAAACAAAGGATCTCATAAGCTTAATGTCATCACTTTTAGATGAAAAGTTAAAAAATTTGCCTACTAAAACTGATATACTAGAAGTAAAGGAAAATGTAAATGAAGTTAGAGCCGATGTTAACAAATTAACCGCTGAAAATAAGCTTCTGCAAGAAGAAGTACAAAAACTGAAGTCAAGTAGAGAAGAAGACCAACGTAAAATGAGCCGTTTTGAAAATGATATGTTAAAGAAAAAGATAATAATTAGAGGTCTAGATAGCCAAAAATCGGTCTATGCTGCAGTTAGAAAATTTTTTAAAAATGAACTTAAAATGGTAAAAGATGTTGAAATAGAGCAAGCGAGGAAAATGTTTGAAAACCAAAATAAAATGACTGTTATGGTCGAACTTAAATCAGTATATATGGTAACGGAGGTATTTAAGCATACGAGAAATCTGGCGGGAAAAACTATATATGTTGAACGTGAACTATGCACGGATCGTCGGCAGAACAAGGGTGTAATGCTTCGACTTAAACGGGATATACTCAAGATTGACAAAACCAAAAGAGTTACTGTGAGAGATGATAAAATTATAGTGGATGGCAAGTATCTATTTTGGAACAAATCTAAAAAGCTCATGTTTGGTGAAAAACCTGGGGAAGAGGTATTGAAAGAGATATATGGTGAGAAAATTAATAATCTTAGCCTGGATTATAGTAAAATTTTAAATGATTTAGATTCAAAAAACTGTTGAAAAAATGTCAGGAGAATAAAAGAAATTGTAATAAAAATGAAAATGTTAGTATATTAATAGAGAAAAAAGTTTATAGGTTAAATTTGAAAATAATTTCATATAATGTAAATGGTTTGCAAAATAAGTATCTTCACCTCGATTTTTTTTCATATGTGGAACAAAATGAAATTTTTATTCTGTTAGAAACTCATGTAGAAGCTAAGGATATAATAAAATTTGAAAATAAATTTAGAAATTTCGATACAATATGGAAACCGGCCACTAGAAACAGCAAGTACGGTAGAGGTATTGGTGGATATGTGTGTGGGGTGCGAAGGGATTTGTTTAAAAGTGGTATAAATTATTATTACAAGACTTATGGTGATTTAGATGCCATAGTAGTAAAAACGAACTCTAGTGAGTTCACAATTGTTCCACTTTATCTAAGGGGTGCAAATTGGGAACAAGAATTTGTGTGCTTAAATCGTTGTATTCAATCATACGAGATAAAAAATCCTCTAATCATTGGAGATCTCAACATACGATTGGGAGAAGAACAACAATTTTTAGATAAAAATGTTGTGGCAACATTTCCTGCTGGTATGAAAATAAGAAAATCTAAAGACAAGGTAACACCAAATGTAATTGGCAGGCGATTTTTAGATTTTTGTAATAACTATGGACTGGCTATTCTAAATGGAAGGACTTATGGTGATAAGGAAGGTGAATACACATTTCTAAGCAGAAATGGTAACTCGGTAAATGATTTTTGTGCAGTGTCCGTTGACATACTTAATCAGGTAGAGAGCTTTGTTGTAGAAAACAAAATATGGTCGGATCATTTACCAATAAAACTTAATCTGGCAGTTAACGACGCGAATTGTGTCTCGAAGAAATTAAATTTACCTCCTAAATTACAATGGAATCCTAGAAAAGCCGAATACTATAAGCGCGAGTTGGATAATAATCTTAGAACGTTAATAGAAAACAAGCCAGAAGTTAATCTAAATGATATGAGAAACTTGATTATGAAATCATACATACCGCCAAAAACAAACGCTAGAAGTCAAATTTTTAAAAACAAATGGTTCGATAATGAATGTCAAAATGGCAGAGAAAAATCGATGGAGTTGTTAAAAGCATTTAGAAAATCACAACAAAATAGAGACAAGGAAATGTATATCGAACAGAGAAATCAGTACCAGTATTTATGTAAGATTAAACAACGGGAGTATTATAAACAGGTGGAATGTAAATTAAACTTTGTGACTGATAGCAAAAGCTGGTGGGCTCTAGCGAGGGAAATACGACAACAAGAGAATCATATTGGATGTGGTATAATGGTTGAAAGTTTTAGAGATTACTTTAAAGAATTACTTAATCCCACAGTCAGATCTGCAGAGATATGCTATGCTGCTAATTTAATAAGTGATGAACGTTTAGATAGACCTTTTTCGCTGCAGGAATTAAAAGCTCAGCTTGCTAAAGCAAAGCCCAATAAAGCGCCCGGAGAGGACCGTATCTCTTACGAATTTTTCATCAATGCCAGCAATGGTTATTTGGAAACACTAGCGGATATATTTTCCCGTATATTAGATGGAAATGAATCATGTGAAGCTTTTAAAAGAAGTATTATTTTCCCAATTCATAAGAAAGGAGATGTAAACCAGCCCTGTAACTACAGAGGAATATCTTTTACAAACTGTATTGGTAAAATAATGATGGGTGTGATATGTCAGAGAATAACTGAATGGGTTAATCGAAATCAAATATTGAATGAATTCCAAGCGGGTTTCCGTAAAGGATATTCTACCATTGACAATGTATATAATCTTACATCAATTGTTAAAATAAAACTCGCAGAAAGGAAGAAAGTTTATAGCTTCTTTGTAGATTTTAAAGCGGCATTTGATCGAGTACCAAGGAATTTATTAATATTTAAACTACATCAGATGGGGTTATCAACTAAAGTTGTAAGTTTCATTGAGAAAGTCTACCAAAATACTGAATCAGCTGTATGGACTGGATCTGAAATATCAAGCGAATTTAAAACATGTACAGGAGTAAAGCAAGGCTGTTTGTTGTCACCGCTATTGTTCTCTCTATATTTGAACGATATGCACGATCATATGACAGGAGGCTTGTTTATTGACGATATCAATATCAGATTGTTAATGTATGCGGATGATATTGTGCTACTGGCAGACAATGTAAATACTCTACAGAAGATGATATATAAACTTGAGGAATATTGCTCGATATGGGGTATGCAGGTTAATCTTGCCAAATCCGAAATAATGATTTTTCGCAATGGTGGACGAGTGGGTGTCGAAGAAAATTGGACCTTCAATGGCGAATACGTGAATATTGTATCAGAATACAAATATCTGGGAATGTTGCTGACACCAAAAATGTCATTTACAAAGCATATAAAGGCAAAGAACGATGCGGCCAGATCAAGTGTAAATGCTACTTGGAAAAATTTTATTGGAAGGAAAGATATCTCAATAAGTGCAAAGTGGAAACTTTTTTTGGCAGTGTGTAGATCCATACAATGTTATGGTGCCCAAATATGGGGTTACGCTTGGTTTGATGACGTAGATAAATTGCAAAAATATTTTACAAAACGAATTTTAAGCCTTCCTGATTCTACTCCAAATTACGTGCTGGCATTGGAAACAGGACAAGAAGCAGGTCATTTTTATTCTTATAGCTTACATCTTCAATATATATTTAAAACGATTTTTGAATATGACCACAACAGACTGCCATACATACTGTCAAGAAAAATTATGGCTAAAGATATTTTCTGGTATGCTGAACTAAAAAACAAATTGTTGCAGTACAATATTTCTGCCAACGATATAGAGCAGGATAAAATAGTTTGGAGCAGTGCCTGCATTCGTTTAATTGACACAATGAAGCTCAGAAAACATTTGGAGCATAAGGAAAAGGCACAAGCTAGTGAGCGTAGAATCTACAAATATTTAGATTATTCGAAAGGGTTGACATATTGTATCGAAGGTTTTAAACAAGATCAAATATCTCTTATAATGAGGACAAGAGGGGGACTATTGTGGTTAAATGGGAATGAGTTTAGGAGTGAGAGTATGAGATTGTGCTCTATGTGCAATTTGAGGGAGGAGGAAAACATAAATCATTTTATGGGCAGGTGCTCCGTGTTGAAAGATATAAGATACAAGTATTTTTGTCGTCAAATGTTAACGGAGGACGAGGTTATTAATGCACTGAACGGGGGTGAGGATACTAATTGGCAAAGACTTTATTACTATGTTAGGGAGTCACTAAAATATAGAAGTTTTCTAATATCTGAATTTAATTACTAGAAAATGTAAATTATATAAACCAATTTTCCAGCTGACGGTTTTAAACCATGCTGTATTTTATTTATTATTGTATTTTTATTTTAAGCAATTATTTGTAAACAATTTAAAGAATAATAAAAAAATTATCTATCTATCTATCGTTTTTGTTTTATACTCATTGGCGAAATCTATGAGCTTCTTTCTGGTTATATCGTTAATGTAAGGATTCTAGCGTGCTGTACGAGCATTGTACCTGGTCCTTTTGATCGATCCGCGTACCGTGTCTGCAGAAATACTATTGTCAGAAGATTCCTTCAACTATGCAGTTATCTTAATTGCACTTATAAATATATCTTTCTTAATTATAGCTTCTATTTTTCTTTCTTCTCTATTACTTAACTTTGCAGGGTGTCCAGTTCGTGGTTTATTTTCAATTATTTTTTTCTTCTTTAGTCATTAATAATTTTTTTTATTGTCGATTTGCTTTTTTTATTATATTAGCAATTTCTGAAAAGATTTTCCCATTTCGTGGCTATTAATTATTATTTTCCGTTCCTCAATTGTTAGTTCCCTCCGAGACATTTTTACAAATCATGTTACTTCACTTTTTTTATTAAAACACTGATTTTTTTATACTTTTTACAAATTAGAAATGCATATATTAAATTTGAAATGTACCGTTAAAAATACCAAAAGAGATTTATTAAAAACAACAGAGTTGCAATAACTTTTTCAAAGTACCAAGTCTTTTGCTGTGCAAAAATACAGAGTTGTTTTGAATTCCGAATTATATTTTTTTTGTTTCGCATAGTACATGACTAATTTTTTGTTTTGTTATAGTACACAAGTTAGTTTTTACATATTTTTTGAGAAATTTTAAAAACACTTTTATTTCAAGTGGGGTACCATGCTTGAGCGTATATGAGCATTTTTCATCGGGATATATATTTACATATGGTGTTATTTAAGCAATATATTACCATATATGGTGCCATTTAAACCACCCGGTAAAAAATGTTCATATACGCTCAAACATGTTCATATATGGTTTATGTATGGACACATATGAACAAATATGGATTTTTTATAAACATATATGGATTTTATATGAACATATATGGAAGTATATGTTATTCCATATATGGAAAAAATTTCATATACAGACATATATGGAAGCATCTGTTATTTCGTATATGGAAATGGCACTCATATATGGACAAATATGAAAATATATGTTATTCAATTTATGCAAAAGGGACTTGTATATGAACATATTTCGAAGAATACATTTTTCCATATATGTAAAAAGAACTCATATTTGGATAAATATGGAATTATATTTAATGCCATGAATAAAAAAAAGGAACATATGTAGCGCCTAATTTGAATGTCATACATAAATTTATATCTATCGTACAACCTTATAATAAAGGACAGCAACGTTCGCATGTATTCGCATATATTTAATAAATGTATATGTTCATATATGTCCATATATGAACATATACTTAGGTGTTACCTCATTTTTTGAATTTCTTCATATATGTGCAAACCATATATGAACATATACGAACATTTTTCACCGGGCATATATTACTATATATAGTGCCATTTAAACAATATATGGCCATATATGGTACCTCATAAACAAAATCTTTAATACAGTTGCAGATATGATAATATATGCTACTGAATCTAGTGCCATATATATTTATATATGGTGTTATTTAAGCAATATATTAGCATATATGGTGCCATTTAAAACATATATTATTATATATGGTGCCATTTAAACAATATATGGCCATATATGGTACCTCATGATCAAAATTTGTAATACAGTTCCAGATATCTGTATATATAAAAGAATAACGTGACTGACTGACTGAATGACTGACTGACTGACTAACTGACTCAACATCGCCCAGCCCAAACCGCTGAAGCTAGGAAGTTGAAATTTGGTATGTAGGTTCCTCTTTCGGGGTAGACGTCCGCTAAGACGGGATTTTTGGAAATTCCTACCGGAACGGGCAAAAAGGGGGAAAGTGTCCCCCTTGACGGCCTGCCAAAACCCCTTTGGCTAGAAAGCTGAAATTTAAGATATGTGTTCCTTGGAGTAGGGGCTAACTTTTCTGGAAAGTACTTTCTAGAATTTCGGACAGGGACGTTGTAAAAATGGTGGTTAAAAAGGGGAAAAAGGCCCCCCTTGACGGCCTGCCCAAACCGCTGGAGGTAGGAAGTTGAAATTTGGTATAAAGGTTCCTCCACTATCGTAGACATCCACCAAGACGGGAGTTTTGGAAATTTTTACAGGGACGGGCAAAAAGGGGAAAAAGTCTTCCCCTCGACGGCCTGCTCAAACTGCTGGAGCTATGAAGTTGAAATTTGGTATGTAGGTTCCTCGACCGGTGTAGACGTCCGTTAAGATGGCATTTTTGGGAATAGTTATCGGGAGGGGCAAAAAGGGGACAAAAAAAAGTACCTTTTTCCAAAAAAGTAACTTTTCCCAAAAAAAGTACCTTTTCCCAAAAAAATTACCTTTTTCCCAAAAAAGTACCTTTTTCCAAAAAAAGTACCTTTTTCAAAAAAAAGTACCTTTTTCCAAAAAAAGTACCTTTTTCCAAAAAAAGTACCTTTTTCCGAAAAAAGTACGTTTTTCCAAAAAAAAAGTACCTTTTTCCAAAAAAAGTACCTTATTCAAAAAAAAGTACCTTTTTCCAAAAAAAGTACCTTTTTCCAAAAAAAATTCCTTTTTCCAAAAAAGTACCTTTTTCCAAAAAAAGTACCTTTTTCCAAAAAAAGTACCTTTTTTAAAAAAAGTACCTTTTTCCAAAAAATGTACCTTTTTCTAAAAAAATGTACCTTTTCCAAAAAAAAGTACCTTTTCCCAAAAAACATACATTTTTCCAAAAAAATAACTTTTTCAAAAAAAGTACCTTTTCCAAAAAAAAGTACCTTTTCCCAAAAAAAGTACCTTTTCCCAAAAAAAGTACCTTTTTCTAAAAAAATGTTCCTTTTCCAAAAAACATAAATTTTTTCAAAAAAATACCTTTTTCAAAAAAAGTACCTTTTCCAAAAAAAAGTACCTTTTCCCAAAAAAAAGTACCTTTTTCTAAAAAAATTTTTCTTTTCCAAAAGAAGTACCTTTTTCGAAAAAAGTACCTTTTTCCAAAAAACATACATTTTTCCAAAAAAAAACACCTTTTTAAAAAAAAATACCTTTTCCAAAAAAAGTACAAATAAAGTACTTTGTAAAAACAAAGTATCTTTTTCCAAAAAATTTCGTTTTTCCAAAAAGTACCATTTAAAATAATATATAATTTCAAAAAAACTACTTTTTTTCCACCCGCCCCCACGGATATCTCCACTAAAACAAGGTTTCTTGATATTCGGCATAGACGTGCGCTAAGACGGGATTTTTGGAAATTCCTACCGGAACGGGCAAAAAGGGGAAAAGTCTCCCCATAAACAGTCTCACAAATTAGAAAAGTGCCTGCCCAAACCACTGGAGGTAAGAAGTTGAAATTTGGTATAAAGGTTCCTCCACTGTAGTAGACATCGACTAAGTTTGTATTTTTGGAATTCCCTACAGGATATCCCAAAAGGAAACTCGGTATGTGAGTTCCTCCTTCTGTGTAGGCGTCCGCTTAGAAATAAGGTAAAAGTCTCCTCCTGACGGCTTGCCCAATCCCTTTTGGCCAACCTAAAATTTTAAATATGTATTCCTTGGAGTAGGACTAACTCACCGGCAACGTAATTTTTCTATTTTGGAACAGCAACATAGTAAAAATGGTGGTTGAAAGGGAAAAATGTCCCCACTAACGGCCTGCCCAAACCGCTTAGGCAATGCAGTTGAAATTTGTTATGAATGTTCCTCATCCATCGCAGATAGCCGCGAAGATGTAATTTTTGTAAATTCCTAAAGGAAGGGGCAAAAAGAAGAAAAGCCTCACCTTGGGGGCCGGTAAAAACCCCTTCGGCTAGAAACCTGAAGCTTAAAATGTGGGTCCCTGGAGTGAGGGCTAACTTATTAGAAAGATACTTTTTTGAATTTTGGACAGGGTCGTTATAAAATGGGGGCTCAAAAAGGGAAAGTTGCCCCTTAACGACCTGTCCAAACTGCTGGAACTAGAAAGCTGAAATTCGGTACTTAAGTTCCTCTCAGCCTGCTCAAACTGCTGGAACTAGGAAGGTGGAATTCCCTGTCGACGGATTTTCGGAAATTCCTACCGAGAGGGGCACAAATAGTAAAAGTTGGCTAGAAACCAGAAATGTAAAACATATGTTACTTGGAGTATGTGCTCACTTACCGAGAAGGTGCTTTTTGGACAGGGACATTGCAAAAATGGGGATTAATGAAGCGAAAAGTGCCGCTTAAAGGCCTGCCCAAACCGCTGGAGGTAGGAAGTTGAAATTTGGTATTAAAGTTCCTCCTCTTTTGTAGACATCCGCTAAGATGAGATTTTTGGAAATTTCTACAGGAAAGTCTCCCCCTTAACGGCCTGGCCAAACTGCTGGAACAAGGGATCTTAAATTGGGTTCCTTCTCCAACGTTGACGTCGCCTAAGATGGTATTTTTGGAAATTCATACCGGGAGGGGTAAAAAGGGAAAAAACTTCCCCCTTGACGGCCTGGCCAAACTGCTGGATATAGAGACCTAAAATTATGTATGTAGTAGGTTCCTCCTCCAACGCAGATGTCCTCTAAGACGGAATTTTTGGAAATTCCTACCGGGAGGGGTAAAAACTGAATAATTCTCGCCCTTGATAGCCTAACCGAACCCTTCGGCTAGAAACCTGCAATATATAATATGTTTTCCTTGGAGTATGGGCTAACTTATCGACAAGGCATTTCTAGGACTTTGGACAGGAACGTGGTAAAAATGGTGGTTCAAAAGGGGAAAATTGCCCCCCCCCCCCTTAACGTCTGCGTCTTTAGCTAGAAACCTAAAACTTAAAGAACAAGTGTATATGAAACACTAAAATTAAGAAACTAAATAGGAAACGAGTGGGATTGAAACACTACACAAGTGGATTGAAATGGATATAAACGTTGAACGAGTGGAATTGAAATTATAGACAATGCAAATGGATTGGAAGAGGGAACTACCTGTTCAAACACTATCAACGGAATATGAAACTTATGTAGTATTGAAACATACTCTCCAAAAAGTTAAACAAATTTTCTGAAAGAGAAAAAACCTTAGAAAAGGAATGGAACTTATATATTCCGATATTTAAACTTCATGTAACGAAGCACCGGTGGAAGAAACCGACGCAGTAAATTTTCCAACTGAATTTGTGAATTTACTTGAATTGCCAGGTCTACCTTTACATAAACTGGAATTAAAAAAAAAACTTTAAGACACGCTAACAACGTAGCTTTGCCCGCTATTTTTAATATTATAAAATGCTTTCCAACCCTGCTTTACGTTATTTATTTTCATTCAAAACACAAATGAACAAAACTACTTACGGGTCTATCTACCTAAGTTCGCACTTTACTAAATTATCTTAACATACACACGTATATTGCAATTTATTATGGATTCATTACTAATAATCCACTTTCATGAGAAAAAGTGATCAAATATTTATTTATTTTTAACCCATTGTTGTGCAGAATTATTTATTTGTGGTGGCTGGGTGAAGGCTTTAAATAAAAAAACTTTAAATAAAAAAACGAATTTAATAAAAATTGTGGGGGCCCCCTTAACCTTTAAGGCACGCTAACAACGTAGCGGGCTGCGCCCGCTAGTGATACTATAAGATACTATATAGTGTGCCATATATATTTATGTATCGTGTTATTTAAGCAATATATTACCATATATGGTGCCATTTAAACCATATATTATCATATATGGTGGCATTTCAACAATATATGCTCATATATGGGACCTCATGAACAACATTTTTAATAAAGTTCCAGATATGATAATATATGATACTATATATTATGCAATATATATTGATATATGGTATCATTTAAACAACCCGAGTAAAAAAAATTATATATAATCATATATGGCATATATTACAATATATAATTATACATGTCGTTATGTATATCCATATATAATTATATATGACGTTTTTTCACAAAATTTTTCCTTATATTATGCCATATAAAATTTCATCTAATTAGATATCGGCCTTCATAATATTAGATATGGCATATATACTTATATATTACATGACATGGTTGATCTTATTGCATATATAGTTATATATAGAACTATATCTTAATATATATGGTGGCATTTTAGCAATATATAATTATACATGTTATCATTTAAAAAATATATAATTATATGTGGTGACAGTTAAACTAGATATTATCATATATGGTGCCATTTAAACAATATATGGTCATATATGGTACCTCATTAACAAAATCTTTAATTCAGTTCCAGATATGATAATATATGGTACTATATATAGTGCGATATATATTTATATATGGTGCTATTTAAGCAATATATTATCATATACGGTGACATTCAAACCATATATTATCATATATGGTGCCATTCAAACCATATATTATCATATATGGTACCATTTAAACAATATATTATTATATATGGTGCCATTTAAACAATATATGGCCATATATGGTAACTCATGATCAAAATTTTTAATACAGTTCCAGATATGATAATATATGATACTATATATAGTGCAATATATATTTATACATGGTGTTATTTAAGTAATATATTACTATATATGGTGCCATTTAAACCATATATTATCATATATGGTGCCATTTCAACAATATATGCTCATATATGGGACCTCATGAACAACATTTTTAATACAGTTTCAGATATAATAATATATGCTACTATATATGGTGCAATATATATTGATATATTGTATCATTTAAACAATATATTACCATATGTGGTGACATTTAAACCATACATTATGATATATGGTGCCATTTCAACAACATTTTTAATACAGTTCCAGATATGATAATATATGCTACCATACATAGTACCATATACTTTGATATATCGTATCATTTAATCAACCCGAATAAAAATAGTTACATATAGTCATATATGTGATTAAGTTATATCTGAAAAAATATACAGTTTCATCCGAAGAATGGCCCGATATATTTTTATCGATTGTTTATAAATTTTTATCTAATTGTATCAGTTTAGATCAGACCTGATTAAATTATGTGTAATCAGATGAAATTGTATTCGATTTTTGACTTGATGCAATTTTATCGGTTTATATGTAATGGTGTCAGGTTTGATCGTAATTGGTTCAATTTTATATAAATAAAATATAATTGTATCCGACATTTACCTTATACAATTGTATTAAAGTTTTAAACTGATATCAGGTCAAAATTGGGATATAACTATATAATTTTGTATACAAATATATCTATTTGGACCTAAACTGATACCATGTGATATAAACCAATAAAATTGTATCAGGTCAAAAATCAGATACAATTTCATCTGATTAACACATAATTTAATCAGGTCAGATCTAAACTGATACAATTAGATAAAAACTGATAAACAACTGATACAATTTTATGGTGCTATTTTTCGGATCAAATGGTACATGGATCACTATAAGTTATATATTCCCGAGTAAAAAAAATTGATCTCGCACAATATCTAATCATATCCAATTTGATATTGTTTAAGATCTGCTGTAATATCTAGCTGATCCAATTAGATCTCAAAATTGGGTGTATCCAATCATATCGTATTAGATCCCATTATATATATGGGGATAAACTAAGATCAAGTTATATCTCAAAATTGGGAGGTCCAATGATATCTTTGGGGATAAACCTAGATCTATTTTGATCTGAAAATTGGCGGATCCAGCTATATATTTAGGGATATTTTTAGATCTAATTTGATCCGAAAAATGGCGAATCCTATTAGATCCAGCTGTATATTTGTGGATAAACTTAGATCTAATTTGATCTCAATTTTGGCAGATCGAATTAGATCCAGCAATATATTTGTGGATAAACTTAGATCTAATTTCATCCGAAAAAGTGGCAGATCGAATTAGATCTAGCAATATATTTGGGGATAAACTTAGATCTAATTTGATCCGAAAAATGGCACATCGAATTAGATCCAGCAATATATTTGTGGATTAAAACTATGTATGGCGCTATAAAAAATATTATCAGATATGTTACTTCATTAACAATATTTATAATACTGTGTCATATATTGTAATATATGTATATCATTTAATATATATTGATGTATGATAATTCCAATATCAGTTGAGATACAATTTGTGGGTCCATATCAACAATTTGTTCACGTACATTTAACATATATATATGTACATTTAAGTTATAATTTATAAACACTTTATAAAGTTAAATAGTTCCATAAACCTCGTCTAACCGTATAGAATGTTTATGAATATACGATTTAATATATAATAATTACAACTACAAATTGGTGCCATTATCTAAAATTTAATTTAATGTTAACTTATAATAAAATAAAAATGTATTTCCTAAAAATAAAAATATAGTGTTAATTAATGTTAATATACAATAGGTTTAAGTTTAACATCCCAGACAGAAAAATATAATTCGGCACAATTCTGGCAAACCGTTGGCGATGGTCGCTTATGCGTTGGCAGAACGTTGTATTAACTATCTTGGCAAAAAAATAGATTTCAAAAAACATTTTTGAAAAAATTGAGAAAAGTTTTTTTAATATTTGCTTTTAAAAACATGAAATTTAACCCAGTCCACCAGATTGTCAGCCAACACCTCTACACTCTAATCTAACGAGACTTGTTATAGATGTGTGATAGCTACAAATTAAATGAATGATAAAAGCATTTCGAGCTAACTTATAAGCATCGAAAAAATGTATTCCAGAAATTATTAAATGTATTTTAGAAAATTTTAATTGTATATCACAAAATATTATTTGCACTTCAGAAACTACAATATTACGCAAATTTAATTATTTATTTATTTAGTTGTGTCCAGAAATAATGAAATCTATTTCAGAATTTCATAGCTAATAGAGAAAAATTTCTCAAATACATTTCATAATTTCGGAAATACGATTGATAATTTCTGAAATACAGTTTGATAATTTCTGAAATACAGTTGTGAATTTCGTAAATACAATTAATAATTTCTGAAACTCAATTGATAAAACTGAACTTCAATTGACTAGTTCTGAAATACAATTCATAAATGTGAAAAATAATTGATGGGTTCTGAAACACAATTGATAAAACTGAAATTCAATTGATTATTTCTGAAATACAATTGATAAATCTTAAAACAATTAATACAATTGGAAATGGTGTAGAGAGTCAAAAAGATGTAAATAAAATTATTTTATTCAAAGATTTCAATTTAATAAAAAAATAAATATATAATTTTATAAAAAAAAATTTATAGAAAAAAAAATTTTAATTTTATAAAAAGAAATTCATTTTGTAAAAGAAATGCATATTGAACTCGTTACCTTCTGAGTTTAAACCTTATTTTAACAAAATATTGTAATTTTTATACAATCAGTGCTCTGCCAGTCTATTATTTTTTGAACAGTTGGCAATATATGTCTGGGATCTTATTTAATCCCAAATAAATGGAGATCTTACGTAGTACCCAAATATAATGCGGCATCTAATTTTATCTGTCATTTTTATGGATACTTTTAGATGTCAATCACCAAATATATTACTGTTTCTAATTCGATCTGCCATTTTAATACCGAAATAAATTGCTGGATCTAATTCGATCTGCCATTTTTCTGATAAATTTAGATCCAAGTTTATCCCCAAATATATTGCTGGATCTAATTTGATCTGCCATTTTTCGGTTAAATTTAGATCCAAGTTTATCCCCATATATATTGCTGGATCTAATTCGATTAAGAATTTTTCGGATAAATTTAGATCTAAGTTTATCCACATATATATTGCTGGATCTAATTCGATCTGGCATTTTTCGGATAAATTTACATCCAAGTTTATCCCTAAATATATTGCTGGTTCTAATTCGATCTGCCACCTTTTCGGATCAAATTAGATCTAAGTTTATCCACAAATATATAGCTGGATCTAATTCAATCTGCCATTTTTTGGATCAAATTAGGTCTTACTAAATCCCAAAATATATTGCTGGATCTAATTTGATCTGCCAATTTTCTATTCAATTTATATCCAAGTTTATCCACAAATATATTGCTGAAAATAATTCGATGTGCCATTTTTCAGATCAAATTAGATCTAAGTTAATCCACAAATATATTGCTGGATCTAATTTGATCTGCCATTTTTTCAGATCAATTTATATCTAAGTTTATCCACAAATATATTGCTGGATCTAATTCGATGTGCCATTTTTCGGATCAAATTAGATCTAAGTTTATCCCCAAATATATAGCTGGATCTAATTGGATCCGCCATTTTTCGGATCAAATTAGATCTAAAAATATCCGCAAATATATAGCTGGATCCGCCAATTTTCGGATCAAAATAGATCTAGGTTTATCCCCAAAGATATCACCGGACCTCCCAATTTTGAGATATAACTTGATCTTAGTTTATCCCCATATATACAATGGAATCTAATACGATATGATTGGATACACCCAATTTTGAGATCTAATTGGATCAGCTAGATATTACAGCAGATCTTAAACAATATCAAATTGGATATAATTAGATATTGCGCGAGATCAATTTTTTTTACTCGGGTAACCATACCAAATCGCATCTCCCAACTGAAGGTGTGTTCAAAGTGATAATGCGTTATGAAACTTTAAATGCGTTCTTCTCAAAACTTAATTTTCACACACTAGGTCCCTTTTCTCGGAGAAGGTCACATTTATATTTTAGGATTAAGTTGTATCTAACTTTATCTGGAAAACGGCAGATCGAATTAGATCGAGGATTATATTTGGGGATTACGTAAGATCTGAATTTATGAAAAAAATAACAGATGAAATTAGATCTAGTAATATATTTCGGGATTGCGTAAGATCTTAACTTTTTCAATAAAATGCAGATCGAATTGAATCCAGTGATATATTTAGTGATTTGGTAAGATCTTAATTTTTCCCATAAATTGCAGATCGAAATAGATCCAGCAATTTATTTAGGTATTAAAATGGCAGATAGAATTAGAAACAGCAATATATTTGGGGATTGACATCTAAAACTATCCATAAAAATGACAGATAAAATTAGATGCCGCATTATATTTGGTACTACGTAAGATCTCCATTTATTTGGGATTAAATAAGATCCCAGACATATATTGCCAAATGTTCAAAAAATAATACACTGGCAGAGCACTGATTTTATAAAAATTACAATATTTTGTTAAAATAAGGTTTAAACTCAGAAGGTCTCGAGTTCGATATGCATTTTTTTCACAAAATGAATTTCTTTTTATAAAATTAAATTTTTTTTTTTCTATAAATTTTTTTATAAAATTATATATTTATTTTTTTATTAAATTGAAATCTTTCAATAAAATAATTTTATTTACATCTTTTTAACGCTCTACACCATTTCCAATTGTATTAATTGTTTTCAAGATTCATTAATTGTATTTCAGAAATAATTAATCGAATTTCAGTTTTATCAATTGTATTTCAGAACTTATCAATTATTTTTCAGATTTATGAATTGTATTTCAGAACTAGTCAATTGAAGTTCAGTTATATCAATTGTGTTTCAGAAATTATTAATTGTATTTCCGAAATTCACAACTGTATTTGAGAAATTATCAAACTGTATTTCAGAAATTATAAATTGTATTTCAGAAATTATGAAATGTAATTTAGAAATTTTTCTCTATTAACTATGATAAACAATCAACAAGTTTTGAAATAGATTTGATTATTTCTGAAATACAATTAATAATTTCTGAAATACATTCCATAATTTCTGAAATACATTTAAAATTTCTGAAATGCAATTAATAGCTTCTGAAATACATTTAATATTGTAGTTGAGTTACCATATATGAGCATATATTGTTGAAATGGCACCATATATGATAATATATGGTTTAAATGGCACCATATATAGTAATATATTACTTAAATAACACCATATATAAATATATATGGCACTATATATAGTATCATATATTATCACATCTGGAACATTATTAAAAATTTTGATCATGAGGTACCATATATGGCCATATATTGTTTAAATGGCACCATATATAATAATATATGGTTTAAATGGTACCATATATGATAATATATGGTTTGAATGGCACCATATATGATAATATATGGTTTGAATGGCACCATATATGATAATATATTGCTTAAATAGCACCATATATAAATATATATCGCACTATATATAGTACCATATATTATCATATCTGGAACTGAATTAAAGATTTTGTTAATGAGGTACCATATATTGTTTAAATGGCACCATATATGATAATATCTAGTTTAACTGTCACCACATATAATTATATATTGTTTAAATGATACCATGTATAATTATATATTCCCGACTAAAAAAGTTTTCATATAATCTTATATGATTTGATATTATTATAAATGTTTATATGCGTGGCTTTATATAACCATATACATTTATATTAACACTTTGGTTTTATAAATATGTTTGATATAACGTTATATATAATCATACGCGATTTGGTCTCCATCCATATATTAAGAGATCTGCGATATAGTTTATATATAATTATATATAATAGCGTATAAGCTTCTATAAACAATCTTATATCAAAATATAGAACTGACATGATATATAATTATACAAAATTTTATAAAGTTTAATTGCACTATAACAATGAAGAAAACAAACTTAGAAAGATTTTTTTTTATTTATAAATGTGTCTTTCTTATACACATTTTATAAGAAAGACACATTTTATAAGAAAGACACATTTTATAAGAAAGACCAAAACTCTAAACTAGAAAAAGTTTTTCAAACAAATTTTCGTAAAGTTGAGTTAAACCGAAAATTTACTTTGTCAGCTATTTCCAAGTTTATTAGCATAAATTTTTCTAAACAACTTTTTCTCGTTTTGAATTTAGCTTTTTATTGAAATTCAGTTACAAACTGCGTTATTCTAAGTTTAAGGACAATTTGCGTCCTCAAAACGTCCTAAATCGCAATACTCATATCCATCAATACCAAAGATCGACCAATACCCACTTTGTTAGCCAAACTGTTCTGTCGGTCATGAGTATTTAATATGAATGAAAATAAGTGATCTCAACAATATTTACTAAAGTTTTATTTGAAAATTTTTATAAAATTATATGTATTTATATATAATTTAATGGAATTAGATAGATCCATTTTTCGGATCAAATTGTATCAGGTTATATAAGATGCTTATCTCGTTTGATATAATTATATATTCCAATATTCGGATCAAATAAGATATGAACATATATATGGGTTTATATATGGTGATATATGATTAACATATAACATCTTTTTTAGTCGGGTAGCTAAAATGCCACCATATATATTAAGATATAGTCCTATATATAACTATATATGCAATAAGATCAACCATGTTATGTAATATATAATTATATATGCCATATCTAATATTATGAAGGCCGATATCTAATTAGATGAAATTATATATGGCATAATATAAGGAAAAATTTTGTGAAAAAACGTCATATATAATTATATATGGATATACATAACGACATGTATAATTATATATTGTAATATATGCCACATATTATTATATATAATTTTTTTTACTCGGGTTACCATATAAAGCTCCATATTATTTTTTTTTAATAGGGAACATACCAAATATGATGTCATTTAAACGGTATATTGTCATATATGGTGCCATTTCAACAATATGTGGTCATATATGGTAACTCAACTACAATATTAACTGTATATCAGAAGCTATTAAGTATTTCAGAAATTTTAAATGTTTGATAATTTCTGAAACACAGTTGTGAATTTCGGAAATACAATTAATAATTTCTGAAATACAATTGATAAAACTGAAATTCAATTGACTAGTTCTGAAATACAATTCATAAATCTGAAAAATAATTGCTAAGTTCTGAAATACAATTGATAAAACTGAAATTCAATTGATTATTTCTAAAATACAATTGATAAATCTTAAATACAATTGATACAATTGAAAATCGTGTAGAGCGTTAAAAAGATGTAAATAAAATTATTTAAAAAAAAAAAATTATTTAAAAAACAAATTCAATTTAATAAAAAAAATATAATTTTATATAAACATTTATAGAAAATAAAATTATAATTTTATAAAAAGAAATTCATTTTATAAAAAAAAATAAAGCATAGCCGTGAACGGTGCCGAACTCGCGACCTTCTGAGTTTAAACCTTATTTTAACAAAATATTGTAATTTTTATAAAATCAGTGCTCTGCCAGTGTATTATTTTTTGAACTGTTGTCAATATCTGTCTGGGATCTTATTTAATCCCAAATAAATGGAGATCTTACGTAGTACCCAAATATAATGCGGGATCTAATTTTATCTGTCATTTTTTTGGATAGTTTTAGATGTCAATCCCCAAATATATTGCTGTTTCTAATTCGATCTGCCATTTTAATACCGAAATAAATTGCTGGATCTAATTCGAACTGCAATTTATGGGATAAATTAAGATCTTACCAAATCCCCGAATATATCACTGGATTTAATTCCATCTGCAATTTATCGGAAAAGTTTAGATCTTACGCAATCCCGAAATATATTACTGGGTCGTATTTGATCTGTAATTTTTTGGATAAATTTAGATCTTACTTAATCCTCAAATATATTGCTGGATCCAATTCGATCTGCCATTTTTTCGGATCAAATTAGATCTAAGTTTATCCACAAATATATTGCTGGATCTAATTCGATCTGCCAAAATTGAGATCAAATTAGATTTAAGTTTATCCACAAATATATAGCTGGATCTAATTCGATCCGCCATTTTTCGGATCAAGTTATATTTATCTATATCTATATAACTATATCAAATTGGATATGATTAGATATTACGCGAGATCAATTTTTTTCACTCGGATACTTTAGAAAATATTCGGCTTCAAATTTTTACAGATCACTTGTGTCGCACTGGAATTACTGAAATGACATTTTGTGGCGATTTGATGTAGAAAAGTTGCATCGTAAATCGAATTAAAATTTGGTTAATATCTATAAGAAAAAAAGAATGTCGTTTTGTTTTCTAAAACAAAATTTATTGACTTTATCTTTTTACTACAAATGATTAAAGATTCTCTATGCTTCCGGAAAGGTATACAAATTATACAAAAGTTGGTTGGAAATTATTCAAGTTATTAAACGCAATTAGTTTGTCAAAGACTATATAATCCAAGAAAAAATTTGATTTTTTTATGAAATTTTCTGACGCTTATTATTATTTTTGAATTCGTTAGACCTAAAAACTAGCAGATATGATTTCCAATACTAGGTATCGCCAAAAATTCGCAAATTTTATGAAGTATTTTCAAAACTGGAAATTTAGTTTAAAAAAATCCAAAATTTTCGGATTGCACTATACCAAAACTGTAAATATGACATATGTTCTATTTTTAATTTTGCAATGGCAGCTATTTAATTTCAGCAAATTTGGAGAAAAGTTCGATTTTAAGACATAATTTGGCCGCTAGGGTAAAATCTGTTACTGCAACTAAGATTCAATAACGACAAGATCAAAAGTCAATTTTTTTAAATTTATATTTTAATATTTTGTTAGTTTTTACGGATTTGGATGAAATTTGACTTGGTCATTCTTCGAAGTCCGAAACTTATATTTTTAAAGAAACGGAATCGAAATCAAACCTTAGGGTCAAAATTAACCAACATTTTTGAAATGTTAAAATACACTGTTAGATGGAAATATTTGCATAACTAACTTAAAAAACTTTCCATTATGCATTTCGTACCTTTTAACACAATTTTAAGCCTCTTTGGTAATTTTATCATTCCGCTATTTTAAATTTCTTAAAGTTTATTTTCTGTTTTAGATTTGGTGACTCTATAACAGGGATGGAAAACATGGTACAATTGTACTTCTTTTGGTACATTTTCACCTCCGTTGGTACCGTGGTAATACCGCAATTCATTTGGTACAATTTCAAAAATTTCCAAATTTAAAATTTTTGTATTAAATGGAACTTGTACTTTAAAGCTGTCAACAAATATTCGTAATGCAGACGTGCACTGAAATCATTCTAACAAGAACTTGTAACTGACAAATTTTGGGTCCAATGTTACAAAAAAATTTGTTATACTGCAGTTATACCTGAGCAAAAACTACCTGGTTTATGGCTCTTTTAGTTTTTAACTTGTCAAAATAAATACAAAAAAACAAGCAAAAACTAGTTTTGTACAAAAACTAATTGGTTTTTGCGCAAGTATAAATGTAGTATTATTATTTTCCCGTAATCAGCTCATCAATACGCGTCGATTGAGTGCTGCTACTTCATAAAATTCGAGAATTTAACCCGCCTCTTTCGTATATTTTTTGAAAAGTAAAAAGAAATATTACATTGTTTTCTTAGGACCGGTAACTTATCTTAAAAATAACCAGAACTAAACGTTAACAACATATAATTTCATATAAATTTTATATACACAACTATTGGTTATTTTAATATAAGTTAGCAGGTCTTTCTGTCGGTACAGAATAGTATTTCCTGCAAGCTTGACCTCGATCGCACGTACTTTTTATATAAAAAAAATTGGTGAGGGCTGAAAAAGTAAAATTTTTGTAGAAGAATATTTTTTGTAAGTTTGACAATATTTTCAATATATGAAAAATGTTGGTACCGTGAGGGTCGAAAAAGTACAATTTCTTTACCTGGTTGGTACAAAATGAAAAAACTCATTTCCATCCCTGGTCTATAACCATGTCAATACATAAATGTATCCCCTCAGAAATCGCCTGTGTAACAAAAAATCAAGCTCTGCCATACCACTAGGTAACCGTGCTATTAAAAATAAATGCGTGGCAGAGCACTTATTTGATAGGCTATACCAGCATTTTGCAAGTATTTGTTTTACAAAAATTTCAGTGGTTTGCAAAAAAAACTTACCATGCGCGATTTCAGGAATTAATATAGGGAGAAAAATCATGCACCGTGCCCAAGTCAATGTGTTTGTTGTTTTTTTGTCTACGGTGGAGTATGATTTTCCTCCTTATATTAATTGATGGAACCGCGCATGGCTAGTACTATCCACTCAAAAATTGGCAACGCTACAAAATATATGCACAAATATATATAAAAAGGTTTTGTAGTCAGAAGGTTCGAAATTCGAATCTTAATTTAAAAAATTGTTTACTTTCATAAAATTGTTTTTTTTTTGTTCTTGGAAAAGTTTCTTTAGACCACCTTTGCTGTTGTTTTCCCATCGTTGGTGTATGATTCCAACAAACTTTTTGCCAATGCTGGCATTTTCGCGCAACCAGTAGTTTTCCAACTGCTATCATTATACCACACACCACTAAATGGACAGAGCAGACCTGGCGGATCTCAATAACATTTCGATTACAGTTACTTATAATTTTTAATTCAAAATTTTCAATTACAATTACAAATAATTGTAACTGAAATTTAAAAAACTCAATTACATTTATATGTAATTGATAATTTTCAATTACAAATTATATGTAATTGTAATTGAAAGTGATTTCCATTACAAATTTCAATACACTTAGAATTAGAAAATATTTTTTGTTAAAATTTTCCCAAAAAGAATGGCTGGGATAGGTGGGATGGACATGGCCAAGTATAAAAAGATGACGTCATGTTGGATTGATCGCCAACTCGCGCTTTTGGTCATTATTTCTTTTCCATAGCAAATGTAATTGCAATTAACATTTTTTTAATTAAAATTACATGTAATGTGCAATTGAAAACTTTCAATTTCAAATTACGTGTAGGGTAGAGGGGGGATCCTTCGCCACTTTTTTTTCAAAGCACTGTGATTTCCTAACCCCCAATTATTTTCCAAACATTACTTTCAAATTGAAGATCTAGATATCTTGGCTTTAATTTCTGTGATTTTTTATCTAATTATTTGCATATTTTCTATTATACGCCAAATCGGCGTATTCGCCAAAAGAACTAGATACAATTTCAACAAAAAGATATTGTTAGTACGGCAAAGTCAATGTTTTAATGACTGAAATAAATAATTTAGAATAAGTTCATTAAGGTATATGATTCTTTTTAATCAATAAATCCATTACATTAAAAAAAAAACAATTTAAAGCTATAATATAATGATTCTTCCAAATTACAAAAAACTTAATAATTAATATAAATTTAAGAATGAACACGAATGTACTAATTTACTACTAAACATATTTTAAACATATAGAAAAGTCTTATAGAGCATTTTAGGCAGGGATGCACCAACTCTTCGTAGCTCCAGGGGACATCTGGTGATTGTGCCCCAGAGACAGGCACTAACATAAAATTAATATTTTTTCACAATTTTTAAGCATTTATTAAAATCAAATTATTATTTTCTGGAAGCTTAGGATCATAGGTCTAACATAATGAAAAATAATTTTTTTATGACACGAAGTTATTGCAAAATGTAGTTGCTTTCAATTATTTTTTTGGCACCCCAAAAAACACAAAAACACGTCTGCGACCACATGTGATATAAATTCGTGAAAGTGTATGTTAATGAAAGGTAATTGAAAAATGCACAAAATATATCTTTTCCAATTTTTTATCTCCCTTAACATCGAAGAAAAATGGAATTAGTGTATGTGCCCTACTGGCGAAGGATCCCCCTATACCCTAATTGATTTACAATTAGAAATTATATTTAATTGTTGCCGAGCTATATATTGTGTAATTGCATGTATAATTAATTATAAAATATAACGGCTTACCCCCAGGCTTGAGACAGAGTGTAATAACTTTGTGCTGATGTTCGGTTTTATGCACGCTAAAGTTAGCAAATACATATGTAGATATTTTAACGAACTTAGGTACGGTGACTTACATGTGCACAATGACAAAGCCTATTGATTCTAGATAGGATCGGTCTATTTTGGTCCTATCGCCAATATCGATTATACGATTTTCTCTTAAACATTAGGTAAAATCGAGATTCCTTACTCTTATCCTAAATTTTGACACAATTCGTTACAAACATTCGTTGGCTTTTAACCAGACTGGTGTAGGGTATCATATGCTCATTCAGTTATGTTTTTAGCCATCAAGTATTTAGAGCTTCAAAGAATGAATTCTATTTTGAATGAATGCCCTAAAAGTACCATTCGTTTTACTTTTAAATCGAATGAATTCTTATTTAAACAATCGCAGGGAATGCATTCGTGTTAACTCATTTGATCGATTACAAATATTAGGAATTTAATTAATCTGTCTCATTCGATTTCATCAATCATTGAATAAAATCATTAAGAATTCTTTCGATTTCTTATTCAATCGACTAGCGGTAATAGCCCGCTATGTTATTAGCGTGCCTTAGAGCTTATTTAATTCCAGTTTATTCAATTTAAGTGAATTTACAAATTCAGTAAATCTTACTGCATCGGTTTCTTCCACCACTTTACCAATAGATGACTTGCAAGCGCGATGCCTCGTTACCGACATTTTAAATATCTGAATATATAAATTGCATTCTTTTTCTGTTTTTTTTTTTCTTTTAAAAAATTTGTTTAACCTTTTTGTAGAGTAGCTTTCAAAGTTAAGTTTCTGATTTCTTGCTGAAAGGATTTGCACAGGTATTTAACCCTTTGACGACCATAGGCACGTATGCTTGCCCAAGGGTTTTTCGCATTTATAATTACCCAGACAAAAGATAGAGTAAATATTTTCAAAGGTGATTTGTAAAGTAAAAATGGGGGAACAAAAATGTAGTAGGCCGCAAATCCCTACCTATTCCCGCTTTCCCCTTGCGAGCCCTCGAAATTGGTTATTTAAAATTCTTCATTTAAGGGGTAAAAAGAACAAACTTTGACAAGCGAAATGATGGGCAAGCAAAGGGTCTATGAGGTAAATTTTTTGTAACATATCCATAATTTAGTTCTAGAGCACGAAAATAAAATAATAATAAAAATCGCTTCGTCCGGAACGGCAGGATCGTCAAATGGCAATTATTTTTGTCAACCGAAATGAGGGGTAAGGAGGGGTTCTACGGAACCAATTTTTCTTGGCATAATTATTACTAGGTCAGAGATTATGAAAATCGCACAATTTTCAAAATCGCTTCGGCAGAAAATGTATGGTCCTCAAAGAGTTAAAGCAGGGGTCTAATCGCCGCTTTCGATGTCGAGTATTCTATATCGATTTTTTTTTTAATTTGGGATGATGGCGTTCGATAGCGAGAGTATGATCAAACAAAACTGTCACTTTTTCGTTACATAATTAGTGATCGAAATCATATAGTTTTGCATTGATTTGGAACAAAAAGCATATGAACATTGTTTTAAAGTACTCTTATACCTGAATACACCTACAAAAAAAATTTGTTGTCCCAACCGAATTTGGTTCCAACCGAATCGTTCGGTTGCTGCAACTGAAAATTCGGTTGCTTCAACCCTATTTCTGTTGTCACAACCTTATTTTGGTTGCCGCAACCCTATTTCAGTTGGACCAACAGAAATAGGGTTGTGACAACCGAATTATTGGTTGCAGAAACCGAACGATTCCGTTGGAACCAAATTCGGTTCGGACAACAAAATTTTTTTGTAGGTGTACATTTCAAAAAACTAGTAAGAAAGAAAAAGTTGTGAAAATATAAAAATGTACTCGAAACAAAAATGTACTGTAACCTTTAGAGCATTTACTTTATAAAACTAGTTCCCCCTTAAGTTCTTCATTAGCTTTTTCTATTTTTTTTTTGTTCTCACTTTTGAGTGAAACTAGTAAAAATCATTAAAAAATCAATCTAGGGGAAGTGCGACACACTTGATACTTACTTGATACCACTACTATCTCGGAAAGTACATAACATAGAAAAAATTTTCTTCTATCGATTGTTCCAAATATTGCGCGCACCACTTTGCACTAATTTTTATTTTATTTTTTTTTTAGGTTTCTTTAACATCTGGGCACCATCACCTGTATTTTCTCATTTCTGTTATTTTGTGCTCTTACTTAGCAAATGTTTCTGAAGTTTCTATTTTAAATACAAAAATGTTGGTTATGTAATTTTAAACGTTATTGTGTAAGGTGTTATTCCACATTTTAAAAAATCCATATTTGATCTTGTAATGTTTTACTATGACAAAAATAGAAAAATTACATTACCTATACACTTGATCCCTTTTTTAATAAAATTGATAAAAATGCTTTTAATTAAACAAACGAATATTATTGGACAAATAAACTGTATATTGTAAATAATTTTTCATAAGTATTAGCTGCTTGCATTATTTTTAAGCTAATTTCGTTTAACAAAATTGCTTACAAGTGAGCGTGTGGCTCACTCAGATTAGGATGAAATTTGGATATGTGGTAAAGATGGAAAAATAAGCAAGTGAACGTTTTTAGCGATCCAATCTGATATTTAAGAGATAAAGAGTGGGGTAAAAAATTACCCGGTTTTGCGTTTTTACGGTTTTTTTCATGCTTACAAGGAAATGTATAGAAATTGGATACCAGATGAAAGGTATGTATTTTTAAGGTCTGTGAAATAATGTACTAAAATTACTAAAAAGTTTTCAAACAAAAAAGAATGGAACAACTTTGAAACTCACTTTTACCCCATAAATATCAATTTGAGCCGATATGTTAAGAACCGAAAGTTATTTAATTAGGCCCCTACCAAAAAATTTCTTTGTCCCAAACGAATCATTCGGTTGCTGAAACCGATAATTCAATTGCCATAATCCAATTTCTGTTGTTCCAACTGAAATAGGGCTATGGCAACCGAAATGGGGTTGTGACAACCAAAATATGGTTGAAATAACCGAATTTTCAGTTACAGAAACCCAACGATTCGGTTGGGACAACAAATTTTTTTTTGTAAGTTGTATCACATATCCAAATTTCATCGAAATCTAAAGGAACCCAAAAACATAAAAATTACAAGAATAAGGTTTCTTAATACGTAATCTTTTCAATATTACACCAATTTTATTTTCGAAAACATATTACAAAACAGTTCATGAATCGCAACAATATCATACGATGTTTTTAAGCAATTATATTTTAAAAATAAGATACTGTCCATATAGTAAAAATTAGTAGTTTTTATTTTTTTTTTTAGAAATAAAATGCTTTAACTGAAATATTTAAATCTGATGCATTAATTTTAATAAATACTTTTTTCTTGCATACATTTGATCCATTTAGTAAACACACTTGATCCCCGGGATCATGTGTGTTACATATAGGGATCAAGTATATTCACACTTGATCCTTTTATGGTGATTTGCATTTCTAATTATTACTAAAAAAGTTATAAACACAGAATATTTTTCTCAGAATAGAAGATACCTATTTCAGAAAGCTTTCAAAAAAAAATTAAAACAAAAAAAAAATATTGAATAGTTTAGAAGATATACGGCTTCAACTTTTTCCGGATCAAGTGTGTCGCACTTCCCCTAATATATATTTTTCCTTTAGACAAATTATCACAATTTTAGGTCTAAAATACTTTATTTCTGCTATTAACAATTTAATTTTTAAATTATATTGCATATTCTGCACCTACAAGATGTGTTTTAGTTTTATTTAACAAATTCATATACGAAATGTATTTGTTTACAAGTTTTTGTTTCAACTGTGTACGTTCAGTCAAGTAAATTAGCTTAAAATTTCGATACGAAAGCGATCGAATGCCTTGATTCGGCTATTCGATAGGTAACGAATTTTTGTTCGATACGTTAGCTTGTTCCATATCGAAAGCAGCGATTAGACCCCAGGTTCTTTACCCATTTTTCCCCTCCCGTAAAATTTTCAAAATATATATAATCCTGCCTCAGTGAATGTCCATGTTAAAGGTAGTCACATGCTAATTTTCAGCGGTTTGAGTTAACCAAACTCCATTCCAATTCGTTCCAGCTATCTAATACTCCAATTTCACGCGTTTCCCGTTCCATTTCCCAATTTCTATGTTTCAATTTCAACTCGTTCCCAGATTCAATCCATTTCGTTCACCATTCCATTGCGTTCCCATTCTCTATTGTTTCAATTCCACATATTTCGTACCATTTCATTTTCCAATTTAAGTGTTCCAATTTACTCGTTCCCCATTTCATTCTATTTCGTTCCTACTGTCTTGTGTTTCAATAGTTGTGTTTTCGACTTAACTATATCCGTTAACACACAAAAAAACTCAAATGTATAAAAACGCGTTTAAGACGAAAACTAACATATTACTTTTCGTATGCACGTTAACTTTCAACACGGATAATTATCAACGTTGAAAACTCAACGTTTATACATTTTCACATCCAATGTAACTTATTCGCGTTACTTCCTAAAAACTTTTGCTGACGTAAGTTCGATTATAACGGTAAAATTATAAACACAATCCGTTTAAAATATTTTTATACTATAATCGGTTTAACGTAGATTTGCTTTAAATACTTAACATTGATAGGCATGAGACAAAATACAGCTTTTATCAATTGCTCCCCTTTCCATTCAATTTCTTTGCACTTACTCCATTCCATTCCGTTTTTTAACCACAACTCTAAATACACTCGTTGTTAAAGCTTTTCTCCTTTTAAACCCCCATTTTTACCAAGTTTCTGTCGAAAGTTCGAAAAATGATTTGTCGGTAAGTTATCCCATACTCCAAGCTATACATATTCTAAATTCCAGGCTTCTACACAAAGGGTATTTGACAGGTCATTAAGGGTACACTTTTCGCTTTTTGCCTAAGTTGGAGGAGGAATCTAACTACCGAATTTCAGCTCTTTAGTTCCTGTAGTTTGGCCAGGCCGTCAAGGGGTGCTCTTCTTCGTTTTGCCCCTCCCTAGGGGAATTTCTAAAAATCCCGTCTTAGCGGATGTCTACAACAGAAGACGAATTTTCATCCGTTAAGGGGATGGCTTTTGAAAACGACCCTTTCGAAAACCCAAAAAAGTACTTTGGAATTAAGTTACTGCAAGGAACACATATTTTAAATTCTAAAAACCAAAATTTGGCAGGCCGTCAAGGGGAAGATTTTTCCCCCTTTTGCCTGTCCCGGTAGGAATTTCCAAAAATCGCATCTTAGCGGACGTCTACGCCGGAGGAGAACCGACATAAAAAATTTTAACTTCTTAGCTTCAGCGGTTTGGGCTGGGCGATGTTGAGTCAGTTACCTTATTCTTTTATATTGTTACGCTTTTACCTTTTAAAAACGTTGGTTTGTTAGTTTTCTTTAAATAAACCGGGTTATTTTTTATTGCAGTAATAATAACCACACCTCTTATAGTGCCTTGTCATGGTTTTTCCGTTTGAATTTTTCGGACTTTTTGAAAAACTTTTCTGCAATTTTGTTGAATAACTTAGAGAATTTATTGTGTCAGCCCTTTTAAATTTTCAAAGCCTTATTGTAAAATTTGGAAATCACACTAATAGTGCGTTTAAACGTGCGTTTTGATTAATCCAACTTTTTAATCTTCATCTTTTACACGTACATTTTTGAGAGTTAATAGATTAACTTGGCTATTAAAGGTTTACCTCTATTACTTTAAAATACCAAGATCGCACCACCCAGCAAAATCTCAGTAAAGGGTGCTCATTACTAACAGCTAAATAATAAGCAGCAGGATTAGGGTCTACTACATAGAATTCGGTGTCAAAACTCATTATTTTTGTTCGACAAGTTCGTTTTTGTAAGTAGTTGTCCATTTTCGCTGCAGGAAAAAACACACAAAATTTGTGCACTCGCTTACCCGCTGCTTTATAAAAATATATAAAATAAGTAGTTACCAAAATGATTAGTGATTCGGGCGCTATAAGCGGTTAAAAAATAAGTAGTTGCAAGTTGTTAAAAAATAAGGCTTACTTCTATACTTATTAGTGGTTAAAAAATAAGTAGTTACCAATATCAAATTATTTTTGTAATTAAATAAGTAGTCACGCGTAAGCTAGACTGCTTATAAATACGGCTTCGTCTAACAAAAATAACTAGTACTGACGCCAAATTATAACCAGTAAAAAATTTTAGTTTCATTATATAACCACTTATTTGGTAGTGAAAGATTTTGCTGGGCAATAGCTATCCCGCACATGATGATCATCGCCAAAATATTTTTGTGGCAGCGTCTATTTTTTATATGATTTTGTGCATGTGATTTTTAGTCTTGCCAACCATAATTATAACAAGAACGTCGTTGTATATAATTAGTAGTATGAATACAGAGTCGCTTAGAAATATTAACCCGATTAAAAGTTGGATTAACTGTTAACAGTATTAAAATATTGTTTAATTATATTTTAATATTGTTAAACCCTTAAGCTATAGATTTTGTTCGGCTGAATAGTTTTTGACCAAACTTTGTAAAAACACGAACCTATGCTTAAGAAATATATATATTGTCGCGCTTCCTAGCGGAGAAATTTTGGTTAAAAACTCAAATTTTTATATGGTTTTGCTCAAAAACGGGTTAAGAGTTTTTTAAATTTTGTGTTATTTCCAAAATAAAAATAATTTTTGTAAAAATTTATAGTGCTTATTTTGATAAATTTTCGAAGTAATCACAATTTTGGACTACTTTTTAAAATTTGTATATGGCAATCCGGGTGTAAATATTTTTATTAATGTAAATAATTTTTAGAACAGAAATGTTAAATTTTATGTCAAAATTAAAAAACAGACACGTATCTGTAAATTTTACATTTTATATAGACGCAGTCGTCATGTATCGATCGGTCAAATTTTGAAAAAAAAATAGACGGCGGATCAATAAGTCTGTGACTGTTTGAGCTCCCTTATAGTTACATGAAATGCAACACTGCTCCGGTCATGTACCATCTGTTAATAGACACCTATCAAATTTTGAGCAAGTTCCGTTATTAAGCATACAACTTTGTGGATTTGTAAAAATGGGAATTTTGAGTGCTCATCAAACATTATTTTTTGCGAAAAAAAACAGTCACTCAAACCAAGGATAATGTGATAAGTACAATGGTAACTCCTCATCATCAGCTTCAGTGGTAAAAAATTGGTTTACTGAGTATCGTTCTGGTCGCACAAGCACTAGTGACGCTAAACGTTCTGGACGGCCAATTGAGTTCAATACACCCGAAAATGTCGAAAAAATCACGAAATGATGTTGGCCGATCGGAGAGTGAAAGTGTATGAGATTGTTGAGGCGATAGGCATTTCATATGGCACTGTGATTTCGATTTTAAGAGATGAGTTGTATGTATCTTAGAAAGCTATCCACAAGATAGTTGCAGCGTTTGTTCACAATTGACCATATGACAAATTCAAAGGCTTTTTTGGACTTATTTAACTGCAATTCGAATAAGTTTTTGCAGCCTTTTGTAACTGTGGATGAAACATAGATCCATTACAACACCCCGGAGACCAAGCAGCAGTCTAAAAATGGGTTTCTCCGGGTGAATCAGCTCCGAAGAAAGCCAAGGTGGGTTTGTTGGCCAACAAGGTCATGACGACAATTTTTTGGGATGCACAGAATTGTTGCGAAATTGGGGTGAAATTTAGTTTGCATCAATTTAACTGACAGTACTATTTGAAACTGTACCGAAGAAGTGACATTTGACTCTCTTATGGTTGTAGCTTTGTAATAGCTTTAAAGAAATTGTAAATTTTAAATTTTTTTTATTAAAGTTTCAAACAAAATTTTTTCGTTCTTGTGAACAAAATACTGGGCTATAACAACGAAAAAAAATTATGAAAATATAGCTATGTTCTTTGGTATGAAAATTCAACCCTGTTTTGGTTTGATTATAAAAAGTATTGATTACACAGAGAAAACAGATTCATTATGATAACCGAATTTTTTACCAACTACAGGGTTCGGTGGTAGCCACGAACATTTTTGTTATTGTCAACTATAATTCGGTTAATAGAACAGAATTTCGGTTCGAGAATTTTTTCAATTGCCGCAGGAAAAACCTTTTGTTGCGACAACGAAATAATTTGGTTGCTGCACCCAAACCATTCGGTTAGCAAGAAATGCGATTGTCATAATGAATTTGTTTTCCCTTTGTAGTATCTAGTCCTGCGGAAACATGTGACCTATTGTTAGACACGCACTTCCCAGGCTGCGTAGCCTCCCGAAGGTCTGTTGCGATTCAAAGAATCCCATACCTGACGGGGAGGTATGTACGCCTAACTGGTGCCGTCTTTCGTGAGGACAGATTGAAATGGGTGATAAATGGATTTTCATATTTCGTCCTTTAAGTCGCCGGACCCCGACGCACAGTGCTTTGTCCCATAGGCAAAATTAAAAAAAAAATGTGTGCGGAACGTTAGTGATTTATACATTTTTGAAGAGGTGACATAATACCATAAATAAATATGAAAGAAGAATTCAATACCTTCTTTTTTTGTTAACAACAGAGTGCGCTAAAGTCAAAAAAATTTTGAGCTAAAACAGTTAAACGAAAATCAAATTTTAAATGCTTTACAAAAAAAAATTGGCAAAAATTCATTCTTAAAAATAATTCTTTGAAACACGGTGGTTTTGTTATTTACTATATTCGCAATAAGCCAAAATTATTTTAAGTGAAAATTTTTTATAGAATAATATTTGGTGGCATCGAAAACTTTAGACATTTTTTGACTGGAAATCCCAAAGTTTCTTAAGTTTAGTAGAGTAAAAAAAAAATATGGAGAAACATGATTTTTTATTTATGATTTTAGGACACACAGAATTTGGAAAAAAATTGTTTTTTTTAACCGCAAATTTAAAAATTTTCTAAACCCTTTTACCTGAGTTTTAACAAAGTTTGAAAGAGCTAAATTTTTAGGTACCACCAAAAATTAAAATAATAACGTTTTAAAAAAAAAAAGAACTTGAAAATTAAAACACAAACTTCGGTTTTATGTGGTGTAAAAGAAAAAAAATCAAGAAACTTTAAAAAAAAATTTTAGGTAATAACACTTTTTTTGCGGAAAACCTAAAATTTTATAAAGTTTAGAGAAATTTAAAAAAGATATAAAAAAAACAAGTAATTTTTTTTTATGATTTAGATAGTCCATTACTTAGGATGTATAATTTTCTCTAAAAAAAAATTAAAATCTTAAACGGAAAATTTAAACTTTTTAACTTTTTCTACATATCCCAATTTTTCAATTTTATGTAGATATATATGTATATATGTAGATGTATATGTATATGCTGTCCCTTAAAGTACGATTTGTCGATTTTCATTCATTACACTGCCGAGTTTTCATCTAGTAGGTTCAAAATTGATGAATTTAACTTTTTTCTTAGAAAAATTTAACCTTGCCGAAAATGGCCCAGTTTTGAAAAAGAAAATAGCCTATCAAATAAAAATTCGAAATTTTTGCAAACACAAGTTTTTTATTTAACTTGTTCATTAAATATACTTAAAATTATTCAGATACGGAATTTTGGTTTCGCTGGATATCATTAACCCACTTTAACTTAGAACCGAAATGCCCATAAATTTAATAGAAATGAAAAAAACCGCTTTTTTTATTTATTTGTCAAATTTTGTTTTAAAATACATAATTTGGAAATGTCAAAAGCTATTTTTGTAACATAATAGTTATTATTAAAGAAAAATAATCAATTGAAAAAATGATAATTCGGGTTTTGTGTGGGGAGCAACTCCTCTCCAGGACATTTTATGAAAATTGATTATTTTGTCAAAAATTGTTTTCACTAAATTTTAGCAAGTTCCCAATATTTTTGACCATGTGTGTGTCATATTGAAGGTTTTGCTAAAATAAAATAATATTGCATCATAAAAAAACTTGTAAAAATTGAGGAATAATACTGCTCGTCTGTGGCGCCTTTAAAATTGATAATGGATGAGAAAAAGGATATACCGGAGATAGTCATATCCTTGCACCGAATGAAACAAAATTTGCCACAGAGATAAAAAGTATAATTTTATAAATTATTGTAAGTTCCTAGTGCATTCTGATCTTAAATCTGGCCAAAATATAGTTTTTGAGAAAAAGGATATATGGGAGGTAGTCATGTCCTTACACCGAATGAAAGAAAATTTGTCAAAGAGCTAAAAAGTATTATTTTACAAACTATTTTAAGCTTTTAGTGCTTTCTGATCATAAATTAAGCCAGAATATTGTTTTTTAGAAAAAGGGTATATGGGAGGTAGTCATGTCCTTGCCCCGAATGAAACAAAATTAACCACTGAGTTAAAGGACATAATTTGACCGGCAGTAACCAATTTTCGCTTTATTATGTTTATAATTATAGCTAAAATTAAAAATTTTAGATTAAGGATGTATGGGAGGTAGTCATGTCCTTGCACCGATTTTGCTGAAACTTCGAATTTTTCTTAATTTAAATGTTCTGAACCAGCACACCGAATTTCATTCTTCTACGATAACTCCTCTAATTTTGCCGATTTGCTATATTGGGACGAAGCACTGTGCGACGGGATCTATCCGTGTGTGATGCAGAGGGGGGTGGATATAATAGCCCCACAACTGGTTAGGCTATTTAGATCCAGTCTTTTGCTAGGTCATGTACCGACGAATTGGAGGGGGGTTAAAGTGGCCTTTATTGCAAAGGCGGGGGGGGGGAATCCAAACAGCTGCCTAAATCGTATAGACCAATTAGCCTCAGCTCGTTTCTTCTTAAGACAATGGAGAAAGTTTTGGACACCTATATTAGGGACACGTACCTCAGGCTTAAATCAATACACGAGCTTCAGTTCGCGTATCAACGGGGTAAGTCTACCAAAAGTGCTGTCCATCATGTTGTCACGTTGTTTGAGAAGGCACTGGAGGCCATCTGTGCTTTTATTGATATACAGGGCGCTTTTGGCAACGCGTCCTACGACGCGATCGGGCTGTCTATGTTGAGAAAAGGCATCTCTCCAATGATTATAAATTGGACATTGGAGATGCTAAACTCTAGGGAAATCACGTTCAGTATAGGGTCTACTAGTAGGACCGTGAATCCGATCAGAGGATGTCTCCAGGGCCTTTACTATGGACACTGGTCATTGATGAGTTGCTTGAGGGTCTGAAGGACCTGGACTTCAGGACCTATGGCTACGCCGATGATCTTGTCATATCCATTGTCGGCTGAGATGACACGACCACACATGGTCTACTGGTCATTCGAAACCATTGTAAAACCTATGATCACGTATGCAGCCTTAGCATGGTGGCCAAATGTTGAGCAGTCAACGGCAAGGGATACTCTAAAGAAGCTGTATCGGCGTGTGTGTACTGGTATTACGGCGGCCGGGAGAACGTGCCCGAGGGATGCCATTGGGGCCATGTTGGGTATTACACCATTGCATATTTCCGTGAAGGAGGCTGCAAGCATGGGCCCCTTCGTCTCCGGGAGCAGATTTTCGTCAAGCATTTTGACATTATGTAATTTGATAGGAATATGTGGACCAGCCAATCCTGGAAGCCCGAAGAGGGGGCGCACATATAGTTTACTGATGCCTCGAAACAGCCCAATGGTGATACGGGGCAGGTGTCTTTGGACCCAGGGCCCAAAGTGCTCTACCAATGGGCAAACACACCTCCGTCTTTCAGGCGGAGATTTTCGCCATCTGCGTATGTGTGAGAGAGTGCCTGCGGAGGGGCACGGTTAGATCCCGCATCTACATTCATTCTGACAGCGAGGCTGCGCTAAAGGCTCTAGGAGTTTGCTGGGTATCATCTGGTATGGCCATGGAGTGTATGGGAATTCTCAAGGAACTCGGTAGGAAGTTCGTTGAAGTTCCCCTTACACTGGGATGTTCCCCTTCCTGGTCATGAAGGGCACGAGGGTAACGAAAGGGCTGATTGTCAAGCCAATAGTGGAGCCCGTCGACCCTCCATCGGCCCAGAACCATTCTGTGGGATACCCTGGGTGTACGCTAGCGAAAAACTTGGGCTGTGGAGAGAGACTGAGTTTGCTAGGCGTTGGGAAACTTCTACTGGTCAAAAACAGGCCAAAAGATTTGTTTTCTTGTCCGACGGAGTATCAAGGCGGCTATTGTCACTCGACAGGGTAACCTTAGGACCCTGACGGAATACTTAACTGGGCACTGTGGGCTCAGGTAGCAGCTTCACAAAAAGAGTCGGTCGGACACTGATGTTTGCAGGTTTTGTGAGCTGGAAGGTGAGACACCGGAGCATATTCTCTGCGAATGTTCGAGACTCTATGGCAGGCAAAGCTGTATAGTTACTTAAAAGTATTTACTTGAATTAACAATTTGAAATATTTTTCGTAATTATATTTTAAAGTTCAAGTATATATAAGTATTTTATTACTTACTTAAAAAAGTTTTTAAGTAAACAAATATTTATATTTGAGTTTTGAAAAATTAATATTTTTTTATTTATTTCAAATAATTTGGAGTAAGTATTTCAAAGCTGAAATATAAATATTTTGAAATATTAATATTTCAAAGCTGAAATATAAATATTTTGAAATAAATGAAATACGGAGTTAAGTAAAATACTTAGCTACCTTTTTTTAATTATTTTGAAATATTTAAAATATTTGAAATATTTAAAATCCCTATTAAAAGACTTAATGAGGTACAACATGCAATCATATCTTTTTCTGATGTTGGCCAAAACAAAATTTTGATTCGAAAAATGGTGGATCATGCTGTATTCATTTATATGCACCGTAGATCTAATATGATGAAATACGATCCGAAAATGGGTTTATCTAATCATATAAAATTGGATGTGACGTAATGACAATCAAAAACTAATTTCAATAGAATGGACGATTTAATGCAATATGACCGAACTTTGAATGAAGTATTTATGTCTAATGGTATCAAATAAAATGTAACTTTATTGTACTAAATCTAATTATATATAGTAAGATAAAACCATTTTTCGGATTGTATTTCTTCATATTAGATCCAAGGTGTATCTAAATTAATACAGAACGATCCACCACTTTTCGGATCAAATTGTAGTTTAGGCTATACCAAAAAAAGATACGTTTGTATTTTATAACATCTAACTTTTTTTACTCGGGATATTTGAAATATTTAAAATATTTGAAATATTTGAAATATTTTAAATTTTTTAAATATTTGAAATTTTTTAAATATTTGAAATACAATGAACATTAGACCGTACCACCTTACAGGCAAAAAAAAGTGCTCCGTACACCCTCCAATATGAAGTATTTTTGCAAGGCATTTTCAAAAAAAATTTTTTTTTACTTAAAAAATTAAAGTTCGCAAAAATCATTAAACTTTTGCTAAAGAAGTTTTTCGATAAACCCAGCAGAAATTTTTTTTTTTTTTTGGTTGCTGAACGTAGGGGTCGCCTTTTAAAATTTTTTTTATTGGATTTTTCCTTTAAAGTAAAATACTGGTCTCCTCGAGGCAAAAAAGTCGATATATCACACTTTTAAATCCGACTTTAAATGCCGAAGCTATAACGAAAAATTTAAAAAAGCGACCCCTAAGTTCGGGAAAATTTTTTTTTTTTTAAATTGCCTTGCAAAAATATTTCATATTGGAGGGTTTACGGCGAAATTTTTTTTTGTGGTACGATCTACTGAGCACCTAGAGGAATCAATTAAAAAAAAAAGACAACACATAAAATATATGGGCATTTCTAAAATTTCGGAATACCCAGGAAAACTTTGGTAAAGGATGCGACAAACTCATGTATTACCTTGTAATGTGTACTCCTTACAATTGTAATTATTGTCCAACACTAAGTAATTAGTAACCGACAATTGGATTCATAATGCATTACTTCCCAGCAAAATTGTCGGATGCAAAGAACCGGTTGTAGAACAACTTGTTCTTGAATGCAACCTGTTCTAATTTATGTTATATCATCGGTGATTTTTGTTTGAGTTTGTCCCAAAAGCAACAGGTTATGTTCCTCCAAACTAGAACAGGTTGCTTTGGAACCGGTTCTAGAACCACTTATAGAACCGGTTCTATGACAGTGAGGCGTTCCATTTTGACTTCCAGGAATCAGTTCTAGAACCTGTTCCACGGAACCGGTGGTAAAAACACCTATTCTAGAACAGATTCAAAGGCAACCAGTTCATAAAAATTTTGCTGGGTTTGTAATGCATAATCCTTACATTCAGCATTATTTTGAAGCATAAATTAATTAGTTACCGAAAATTGTTTACATAATACATCCCACTGTAGAAACGGTAATGACATATCATTACTTTTTGGACTACCAGTAATGATACCCACTTACCTTATGCATTATTTTAAAACATATAATAATGAGTTACTGATAATGACTTATTTTTATCACTATTTCAAACAGAAAATAATTTTCCAGATTTTTTTTAATTTTTTGAAATCTGTTTTTAGAGTCAATATTTTTTAAACACTGGTAACGGTATATGTAACCACACATTTTTTGTATGTTGGCGAGTAAGCTTACTTGTGTGCAGCAGGTCAGTTATGTTTTTATCTATTAAATATTACATGTCGATATAGCTCTTAAGGTAGAGCTATTGACTGGCAATCTGTAGACCCACGTTCCCGTACCAGCAAATTTAAAAAAAAATACTATAAAAAATATTTTTTTTTTTATATAATTTTTTTTTGAAAATCTATTTTTGGACTCATTATTTTTGTCAGTACAGGTAAGCACATAGTTAACGATATATTTTTTGATTTTTCGTATGCTGGTGTGTAACCATAACTCATTATTTTTCGCGACATCGCCATATAAAGGTAATGAGAAATGTAATAACAAAAGTAACTAGTTACCATTACCAAGTATGTAGTTACATAAACACATATCTGGTAATGATTTTCTACACTGGGATGACTTTGTAATGAATACTCCTTACCTTCAGTACTATTTAGAATCACAGAATAATGAGTTACCTTTAGTTGATTACATAATGCATTACTTAATAATGTACGCTCGTTACATTTATCATTATTTTAAAACATAAAGTAATGTTGATTACATAATGCATTATAATTAAATATAAAGTAATGACTATTACAAAACGCATTGTTTTAATTACTTCGATAATTTTTTATTTTAATTTTGTAAATATTTTTTTAATAAAATTTTATTTGTTGATATTTGTTATGTGGTTGTTACTCCTAAAACGCAAATATTTATTCAAATCCCATGTAGGATAAAAGCAAGTAACCAATTACTTTTTCATTCCCTATCTGCAAATAAGTAACAAATTACTCTTAATTTTTTTGTAAGTATACTGGTAACAAAGCACACATTACTTTGAGGCTAAAATAATCAGTGCAACCCTATGGCGATACATTACTTTACCCATTAATTGGTAATGTGTGGTTTTGCTGAGTAGCTATATTTGGCCTAAGATTTTGGTAGAGGTTGACAAAAAAATAATTAAAATTTTGGGTTTAATATTCTAATTCTGGCTCTGAGCCATAATTTTGACTAACTTTTTTAAAATACAAATAACATAAATTAGATAAACAAAATTTCGCGATTTTTTGTTTACAAACTAAGCACCAAACTTTGGGGAATATAAATTTAAAAAAACCACACTTAAAAATTGCAAAATAATGGCGGGACTCGAAAAAAGGCTTTATGATACAAAAAAATTAATTAGAAGACTTAGTCAGCGATTAATATTCTGCAAACAAATATACTGATGCAAAAACTTTCCTTTTTGCAAATTTTAGTTTTCGCGAATTTTTTTCTTTTTTTTCAAACTAAGCACCAAACTTTGTTGCATGAAATTTGTATTATAGTCCCTAGGTTATGAATTAAAAAAAAACCAGACCTTAAAAATTACAAAATAATCGGGGAACGCGAAAAAACACTACTGAAATTAAAATTTATATCAATCAAAGAGATTTTGCGTATGCTCGTTGGAAAAGATTTAAAACTACTACGCATCATGAGGATTATTTGACGGCTAAAAGAAATTCAAATAAAATTATTAAAAGGCCAAATCTGTTTTTTACGCTGTAAAGTTTTCTTTCGCCATTGACTCCAAAAGAACATGGCAAACGATAGGCGAAGTTGGTATCGGTAAATCTACGAATCAAGAACCATGTTCGATTGATGCCGATACAATCAATGAAAAGTTTTTGAATGTCCCTATGGTTCAAGCAGATCAAAATTATTATATCAATAATAATTGGAATAACAATTCTGAATCTTTTTTTATTTTGCTGCAGTAGACCAATGTGACGTTTTATCTAGTAAATTGTCTATAAAATCCAACTCTATAGGAGTGGACGGAATTAATTGAAAGTTTCTAAAGATTCTATTACCTCAACTAATTCCAATAATAACATTTTTATTTAACAAAATATTAACTTCAAGTTACTTTCCCTCGAATTGGAAAATAGCTAAAATCGTTCCAATACCCAAAGCTGGTTCTGATTATAGATGAATAGCGATTCTTCCATTTCTCTCTAAAGTATTTGAACGTATTATGCATAACCAAATGACTTGTTTCTTGGATAACAATAACTTACTAACAGATCGTCTATCTGGGTTTAAAAAGAAACACAGCTGCATGACGGCCTTGGTTGATATTACAGAGGAGATTAGGGAGAAACTTGATGATGGCAAGACTACATTTTTAATACTTTTGATACCGTGGATCATAACATTCTTTGTTACAAACTTAATAATTTTTTTAATTTCTCTTCGACCGCTACTCAGTTATTGTCAACATACTTACGTAACAGGTATCAGTAGGTTAAAACTAGAATCCAGAAATCCAAGGCACTGCCTGTAACAAGAGGAGTACCTCAGGGGTCCATTGTTGGGCTACTATTATTCTCACTGTACTCTAATGACCTCCCAGGCATTTTAACAAATTGTAATGTAAGAATGTACGCGGATGACGTTCAACTTTACACCAGTTGTATTAATGCCTTAATTGACCTTAATTGTATTATATATATTAACCAGAAACTCGATCGTATTTATACATGGGCAACGGCAAACGGTTTAGGAATAAATCCAAAAAAATCTAAATGCATTGTAATTCAAAAGCAACTTGCCAAACTAAATATTATACCCAATATATTTATAAATAATCAACAAATTGAAATAGTAAAAGCTGCTAAGAATCTCGGAATTTTTTTAATGACACTCTTTCGTGGTCGAACCACATGAACTATGCTTGTGGTCGCACATTTACTATGATGATTAGAACTCTTTGGCGGACCCAGCATTGAGAATAAGAATACTACTTGCCGAAACTTATCTGATGCCCGTTTTACTGTATGGTTGTGAGCTATTTGCTAAATGTGATACAACTAGTAAAGGGAGATTGAACGTTGAACGCATTTAACAACATAATCCGATACGTGTATGGACTTAATAGGCATTCTAGTGAATCTTTGTTTTTAGCTCAGCTATATGGGCTTTCTTTGGATAATCTACTAAACATAAGAGTTTTAGTTTTCTTACATAAAATAATATATACCCATAAATCTGATCATCTGTACAGCAGACTTTGTATTTCAGATATAAACAGGGGAAAAACAATTAGATCATTTGGATACAAAAGTTTAATTTCGGAGAGGTATTTCTACATATTCGTAGTAATTCTCTGGAATTCTTTACCCCATAGCTCGCAACTTTAAAGTAACGCACGAAAATTCAAAGAAAATATTTTTAAACTGTTTTCGGTATAACAATTTGAAAAAATAATTATTTGATATGATATGACTTAATTATTTAAATTGATTTTTTTTATATTTATATTTCTTTATTGTTTAATTTTAATTGTTTAATTGTTTTTGTATTTTATATAAACATTTTAATTAGTTATTAAGTTATCAATTGATTAATGATTTCATAAATTTATATATCCTCAGTTCCATACTGCAAAATAAGACTTTTAGTCTTGCGTATGGAGCAATTCTACAAAATAAATAAATAAAATTAAAATAAATTAGGGTCGACTGCATATAATTCGGTGTCAAAACTCATTATTTTTGTTCGACAGAGTCGTTTTTGTAAGTAGTTGTCCATATTCGCTGCAGGAAAAAACACAAAATTTTGCACCCGCTTACCCGCTGCATTATAAAAATATATAAAATAAGTAGTTACCAAAATAATTAGTTATTCGGGTTCTAATAAGCAGTTAAAAAATAAGTGGGTACATGTTGTTAAAAAACAAGGCTTACTCATATAATTATTAGTGGTAAAAAATAAGTATTTACAAATATGAAATTATTTTTATAATTAAATAAGTAGTCGCGCGTAATCTAGACTGCTTACAAACACGTCTTCGTCTAACAAAAATAACTAGTATTGACGCCGCATTATAAGCAGTAAAAAATTTTAGTTCCATTATATAACCACTTATTTGGTAATGAAAGATTTTGCTGGGAAACTGCAAAAGAAGCTTGTCAAAATTATGGCTTAGAGCCAGAATTAGAAAATTAAACCCAAAATTTTAATTATTTTTTTTTGAATCTCTACCAGAATCTAAGGCCAAATATAACTATTCCGAAATTTTAGAGGTGTCCATATATTTTATATGTGTTTCCTTTTCTTAAAAAAATTGATTCCTGTAGGTGGCATTTATAGAATATTCAATGTATTTCAAATATTTAAAAATTTTCAAATATTTTAAATATTTCGAATATTTTAAATATATCAAATATTTCGAATATTTTAAATATTTCAAATATTTCAAAAAATGTAGCTAAGTATTTTATTTAACTACATATTTCATATATTTCAAAAATTTTATATTTCAGCTTTGAAATATTAATATTTATTTACTTACTTGAAATTATTTGAAATAAATAAAAATTATTATTACTTACTTAAAATTATTTGAATTAAATAAAAGATTATTAATATTTCAAAGCTGAAATATTAATATTTTCTTACTTACTTATGTGCGTATTTTAGTAAATAAAACAATACTGCTATTTCAAATTCACAAATATTAATAAGTGGTTAGTTCAAAAAAATATTTAAAAAAATCTTTTATACAGGTCTGGTGACAGGAGACTTAGATTTCTGGGTGACCGTTTCTTGTCATTTCCGGCGTTTGGGAAAATTTGCCTAACAGGATTATTGGCTTTATTGGTAGCCTGAATCTCTAGGGAACTCTAGGCAGCACAAAAGATCTATATTGGCCGCGGTGCGTAGTGCCTTCATATCTAATCTAATCTAGTCAATACTTAGAAAGTATTCGAGCCATCAAAAGTCTCGACATTTTAGAACTCTACTTACTACATATGATTTGGAACCACACCATCACTAATATCGACTTGTGTTTTTATAAATTTTTGATTTTTTTTATATTTCACACATATTGAAGTTAAAGGTTAACGAAAGGGTGCTATTTCAACTGAAACAAAAACATACAAAAAATAATAAAATTTTCAATGAAAATATGAATGGAATTTTCCATTTCCTGTACGGAAACCATGCAATAAACAACTAAACACAATAAAGCACAAAAACATGTAACATAAATTGCAACCCTCGTTTTTTTTCACTTTAATTTTAAAGATACAAATACAACACAGAATACACATGTGGTCTAAAATCATGAATTGTAAAAAAAATCTTTTAAAGCACTCTAATCCGACTTTTAATCAAATGTTTAGTCAATGTCATGGGATTTTCGTCGTAAAATAAGAACAACTGACAGATAATTCAGATATTTCCCTAATATTATTTATATCCCTTGCTCTAGTTAAATACATCAATTAGCCTACATCTAACCCCAGGAAGCACCATAACAGTGCTTTGGTAAGCATGAAAACTAATTTACATAACCATTGCTTCTGGGATGTTTTTCTCCATTTTTTACAAATTCAATCACATTTTACAAATTTATGATATGATCTTATAACAAACGAAGTACCACCCATATAAAATAGTTATGGGGGTTATTTTGTAATACGCAACGCCTTGCGTTGCGTTGTTTTCCATACAAATTGTTTTTGTAACAATAACAATTTATATATAAATCAACGCAACGCAAGGCGTTGCGTTTTAAAATATAACCCACTATATTAATTTTATTTTATATAAATATGCATATGTCAGTTTACTCGCTCAAGTACTGTTACGCTCTCTCTCACTGGCTCTGTCTGAGATTTCAAGAAGTTAAATTGCAGTTAACGGGTTTAGATTTTTTATTATTTTTTTTTCATATTATGCATATTTATTGCAAAATTTTTTAATATTTATTAAAATTCTAAAATAAAACTTAAACTGTCACCTTCTAAAAAATTTACTGAAATCTTGGCCAGAGCAAGCTAACAGAGGTAAGACCCATACATACTCTTAAGATTCTATGCTCGTTGCTATTCCCTTCTAATAAAATTTCTTCAAATGTCGATTGGAGCCAATTAACAGAGGTAGAGACGCATGCATACTCTTAAGATTCTATGTTCGTTGGACTGACCACAGATAAAATAGCCATATTCTTATTTGTAGTAAAATTAAATTAGTAGAAAAAATTTGTAGCTTCTACTAAATTTAAGCAAAATTGTTGTAAATTGCAATTAAAAATCGATTTGCTAAAATCAGTTACAAAATTTATTAAATATCCATAATTTTAGTACAATGAAATTTTGATAAATAATTAGTAGAGTAAATTGTCATAAACTGCAGTAAAAAATAAACAAACTGTAAAATTTGTAGCGAAAGCCGAAAATGCGCATTCTGCCTTGCTGGTCTTATCGAATTTTTTCAATAATTTTTATTCTTTGTAATTTACTTGTAAAAATTGTATCATCTTTCTTTGATTTGAAAATAATTTAAACAGAAAGTGATATTAATTTATGATCTTGAGTCAAACCAAAATAACATTCATTTAAAGATAAATAAATAAAATCATATTTAATAAAAAAATTTTGTTTCTTTTGATTGTAAAAAATGTATAATTACTTCATCTTACTTGAAATTTGGAGTAAAAATTGCGGACGTTTCTCTAGTTATTAGATTTAATTATTACAATAGATTTTTCTGAGTTTTATTTCCAAACTAAGAATATATGAATAATAAAAAATATGAACCAAACAAGAATCAATCAGAGAATTCTTTTAAAAAGAAATTTCCAATTTTCGTTAAATTATTATATTCTTTTACTAAGTTTAGCACGCGGTTTTAAAAAATTAGCAAAATCAGGAATGAAAATTAGCAAAGAAAATCGGGAATTTTTAATAAGAGAATATCAAAAATTACACTGCTCTACAAAATAAGCTGAATGTTATAGTTTTAGGATAAATAATGGTTTATTTCCATTTAATATTTCGAACAGCTTTGCTGTTCATCTTCAGGAAAAAATTTAATTATATGGCAATAAAGCGCAGAGTTGAAAGCGTTCTTCTTTGTTTACATTTACAGAGTTGATTATATAATGTAAACAAAGAAGGTAGCTTTCAACTCCGCGCTTTCCAAATTGGCTTTGATATTTCAAATCGGACTTTGTCTTATATTTAATTTTTTTTTAAAAACCTCAAAAATTTTTAAATTTTGACTTTGAGCGACTATATTTAGAAAAGTTATTGAGATACACACTTAAGTTTGAAAAAAAAGGGCACGGAATTAAGCTTAAACTGTGTAAAGCGGTTTCTTTCCGAAGCTATAGTTACTAAATTATAAATTTTTTATTAAAAAAATCGGCTGAAGAATTTAAATCGCGAATTGCACAAAACCTGGAGCCAATTTGTACAATTCGATTCGAAATGAGCACCCCCTAATTATACTAAAACCACTGCAAAGTTATGCAACTTATAATATTGTCATATTTTATAGAGTTGTGTTATAGTAAAGTGCCACTGAAAACTGTTTCTTTTTTATCTGAGTTGGTTTTAATAAATACATTGTCCAAAAATTTAACGTGTATAAGCTTTTCTGTATTGCTTTTTCAGAGTGAGGAATATCGAAATCTCAGGATTTCGATGTAGGTGTAAACGCAACCATACAGTTAATGAAATTTATTTTAACTAGCAATAATCTAAGGGACATGACCGTTATAAAAATGTTAAAAATTAACTCAACTATAAATAAAATACAATTTCTTTTCAATGTAATCGAAGTAACAGTTAGGGGATATGTCAATTATGATTAAAAGTGGGTTTAGTACATTTTTTATATAAAAAAGAAGAATATACAATAGTTATTATTTTACTTATTCACTAGATACGCAAGAAATTTAAAACTATCACATCTCTTATATTATTACAACTATTTATATTCAAAATAGTTCTATTTGAAAGGATGATTATAGTGCTAAAACCACTTTACTTTTTGCTGTGAATATTTTGGCAATTCATGATTTTAGACCTGATGTGAATAGTATGTGTAAAAACAATATAGGTTTATTCATACCTTATTTGGCATTTCAATTTTAAATCAATTTCAAAATACACACTATATATCAGAGCTTCGAAGAATTAATTCCCTAATTCCCTTTTTTTGAAATGAATTTATATTTTGGGAATGAATTCCCTGACCAAACTTAAGGAATTAAATGAATTCCTTTTTTTTTCATTCGATTTATCTTAAAGGAATTCATTAATTTTTTCTAATGCCTTCATAAAATTTAATGAATTCATTCAACAAGGTATTCATTCAATTCTAGTTAATTCAACTTTTGGTCAAGGAATTCATTCAATTCTAGTTAATTCAACTTTTGGACAAGGAATTCATTCAATTCTAGTTAATTCAACTTTTGGTTAAGGAATTCATTCAACTCTAGTTAATTCAACTTTTGGTTAAGGAATTCATTCAATTCTAGTTAATTCAACTTTTGGTCAATGAATTCATTCAAGTTAATTCAACTTTTGGTCAAGGAATTCATTCAATTCTAGTTAATTCAACTTTTAGTCAAGGAATTAAATTTATTTCATTTAATTCCCTAAGGAAATAAATTTTTTTCGTTTAATTCCCTAGGAATTAAATTTTTTTTCGTTTAATTCCCTGAATTTAAGTTTTCAATTCCTAGGGAATTAAACGAAAAAAATTTAATTCCTTAGGGAATTAAACGAAATAAATTTAATTCCTTGACTAAAAGTTGAATTAACTAGAATTGAATGAATTCCTTGACCAGAAGTTGAATTAACTAGAAATGAATTCCTTGACCAAAAGTTGAATTAACTAGAATTGAATGAATTCTTTGACCAAAAGTTGAATTAACTAGAATTGAATGAATTCCTCGACCAAAAGTTGAATTAGCTAGAATTCAATGAATTCTTTGACTTAAAATTGAATTAACTCGTGTTGAATGAATTCTTAATTGAATGAATTCTTTAATTCGAATGCTTAGTGCTTTGGTCAGAGAATTCATTCCATAAATTTGAATTCTTTGAATTCATTCACAGGAATTAATTCCTGCATATGTTTTATTAATAAATTCGTTCCTTGAATTAAAGAATTGAATTAAATTTTTGGGAATTCATTCCAAAAAGGAATTAATTCTTTAAAGCTCTGCTATATATGCATACTTTCCCTATATAAGATAACACACATAGTAAAAAAGCTTGTTGCTAGGCAAACAATTTTGTTTATTTTATGTTGAAAGCAACAAAACAAAACTAGAATTTTTACCACAAAGGACCAAAATCAACCCCAATTTTCACTACTAGTTTAAGCATTACTGCTGATTACCTTTTGTAAGTTGTAAAATTTGAAGTAAAAGCATACGTGCATGTTACGATTTCTAGAGTATATTGCATAAGTATATCAAAAGTTGAAATTATGTAATTTCGGCTACATAATCTCTGGCTGATCTTTAAAAGGATATACACAACAAACATTTTTTTATGGTAAATTGTTCTTCACGGGAAAAATTTCATTCGAACTTTAAAGAACGGTAACCGTAATTTAATTAATGAAAGTGAAAATTTTTCTATATTATAAGAAAGACAAAATCACAGTTAAGCCAAAATATCATCCTTTAGAGCAGAAAAATAATAGTCTTGTATTAAATTAGCGTGAAATATGTTTTTTGTTCGTGTTAAACCGAAACAATGTATAAAATGCTTAAGTATAAAATTAAAAAATAAAATTTTTATAATTTCTTATATTACAGTTGCCGAATGAAATCTTCATTTCGATAGATTTGAAACAATTAACAGTTGATGAGATTTCAGGGCCCAGTTTTATGAAATTAAGACGAAGCTGTTTGTGACAGGCACGTAGCTAGGAATTTATTTCGGGGGGGTCTTTTCAAAAAATTTTTGTTCAATTTTTCCAGTTTTTTTTTTTTTGTTTATTGGGGAAGCTTATAAAATTTAAAAAAATCGTTATTTTAAGTTAAGGGTGCTCCTTTACTTTTTGTGTAAAGTTCAATAAAATGAGATTAACAAAATCCTCTATCCAAAAGACAAGATTACCCAAAAGTACGGGAACGCACAAAATCACTTTTTTAACCCAAAACTATTTAAAAGAAAAAAAAATTAAAATGCGTTAGTTTTAGTCTCAAAAATCGCACAAAAACACATATTTTTAGCATTTAAAATTTTTTTTGACTTCGTGCAGTTAATTTTTATATATAGAGGTTTTATTTTGTGTATTTCTTTGCTTAATTAAAATTTAGAATTTTCACAATGGTGTTATTTGTTTATCATTGCACCAGCTGCCCCTTTTACAATTTTTTTTAATAATAAAAAGAGAAGTTAATAGTAAACACAGGCAGTAAATTTTATAAAAATATCCGTAAGAGCCCAAAAATATCTGTAAGGGCCTAAAGCTTTTTAAAACTTGTTTAATATTACAACTAAGAGTGGCTAATAACCATAAAGGAAAATTTAATTTCTAACGCATTTTCTAAGTTCTAAATTAAATTATATATTTCAAGTGTAATTTGATTTTTAGGTGATTTCAATTTTCAAAAATTTCAGTTTTTTGTCAATATTTAAAATTTTCTGCAATCCGTTTGTGATATGAAGTATATTGTTTTAGTCATTTTCTGCCAAGTATATATTCCGTGCGAATTTTCTAACAAAACTTCGTAGAAGGATAGGTAGATGTGTCTTTAGAGATATGTTGGTAACAAAAGAATTAAACAATTTAAATACTGTACCTCATAGTTTTTTTGCTTGATTTTAACATTGAAATTATATTTTAATACTTTTTGGACAAATTTTTTATTTGTGCGGTTTCCTTTTTCCATATTAGTTTTAAAAGGTCCCAGCAAAAAAATTCAGATGTAATGCTTGACAAACTACTTCTTCCACTGTTTCAGAAGTATCTGTTAGTGTATTTTTACTCCATTTTTAGAAGTTAATCTGAACAACATTAACAAATCACTTCTTTCATTGTTTCTAAAGAATCCGTTAGTATACTTTTACAGCTTTTTTAGAATTACTTCTGAACAACATCCAAAACATCACTTAAATATTGCTTATAAAGAGTAACTGCTCTAAAAGTGATCGTATAAAGTGACTTTCGTATCATTTGGCATTTCCAAACAGAGGCTTGCGGATTCGGTTCCCGGCGGGACCAATATTTTTTTATTTTTTCCCCATTTTTTCTTATTCTATTATTTTTTTTTTAATATTTATAATTATTTTGTTTAAATTCAATATTTTTTTAATTTTTAAAAATCTGTATATATAAAAAAATGGTGAGAATTTCCTTTTTATGCACCTGTAACAATAGTACTGAAAACAATGTTGAATTGGAGTGCACCTTTTACACTTGTTTAATAAGTACTTTTATTGAAGAGAATAAAGAACAATATCTCGCAGTAACAAAGTTGTGTTTTTATGCCACTCAACTTTCATATCAAAGAATAGCTCAGGGGTAGAGCTCTAGACTAGCAATCGTGAGGTCGCAAGTTCGATACCCAATGGCGGCAATAAAAAACTTTTGTAAAATAAAAAAACATATGTTTTTTTGCGAAGAATGTTGAAGTTGGAGTTCTCCTCTCCTATGATAAATCAATGTTAAAATCATTAGTGTTTATGTTAAAAAAGAAGTACATACCTCTAGATTTTTCTACTGTTCCGGAATCTCTCTTTTTGGTGGGGTTTGATTACAATTTTATAGATTATAGGAAAAGTTAAATATTAAAAGTAAATTACATCATTATTATTTTGATTTCCGTGCGGCATTCCAATATGATCTTAGACTTATTTTAAAGCGCAACAATAATTTCAAGCCCGATGGCTCCAACGTAAAATGAAAGTAAAGTTCCAGAGGATCTCTTGCGTTCACGAATAAGTTAAATTTCAACTGTTCCTTCGGTTCTTTTATTTTATTCAGAATTATCAAACAAACCCCTGACATAATATAATCTTATACTGATAGAAAATTTTTATTCCGATTGTTTGTTTGTACACAAAGTTTTATTTTGTGTGAGAATTTCCGAGTGTTCTCACATTTTTACTCACTATTTCTATTTTTTTTTACGATAAACTAACACTCACCCTTACTTATGCTAGTGCATTGTGTTAGAAATAGGAAAATATAATAGATTTCGACAATTTTTAATACCAAACTGCTAATAACAAACAATTAGGCCTTTTTTTAATCACTGGATTTATTTTTGGATTTATTTTATGTTGTTAAAAAATCCATATTTTGTTTTTTAATTTTCAAAATTTATAATTTTTATCAAAATCTAATACTTATTCGCCGATATAATGTACAAGAAATTCATTAAATTTTGTAAAAATGTGAACACAGGAAGTGAAATAAGCTAAATCCAAAATGGATTTAAAAAATAAATCCGTTTCGGATTTAGCTTTATTTTATTTCAGAAATTGCATTTTCGCAAAGTTTAAATTTTTTCTTTCACATTATATTAGGGAATAAGTGTTAGATTTGGATAAAAAAAATGAAATTTGGAAAATTAAAAAACAAAATGTGAATTTTTTGAGAAAATAAAATAAATCTAAAAATAAATCCAGTGATTAAAAAAATACCTAAATATGAATAAAAAGCAACTGATAGTGCGTCTTTGTGACGAGAACATTATTAAAATAGACACATGTTTCAAGAGGCCATGATCGCGATGGTCGATGATCATTTTCCAGGATCTTCTAAAACCGCAATATATATGTATTTAATTTACAGTCACTTCCAGAATAAATTTCATGTTTCTCCTAAAGTACGCTTTTTCATGGACACTTAATAATTTTAATTAAAAAAAATTATGAAAATCCAACATTATAATGCTTAACTTAGGGTGGAAAAAGAAGTAAAATGTCGAATTATACCAATTTATCACCCCATAGTAACAGCTTGTGTAAGCAGGAAACCTGTAATTTTTAAGGAAAACCGGAGGTTAATTTATCAAGTTTATGTTTATATGACGAAATTTTATGTTAATATAATAAATATGTCGAAAACTATTAGTAGTAACAATAAAAAATAGCCACTTCTCAATTAAAAGTTGGGAAAAGAATTTCTGTTTCCTATTTGCAGGTACATTTTATAAAATTTTTCTCAGTAATAGAGAGGATTGCATTATATTCATTTCCTAACCTCTTTGATTATGCCTAGCACACATAACTATTCAAGATTTTTACAAAAAATCCCATAAAAAAACAGTTTCTATGGCCACCAAAAAGCTTTAAAAAATTTTTAGAAAAGTTTTGGATTGAATTTAAAAAATAAAAATTTTTTAAAAAATGTTTTTGCTGTCGACGTATTTTCTTACGTTTCAAAATTTGTCAAATCACTCCCCCACCTAGCTACGTGCCTGGTTTGTGATGAAAATACAAAAGTCGAAATATCTCTAAAACGACTCGACAGATTTGTGTTCAGCGTATCAAAGTTAATTCCAAATTCTATATTGCTTATCATTACTGTGTAGAATATTAAGTAATGGTAGGCCATTCATTATATTTTGCTTTACATAGAAATATAAAATAATAACTTACTGATAATAAGTTATAGAAGTACTTATATATATTTTCTATGAAAGTAATCATTTACTAGTATTTGATTTAATAAGTACCTACTGAGTATCTTTTATTTTAATACAGTAAAACTCGCTAAATACGAACTACGGGGGACTAGATAAATCAGTTCGTTGTAAGCGAGGTTCTTATTAACCGGGGTAAAATTTATTTAAAATAGTTTATTTCTATACAGAATATTTAAGTTTCCTTGAAACAACTTTAAATTTTTTTGATTTGGTTTCCAAACTATATTCTATGCAATATAAGGTCTGTTTCTTTACTTTTTGGGTAAAGTTCGGTAAAATGAGAGTTAACAAGAAATACTCTCACGAAGTGACAAAAATGCACAAAAGTAAACGAACGCGAAAAACCATATTTGAAGCCCGAAAAACAAACGTCAATAGATTTGTGCATTATAGTTCGTTTTGGTGAGCGCCCTTTCTAGTTCTTGTTCAATTTGTTGTAAATATCTAAATAGCTTTTCTAGTTAAACCGCTTTTTAAATCAAAAATTCTAAAAAAAATTCCTTCTAAGGCATTTTTATATACAAAAAGGAATACATAGTTTATTAAATCCGGAAAAAGATTTTAATATTAAACAAAAGGTTCGATTTATTTCCATTTCTCTTTAACACATTTAAACAAGCGTCTTCAAAAAATTGTCGGTAATTTTATGGAGTTGTCACATTACCGATGAGCCTTTGCAACTTTTACGCTAATTTTTGTAAAGATACACATATTTTTCTGAATGAATAAAATGAGCGATTGAACTAAAAGAGCTATTAGTTGTGAACTAGGTCTTTGGTTCAAACAAGTGAATAGTTCAATTGAACTAGTTGAATCCAACAGATGATATAACCGCTGATAAAAACAATTTACCCAAACTTACACGAAAAAAAAGTCTGGGCTTCTTCGTGCAAGAAGAAAAAGAATATTACTCTCTCATGACAGCTCTCATTTAACCAATTGTGCAATAAGAAAACGCTTTTTGCTAAAATTGGTATCCCGCGGGATCCCAATGTTGAGTACCCGAACAGATCTATATTAAAAAAAATATAGGAAAAATAGTTGAATTTTGTAAAGTTCGTATTAAAAGTGGGAAATTATATGGAAATTTGTTTGTGGGAACATCAAAAACGGTTCGTTTTAACGGAGTTTTCGTCTTAAGCGAGTTCGTATTAACCGATGTTTTTTATATTGAAATTGTTACCAAAACTTCGGGACTTCTAAATTAGTTCGTATTACCCGAGAATTCATCTTATCCGAGTTCGTATTAAGCGAGTTATACTGTACTATAACTTCCAAAATCAGTTTTCGCTAAAATGTAATTTGGCGGGCGATTTATGTTGTCGAACGCTTTGCTGGTAATACGAATAATGTTTGAACAAAGTGTATATGAGAATATTATTGCAAATAAGTATGTTCAACACCACCACGAAAGTTGTCAAATTATGGTAGGAATTAAATAAGAAATTGCGTAAATCTCTGTTTTTTGTGTTATTTCATTTTTGATATGGTTGCAACCCCTCATCATGAAACAATTGACTTTGTTGCATGGCATTGACGAAATATGATGGTGCTGATGAAATCCCGAGTAATCAAAATTTATCATAATTTCAATGGCTTGCATAAATTTATTTTTGGGTGTTTTATTTCACATTTCTTTCTTTAGCAGCTTCTTTTTAATAAACCTTTGTTTTCTGTTTTTATTGTTTTATATTTATTTTGTTGTTATAGTTGTGGAACAACCCTCCTGACCGTGTGTATTATATAAACTATTGATATGACTGCGACATTTAATATTAAATTTTGCTTAATATGCACACAAAGTTTTTGTAATGATGTCGTTGGCTCTGTTTCCCTGTTTGCCATTGCTTTTGTTTTATACCCCTGAAATCAAAATTAATGATGATCCCAACCCTACATACATATATGTTCTATATTCAAGTAAGGAATGCAACACTCGTTTTTAGTTAAGTTAAAACTACTTTAGTTTCTGGTTCATTAAAGACGAGATATCTGCAATTGTGTCATTATGCTGGAAATAAAAATTTCATATGTCCTTCTTTTTGTTCATATGCTGACGGACATTAAAATTATTCATCCCTACATTTTTCCATAATTAGGTTTTCTTTTTTTATTTGTTTGTTAACATATTTTGTGTTTCAAGATCCTTTCGTATGCCTTATGCCTTGCTTCTTCTGTTTTCGTTAATAGGTGATAAGTAGAAAATAGGTCCCTCTTTGGTTTTATTTTGTTTCGCTGTACCCTTTGAAGCTCAAATACCCATCACTTAACGCGCGATGTGCGTGCCTGACGTGCGCCTTAGAATTCCCCTCTTCATATTTATTGTTTAATGGCAAATTCCCTTTGAAAAATGCTCACTATGTATTTTCTGTAGTGAATTTTTTCATCTTAGTAACAGGATTTAGGAAAACTTATTAGTAAGTTAGTTGATTAAGTACTTCTATAACGACCGCCTGATTGCCATACAGGGTGCCGGCAATACTTACTTAATTTATGATTAAACAAAATAAGTAAGTACCTTTACGTGTAAGTGGCTTTACATTATAGTTGTAAAAGCAATGAGTATTTTGATATTGAGTACTCAATGCCGACCGTTTTTTCGAGTACTCAATACTTAAAAGTAATTACTCAATACAGTAGTTTTGATTTAACTCACACAAAAAAAACTAAAGGTAATATTGCCTAAAACTATAGGTTGATATCGCCTATTTTCAAAGGCAACATAGAGTTTGCTATGTTTTACGGCAATATTACCATAAAAATAGTTAATATCAATTTGACTTTTATGTTCGAAAAATCACCTATAATTTTAGCTAAATTAACTCAGAAAAATTGGTGGATTACCAGTTTTAACGTAGGTGAAATATTGGTAATTTTACTTTGATATTAGGCGTTGTTTATTGTAAAAAAGTCCCGTAAATAACACATTTTTTTATTATTTTTTTTAATTTAATTTTATTTAATATAAAAATATGTGTAATAATACATGTAAATTTTACAATTTATTTCATTATGAAAATAACAGATATCATATTTACTTACTTTATATTTATTTGCGGTTTGCTATCAAAAAATATTAATTTTTCTACAGAAAAAATGATTTAAATTTGAAGCTTTTCGATAAGAAAGAGTGAAGGGAATTTGTGATTTTTTAAATAGAAAATTCTCAAATTTGATTAATTTTCTATAGGAAATAGTTCTCAGAATCTGAGATTTTCTGTAAGTTATTCCGAATGAAAAAGAAGCTTCATTTCTTTTATACGAAGATGTCTTCAAAATCTGATGGTTTTCTTATAGAAAAAAAGTCCTTGGGATCTTAAGGTGTTTCTGTAGAAGATAGTTCTATGAATATGAAGATTTTTCTGTAAAACAAAGCTTTCCTATATAAAAGTATTTAGACTCTGTGGAGTTTTCTGTAAGAAAGTCAGAACGTGGGTGTTTTTTATAGGAAAAATACTCAGAGCCTGATGCTTTTTCTATAGGAAAGAGGAGAAAGGAGTTTTATTAAGAATCTGATGACTTTTTCCAATAAAAAAAACACCTTTAACCTAACAAGCTCTTTCCTATAGAAAAACTCTAAGATTCTGGAGAATTTACCCTTTAAAAACCCATCAGATTCTGAGGTATTTTTCTATAGAAAATCTTTAGATTCTAAGGAATTTTGAGTATAGAAAACCCCTAAAATTTTGAGAAATTTTTCTTTAAAAATACACTCAGATTCTGACGACTTTTTCCGATAGATTCTAAACACTTTTTTCTGTAAGGAAACCCTTCAGATTCTGAGGACTTTTTCCTATAGAAAAACCCACAGATTCTGAAGATTTTTTCCTTTAGAAAACCCCTCAGATTTTGAGGACTTTTGCCTACAGGAAAACCCTCAGAATCAGAAGACTTTTTTCTATAGAAAAACACACAGATTCTGAGGACTTTCTCCTACAAAAACCCTCACATTCTGATTTTATTTTCCTATAGAAAGTAGCTTTTTCCTATAGAAATAACCTCATAGTCGATTTTTCTATGAAAGACACCTTAGATTTGACCTCAGATTTTTTCTGCAAAGTAACCGTAGATCCTGCAAAGCTTTCGCTATTTAAAAATTAAAAAAAAAAAACTTCTAAGAACCAAAAGGTTGCAAACCCTCCGTATCTTGGGACTTTTTTCTATAAAATCTGTTGGGGTATAAAAACTGAGTTTGTTGTACATTTCCTTACGAACTTTTGAAGGGTTGATTTTTTTCTAATGAGATCACGAGGCATATACATACATCATGTTGCATACCATTTATTATGCCTTTTTGAGATTGCCATAAGTAAATTGTGGCCGAATTTTCATCACAAGGCTTTCAAGTTTTAACAGCACTAAATTAAAAAGGAAACCCAATACATATATATATATCTTTAAATATTAGATATTGCTTCAAATTTACAGGCCGAAATCCGTTTTTTCATATATTATGAGGACACTGTTACTGGTTTGAAACTCGCCAAAATTAATAATGTAAAAAATTGAGTCAAATTTTTTTATCACTTCCGGTAATGTATTTTCGAAATTTTGGTGTTTACAGATAATTATTCAACCAAAAGAAATTAGAAAAATACATTTAAAGATATCTTCACAAAAAATTAAAAATAATTACATAGAAGGAAATTGCAATATTTTCAAATATTTAATTCTTCTCTTACCAACGTTTTTATTTTAGTCTGTTACGCCAAACTGTAAATTATTATACCTACAGCTTTATTTCAATACGTTATCGTTTGGTTTAAAAAAATTGCTCAATATTTTATCTCTAACAACAAATAAAATTATAGAAAATTATTTAAATGGTGACATTTCGAATTTCGAGAGTTGCCTATTTTTTCAGAAGTTAAAATTACATTTTAAATAGGTAAAATCACAAGGTATAAAGTACATTGTGGCATAGGTAGTAAAACTATTTTCCTTAATTTCATAAAAATAAAGGCTACCTATGCCAGCCAAGTAAATATCACCTCTTATATTTTTTTGTGTGCTACCTTTTTCTTAAGTGCACATTTGCTATAGCTGCACAGAATTTTGGTTTCGTTTCTATTTTACCAAATTATATACGCAATTGTCTTCTTTAAGTGCACTTTTTGTACCTGCGCATTTAAGATAACTGCCTCATATTTTTGGCAGTTTTACATTATTTTCATAAAAAATATCTCCGTTAGCTGCCTCTTGTGTTTTGCTTTGTTTTACAATTCTAGGAAAAAAATCACACATATAATAAATATGTTATCAACTTTTTTTGTGACAAAAATATCCTACTTTACATAGGGGTTACACGATCAATTTTTTCCTTTCAAGTTTTAATACACTCACACTTTTTTACTAACACACTCATATTTTAAAAATTGAACAGCAACTTGATATCAATTTTTGCTTTCAAGTTTTGAGAAAACTTGACGGTCAATTTTTAAACAGCTGATCAAATTTCTTGTAAATTTGTTTTTCTTTTTACAAATATTGTGCCGCAATAAAACACGATTGATAAAATACGGAATGTGAATATTCCAAGGTTGGTTACCGAAACGAATAACGGTAAGGGTAACGGTATCAGATTTCGTTTGTTTAGGTAACGGTAAAGGTAACGGTATTTAAGACTGTTTCGGTAACGGTATACCGTTATCGAAACAGCAATACCGGTACGTACCGGTATTAAAAATTATGTTAAAAACATATAAAAACAAGTAAAACATGGCATATTTTTAATTTTAAGTACTGAAAATACAGATTTTAAGCTATAAATGCAATACTGGTAGTTTTAATAAGTAAAATTATTATCTATAAATTTTTTGTAAAAAAAAAAAAACACTCAAGATTATAAAATAAAAAAATTGTAATTTTTATATAAAATAATAAATACCGGTAAAATACCGGTAACTACCCATAAAAATAACGGTATCGGTAACGATAACGGTATTTAGAAATTTTTTTAGAGGTATCGATAACGGTAACGGTATTCAATTTGAAACGGTATTTTAGCGATAACGGTATTATAACGATAACGGTAACCAACCTTGGAATATTCCGGTATATCGACGAAATGATTTAAAAATAAAAATAAATAAAAAACCAATTTCTGCTGACATGAAAATGTCTGTGGAAGATGTGAAGAAAAAAATAAAGTCTTTTCGAACAGCCTACAGTGCGGAAATAGCCCACAGAGGCGAGCAATTTTAGTTCTTTCCTTGACGACGGCATCTTGAAAGCAAAATTGACTATCAAGTTGCGTGCAGCCTACGTCACAGCTTCAAGTTCAACTGAATTTGACAAGCTGTATGTGTTATCAACTTGAAAGCAAAATCTTGATCATGTAACCTCACTGTTAAACATTTTTTAACCATAAAAATCGCAAGATCTGGTGCAAAGCCCAAAGTTGTCATCATTAGCTTCATTTGTTTTGTTTGTTTTCAGTATATATATTGGTATTAAGGCAGGTAAACAATTTGACTTAGCTGCGTTTTTGGCTTACCTGCACAAAAATTCTTGCAAAAGTTGGTTGTGCAGCTAAGTCAAAATTACTGTACTTTCAAAGTTGTAGTTTTTAGTATAGCGTAATTTTGCCATGATGAAAACTAGGAACATGCAATTCCGTTTCTTTTATTGAAAATACAACCCCGTTTTTGTATGAATGTAAAGGGTATTGAGTACAGTCATAATAATCCATAGGTATAATACACGAAAAATGTGGTTCATTTACGAAAGTTTTGATAATTTTGACATTATGAATATTTTTGTAATATGTACAAATGATATTTCGTTTGTATTATCGAGTTTTTATATGTATATTTTACGGAATTTCATAAAAGTACAAAAAAAAAAGATTTGTAAAGATATAAATATTTTAATAATTAATAATTAAATAATAAGTATTTAATTAATTAATAATTAAATAACAAACATACCCCTCATTCAACAAAATAATATTTTTTCTAGTACGAAATTTTTATTTGTCTAATTTTTTTTACTCGAAAAGACAAAAAAATATTTGTATTTTAATTGGCATAAAAGGTTTCCAAATAAACACTAATACTTTGAAATTTTTATAAAGCTGCTTTAAATGGCGGAATGCTTTGATTTAACCCCCGTTCCAATGTTTTTTTTTTACCATTTTTTAATTTACTAAGAACTAATTTTGTTACCCAAAGGAGAATTCTAAATATTTAATATTATTTTTATTATCATTTTTTTTTTTTCAAAAAACCATTTGGTATTATTACGATATTTTTGTACATTATTCAAAATATTTTTTATTAAACTTTATTTGTATAATTTACGAAATTTGTAAATTTAATCCATTTTTAAATACCAACTTAGTACCAAAGCTGTATAGTTACTTAAAAATATTTACTTAAATTAACATTTTGAAATATTTTTCGTAATTATAATTGAAAGTTCAAGAAAAACCCCCCAATTCATAAATGCTTTGTAAAGTTATAGCAGGTTTACAAAACGTCATTTTCATACAAAATTTGTTCAATAAACCTCCTCTAATTTTACAAAGCGTTTATGAATTTAGGGGTAAGTATTTTATTACTTACTTAAAAAGATTTTTATGTAAGTAAACAAATATTTATACTTGAGTTTTGAAATATTAATATTTTTTTATTTATTTCAAATAATTTGAAGTAAGTAAATAAATATTAATATTTCAAAACTGAAATATAAATATTTTGAAATATTAATATTTCAAAGCTGAAATATAAATATTTTGGAATAAATGAAAGTAAAATACTTAGCTACAATTTTTAAATTATTGAAATATCTGAAATTTTTTAATTATCTAAAATCTTTGAAATTTTTTAAATATTTGAAATATTTGAAAATTTGGAAATATTTGAAACACAACCCAGGAAAATTTTCTGTTCCAAAGAATCGGTTGTAGAATAGCTACTTTTCATTCACAAGCCCTTCTACTGTCGATTCTAACACCGATTCTTTTTGTTTGAAATTGTCCCAAAAGCAACCCTTTCTATAGCTCCAAAGTGGAACCGGTTGCTCTAGAATCAGTTCTGGAACTAGTTCTGGAACTGATTCTACGTCACCCACACCTTCCATATAGGATCCCAGGAACTGGTTCCGGAACCAGTTCCATGGAATCGGTTGCAGTGGAACCAGTTGCAGAATGGGTGTGGTTGGCTACCGATTGTAACAAATTTTCCTGGGAATGGTAGAAAATTAGTGTTTGTTGCGTTAAAACACACAATCAACGATTGACATTTTGCAAACGAATATAAGATGGAAAAATTTTTCTTTTTTGAAATTTTATTTTTCGCAATTTGTTTTTCTTTTTTTTTTGCAACCTAAGCACCAAACTTTGGTGTATGAAATTGGTATTATAGTCTCTAGATTATGAATTTAAAAAAACCACACTTATAAAACTGCAAAAGAATCGCGAAAAACAGAATTTGCGAAGAGGAACATTTTTTTTTTTTTTGTGTTAGACCAACACTCAGGGGATGCCCCCTACTAACGCAGTGCATTGTGTTGGTATTAGGAAAATAGGTTATGGGGAGGAGGAAAGAGGGAGTAGTGTTTGTGAATATTTGATTTAAATTTCTCAACATTGTACGTAACAGGGAAGGCCTCTGCGGGGAGTTTATTCCACATACGGCTGGTGCGACTGATAAACGAATTCTCTCTGTAATTCGTCGTGCGATCCTCTGGACAATCGACAACAAACGGATGGACTCTACTTGATAAGCGAGTATTGCGAATAAAAACCTGGGCTTTGGAGATAAGTTCACTTATCTCAGCAGAGCACTTCCCATGGTAATATCGATAGAACAGGGTTACACAACCCACATTCCGACGATGCTCCAATGAGTCAATAGAGCTGGATACTCTACTGTCATTGATAAGCGCCGACGCCCTCCTTTGCACACGGTCCAGAAGCTCCAAAATAGACTTCGAAGCTCCTGCCCATATATGGGAGTTGTATTCCATCTTCGGTCGGATATAGGTGGTATAAATAGTGAGTAAATCGGATGGAGTGAAGTACTTCTTGCACCGACGTAGAAAACCTAGACACTTGAATGCTTCTTTCGACACCTGAAAAACATGCTTATTCCATCGGACATCACACTGAATTTTCATGCCCAGAACATCAAGAGTATCCGATTCCTCAATATCGGTATCACCCATATGTACAGATGGCAGTGTTGACCCCGCAGCCCTATAGGTCAACATACAACATTGGGTCTTACGCGAATTAAAATCCACCTTGTTCGCATGACCCCACTCAGAGATTGCAGAGAGGTCACGATTTAGTGTGTCATTCATAATCTGCCTTTTGCCCCCAATCTCCTCAGGGCTTGCCCTACGATTGAAGGAAAATGAATGACAAATGTTGCTGTCATCTGCGAAAGAGTAGATAGGGTTGAAAGTTTGACCAAGAAGATCATTAAGAAAGATAAGAAATAGGGAAGGAGAAAGAACAGAACCCTGCGGTACCCCTGAATTAAGCTGAAACTCGTCGGATGAGATCCCATCTATAACAACACGAATAAAATAAAAAAATTGTAATTTTTATATAAAATAATAAATACCGGTAAAATACCGGTAACTACCCATAAAAATAACGGTATCGGTAACGATAACGGTATTTAGAAATTTTTTTAGAGGTATCGATAACGGTAACGGTATTCAATTTGAAACGGTATTTTAGCGATAACGGTATTATAACGATAACGGTAACCAACCTTGGAATATTCCGGTATATCGACGAAATGATTTAAAAATAAAAATAAATAAAAAACCAATTTCTGCTGACATGAAAATGTCTGTGGAAGATGTGAAGAAAAAAATAAAGTCTTTTCGAACAGCCTACAGTGCGGAAATAGCCCACAGAGGCGAGCAATTTTAGTTCTTTCCTTGACGACGGCATCTTGAAAGCAAAATTGACTATCAAGTTGCGTGCAGCCTACGTCACAGCTTCAAGTTCAACTGAATTTGACAAGCTGTATGTGTTATCAACTTGAAAGCAAAATCTTGATCATGTAACCTCACTGTTAAACATTTTTTAACCATAAAAATCGCAAGATCTGGTGCAAAGCCCAAAGTTGTCATCATTAGCTTCATTTGTTTTGTTTGTTTTCAGTATATATATTGGTATTAAGGCAGGTAAACAATTTGACTTAGCTGCGTTTTTGGCTTACCTGCACAAAAATTCTTGCAAAAGTTGGTTGTGCAGCTAAGTCAAAATTACTGTACTTTCAAAGTTGTAGTTTTTAGTATAGCGTAATTTTGCCATGATGAAAACTAGGAACATGCAATTCCGTTTCTTTTATTGAAAATACAACCCCGTTTTTGTATGAATGTAAAGGGTATTGAGTACAGTCATAATAATCCATAGGTATAATACACGAAAAATGTGGTTCATTTACGAAAGTTTTGATAATTTTGACATTATGAATATTTTTGTAATATGTACAAATGATATTTCGTTTGTATTATCGAGTTTTTATATGTATATTTTACGGAATTTCATAAAAGTACAAAAAAAAAAGATTTGTAAAGATATAAATATTTTAATAATTAATAATTAAATAATAAGTATTTAATTAATTAATAATTAAATAACAAACATACCCCTCATTCAACAAAATAATATTTTTTCTAGTACGAAATTTTTATTTGTCTAATTTTTTTTACTCGAAAAGACAAAAAAATATTTGTATTTTAATTGGCATAAAAGGTTTCCAAATAAACACTAATACTTTGAAATTTTTATAAAGCTGCTTTAAATGGCGGAATGCTTTGATTTAACCCCCGTTCCAATGTTTTTTTTTTACCATTTTTTAATTTACTAAGAACTAATTTTGTTACCCAAAGGAGAATTCTAAATATTTAATATTATTTTTATTATCATTTTTTTTTTTTCAAAAAACCATTTGGTATTATTACGATATTTTTGTACATTATTCAAAATATTTTTTATTAAACTTTATTTGTATAATTTACGAAATTTGTAAATTTAATCCATTTTTAAATACCAACTTAGTACCAAAGCTGTATAGTTACTTAAAAATATTTACTTAAATTAACATTTTGAAATATTTTTCGTAATTATAATTGAAAGTTCAAGAAAAACCCCCCAATTCATAAATGCTTTGTAAAGTTATAGCAGGTTTACAAAACGTCATTTTCATACAAAATTTGTTCAATAAACCTCCTCTAATTTTACAAAGCGTTTATGAATTTAGGGGTAAGTATTTTATTACTTACTTAAAAAGATTTTTATGTAAGTAAACAAATATTTATACTTGAGTTTTGAAATATTAATATTTTTTTATTTATTTCAAATAATTTGAAGTAAGTAAATAAATATTAATATTTCAAAACTGAAATATAAATATTTTGAAATATTAATATTTCAAAGCTGAAATATAAATATTTTGGAATAAATGAAAGTAAAATACTTAGCTACAATTTTTAAATTATTGAAATATCTGAAATTTTTTAATTATCTAAAATCTTTGAAATTTTTTAAATATTTGAAATATTTGAAAATTTGGAAATATTTGAAACACAACCCAGGAAAATTTTCTGTTCCAAAGAATCGGTTGTAGAATAGCTACTTTTCATTCACAAGCCCTTCTACTGTCGATTCTAACACCGATTCTTTTTGTTTGAAATTGTCCCAAAAGCAACCCTTTCTATAGCTCCAAAGTGGAACCGGTTGCTCTAGAATCAGTTCTGGAACTAGTTCTGGAACTGATTCTACGTCACCCACACCTTCCATATAGGATCCCAGGAACTGGTTCCGGAACCAGTTCCATGGAATCGGTTGCAGTGGAACCAGTTGCAGAATGGGTGTGGTTGGCTACCGATTGTAACAAATTTTCCTGGGAATGGTAGAAAATTAGTGTTTGTTGCGTTAAAACACACAATCAACGATTGACATTTTGCAAACGAATATAAGATGGAAAAATTTTTCTTTTTTGAAATTTTATTTTTCGCAATTTGTTTTTCTTTTTTTTTTGCAACCTAAGCACCAAACTTTGGTGTATGAAATTGGTATTATAGTCTCTAGATTATGAATTTAAAAAAACCACACTTATAAAACTGCAAAAGAATCGCGAAAAACAGAATTTGCGAAGAGGAACATTTTTTTTTTTTTTGTGTTAGACCAACACTCAGGGGATGCCCCCTACTAACGCAGTGCATTGTGTTGGTATTAGGAAAATAGGTTATGGGGAGGAGGAAAGAGGGAGTAGTGTTTGTGAATATTTGATTTAAATTTCTCAACATTGTACGTAACAGGGAAGGCCTCTGCGGGGAGTTTATTCCACATACGGCTGGTGCGACTGATAAACGAATTCTCTCTGTAATTCGTCGTGCGATCCTCTGGACAATCGACAACAAACGGATGGACTCTACTTGATAAGCGAGTATTGCGAATAAAAACCTGGGCTTTGGAGATAAGTTCACTTATCTCAGCAGAGCACTTCCCATGGTAATATCGATAGAACAGGGTTACACAACCCACATTCCGACGATGCTCCAATGAGTCAATAGAGCTGGATACTCTACTGTCATTGATAAGCGCCGACGCCCTCCTTTGCACACGGTCCAGAAGCTCCAAAATAGACTTCGAAGCTCCTGCCCATATATGGGAGTTGTATTCCATCTTCGGTCGGATATAGGTGGTATAAATAGTGAGTAAATCGGATGGAGTGAAGTACTTCTTGCACCGACGTAGAAAACCTAGACACTTGAATGCTTCTTTCGACACCTGAAAAACATGCTTATTCCATCGGACATCACACTGAATTTTCATGCCCAGAACATCAAGAGTATCCGATTCCTCAATATCGGTATCACCCATATGTACAGATGGCAGTGTTGACCCCGCAGCCCTATAGGTCAACATACAACATTGGGTCTTACGCGAATTAAAATCCACCTTGTTCGCATGACCCCACTCAGAGATTGCAGAGAGGTCACGATTTAGTGTGTCATTCATAATCTGCCTTTTGCCCCCAATCTCCTCAGGGCTTGCCCTACGATTGAAGGAAAATGAATGACAAATGTTGCTGTCATCTGCGAAAGAGTAGATAGGGTTGAAAGTTTGACCAAGAAGATCATTAAGAAAGATAAGAAATAGGGAAGGAGAAAGAACAGAACCCTGCGGTACCCCTGAATTAAGCTGAAACTCGTCGGATGAGATCCCATCTATAACAACACGAATAGTGCGATCTCTGAGAAAGCTCGAAATAAAACGAGCGAAGTCATTACCCACACCAAAGGCAATAAGCTTCGATACAAGCGCCCCGTGCCATACACGATCAAAGGCCTTAGAAATATCCAGAGCAACCACTTTGCTCTCACCAAAACGGTGAATGGACTGACTCCAACGTTCCGAGAGGAACGCTAACAGGTCTCCCGTAGAACGATTCCTACGGAAGCCATATTGTCGGTCATTAAGAAGTGAGTTGGACTCTAGATAATTCACGAGATGGTAGTTAAGCATACTCTCCATCACCTTTGAGAGCGCAGAGCATATTGCGATTGGGCGGTAATTTTCAGGGTTATTAGCCGCACCCTTTTTAGGGATTGGCTGGACATTGGCAACCTTCCAGTAAGAGGGGAAAATTCCCGTATGGTAAGAAGCGCCAAAAAGGTTAGCCAATGGACGAGCTAGCGTCGAAGAGCACTGTTTCAGCACCAGTGCGGGTATGCTATCCGGCCCCGATGACTTATTTATGTTGTTTTGAATCAATATACGATCATGAACGCTTCAAAAAGGAAATTTCAAAAAGGAAAATTCTTACATCTATATATTTGTTTGCAGATTGTCCCAGCAAAATCTTTCATTACCAAATAAGTGGTTATAGAATGAAACTAAATTTTTTACTACTTATAATTCGGCGTCAGTACTAGAAAAGCCGTTTTTATTTACTTTTTAATTACAAAAATAATGTGATATTAGTAACCACCAGTAATGAGCAAACCTTATTATTTAACAACTTGTAACCATGTAACGAAACTGTTCTCAATTTTAAAATATAAAAATAAGCATTTTCCCAGTAAAAATGTGGAAGCAGTAAAAAAGTTTACTACTGCCTTACTGCTACTTTTACCGCTTCTAAAAATGTATAGCTTCGTAAACAGCACTAATGAAAAGTCTAAGTTGATTAATTGTTTACATCGCTTTTTGCTGTGCTCTTCAAAAAGGCATGAAATGAGCAATACATTTTGATTGCTTAAATATTTTCGAGGTTTTACTGAAAATAAGAGGCATTTTCTCTTCACAGAAAAATATGCAGGAATATTGTGCTTCTGAGAAGGCTTGATTTTACATAGTTGTAAAGCTTTAAATATGCACTTCTGAGGAGGCATGAATTATCGCCATTTTAAAAGAAAAACAGTAGCACTAATTAAAAGCGGTGAATTCATGCTTTTTCGGATCTCGAAACAAGTGCTCGAAACGCGAGCTATCTTGTCTTTCCCTGACAAAACTGCTTCTAAGCAAGCAGTAATTTCTGCTGGGTTGCTCAATTGAATATTTGAAATAATTTTGTAAACTGATTTTTATTACTTTAATATTAGATAGTCTTCACTGTTTATATACTAGATTTAGTTTCAAATTTCAGCAAAATGTCGTGATACATCGGGCTTAAAATTTGGGATTTTATAGTTAAGAAATTATGGCTTCGGAATACTATCGTCATATTTTATTCAAAAACATCATCTAAAATAGAACAAAAATATTGAGGATTGGGTTATATGTAATTAATCTGTGGTATTCCAATTTGATTAAAAAAAACTGAAATACAATTGTAACGTCATCTGAAATTTATATCAGCTGCGTTTGTGCGGCATTCCTATCATTGATATCTCGAACAATTTTGACAGTAGAAAGCCGGAATAGGTTAAAAAACTATCAAAATCGCTCTTGATACCACTGATAGAGAGTCACACAAACACAGCTATTAAAGCCCTATGTTCAGCCACTCTATTCTACCCCAGAAAAATTTTTTTGAACTGGTTGCCTTTGAATCTGTTCTAGAACAGGTGTTTTTACCATTGGTTCCGTGGAACAACTTCTACAACTGATTCCTGGAAGTCAAAATGGAAGGCTTCACTGTCGCAGAACCAGTTATATAACTGGATCTAGAACCGGTTCCAAAGCAACCTGTTCTAGTTTGGAGGAACGGAACCTGTTGCTTTTGGGACAAACTCAAACAAAAATCACCGATGATAGAACATAAATTAGAACAGGTTGCATTCAAGTACAAGTTGTTCTACAACCGGTTCTTTGCATCCGACAATTTTGCTGGGACATTAATGCCTTTACCTCCCATATCGTATATACTTGTAAAAATCTTAAAAACACTTCACTTATCTTTTGTGCAAAAAATACTTATAAGTGATTTTTTGTCAAAAAGAATGTAAAACAAGTAATTTTCCACTAAAATATTAACTTATTTAAAATTATTTGCATTATTTTTTATGATGAACATTTTTGGCATTGTTTCATAAGGCTATAAATCTTATTCTCAGAGATCGGTAATGATATTTATTGTTTTCGAAAAGTGGTCCCGAGGACTTATTTCTCAATACTATTGTAATATTTTTTGTGATGATTTTCAATAAAATACGATGATAGTATTTCGGAGCTATTATATCGGAACCGTGAAATGCCATATTTTACGCCAGATACATCACGATTTTTTATATGAAATTTAATAATGAATCTAGTATATGAACAGTGAAGATGATCTGACATCAAATTAATAAAAATCAGTTTACAAAACTTTTTCAAATTTTTAATTTTGCAAAAAAGATTATATTTCTATTTGGAAATTAAGAACAGATTTATATTTTTTCAAAATTTGAAGGCAAATTTGTGTAATTTTTGGTAAAAAGTAGCTAACATATTCAAAAACAAGCTTAGTAATAAATTTAAATCAAAATACTGAAATATTTCGCAACATATGATGTCTTTTTTAATATTCTCTCTAAGTTCGCTATAATTTTGAACCACTCGTTTGGAGCTTAGGTAGCCTTACTGCCAATTTTTGTTTTTCAAGGTTATGGAAATAAATAAGTGTCTGTATTTTTAAGTTGGAAATCAAATTATGTTTATAAATCCAAAAAATTATTGAGGGGATGTATAGATGATATTTTTTTTTGGTAAATGAATGTTATTTAGTTTGACTCTAGATCATAAATTAATATCACTCTCGGTTTAAATTATTTTTCAAATTAAAGAAAGATGATACAATTTTCAGAAGTAAATTACGAAGAATAAAAATTTTTAAAGAATTCGATAAGGCCAGCAAGACAGAATACGTATTTTCGGCTTTCGCTACAAAGCCATCATCAGTGTCGTTTGCCGTGACGGGTTAAACTTTGATAATCGTCTACTTATGTGAAAGTTGAAAGCAAATCGAATATTTTAACAACTGAACTTAGACTAACATCAACGAAATCTAACAATGCTATTTTTATCTGCTATTTTTATCATTTGTTATTACTACTCTTTTTTTTGCTTTGAACCTTAATTCTTAAGGTACCCTACTAAAAAAAATTATATGACTTTTGATATTATATATAATTATATCCGAAAAATGAGAACATGTAATTGTATCAAATTAGATCTTATTATGATCATATTAGATCTAATTTGAAACAATTAAATCTAATTTGATGGAATAAGATATGGTTTGATACAATTTTATCCGGATTTTGTTCTCATCCAAATGTATCAAATATAATATAATCATATCCAACTAGATATAATGGTATATAGTTCGATACAATTATACATAATTATATAAGGCATATGTAACTACATAAAGGTCTATATATAATTGGATAATGTAATATGTTGCACTATATATTGTGCAATATATAACAAGATATCTCTATATATAAAAGAACTAGAGGGCGCAGCCCGCTACGTTGTTAACGTGCCTTAAAGGTTAAGGCTACGCCCCCCACAATTTTTATTAAATTCGTTTTTTTATTTAAAGCCTTCACCCAGCCACCACAAATAAATAATTCTGCACAACAATGGGTTTAGAATAAATAAATATTTGATCACTTTTTCTCATGAAAGTGGATTGTTAGTAATGAATCCATAATAAATTGCAATATACGTGTGTATGTTAAGATAATTTGGTAAAGTGAGAACTTAGGTAGATAGACCCGTAAGTAGTTTTGTTCATTTGTGTTTTGAATGAAAATAAATAACGTAAAGCAGGGTTGGAAAGCATTTTATAATATTAAAAATAACGGGCAAAGCTACGTTGTTCGCGTGTCTTAAAGTTTTTTTTAATTCCAGTTTATGTAAAGGTAGACCTGGCAATTCAAGTAAATTCACAAATTCAGTTGGAAAATTTACTGCGTCGGTTTCTTTCACCGGTGCTTCGTTACATGAAGTTTAAATATCGGAATATATAAGTTCCATTCCTTTTCTAAGGTTTTTTCTCTTTCACAAAATTTGTTTAACTTTTTGGAAAGTATGTTTCAATGCTACATAAGTTTCATATTCCGTGGATAGTGTTTGAACAGGTAATTCCCTCTTACAATCCATTTGCATTGTCTATAATTTCAATTCCACTCGTTCAACGTTTATATCCATTTCATTCCACATGTGTAGTGTTTCAATTCCACTCTTTTCCTATTTAGTTTCTTAATTTTAGTGTTTCATATACACTTGTTCTTTAAGTTTTAGGTTTCTAGCTAAAGACGCAGACGTTAAGGGGGGGGGGGGCAATTTTCCCCTTTTGAACCACCATTTTTACCACGTTCCTGTCCAAAGTCCTAGAAATGCCTTGTCGATAAGTTAGCCCATACTCCAAGGAAAACATATTATATATTACAGGTTTCTAGCCGAAGGGTTCGGTTAGGCCATTAAGGGGGAGAATTATTCCATTTTTACCCCTCCCGGTAGGAATTTCCAAAAATTCCGTCTTAGAGGACGTCTACGTTGGAGGAGGAACCTACTACATACATAATTTTAGGTCTCCATATCCAGCAGTTTGGCCAGGCCGTCAAGGGGGAAGTTTTTTCCCTTTTTACCCCTCCCGGTATGAATTTCCAAAAATACCAATTTAGGGGACGTCAACGTTGGAGAAGGAACCCAATTTAAGATCCCTTGTTCCAGCAGTTTGGCCAGGCCGTTAAGGGGGAGACTTTTCCTGTTTTTGACCCTACCTGTAGAAATTTCCAAAAATCTCATCTTAGCGGATGTCTACAATAGAGGAGGAACTTTAATACCAAATTTCAACGTCCTACCTCCAGCGGTTTGGGCAGGCCTTTAAGCGGCACTTTTCGCTTCATTAATCCCCATTTTTGCAATGTCCCTGTCCAAAAAGCACCTTCTCGGTAAGTGAGCACATACTCCAAGTAACATATGTTTTACATTTCAGGTTTCTAGCCAACTTTTACTATTTGTGCCCCTCTCGGTAGGAATTTCCGAAAATCCATCGACAGGGAATTCCAGCTTCCTAGTTCCAGCAGTTTGAGCAGGCTGAGAGGAACTTAAGTACCGAATTTCAGCTTCCTAGTTCCAGCAGTTTGGACAGGTCGTTAAGGGGCAACTTTCCCTTTTTGAGCCCCCATTTTATAACGACCCTGTCCAAAATTCAAAAAAGTAATTTTCTAATAAGTTAGCCCTCACTCCAGGGACCCACATTTTAAGCTTCAGGTTTCTAGCCGAAGGGGTTTTTACTGGCCCCCAAGGTGAGGCTTTTCTTCTTTTTCCCCCTCCCTTTAGGAATTTACAAAAATTCCATCTTCGCGGCTATCTGCGATGGATGAGGAACATTCATACCAAATTTCAAGTGCATTGCCTAAACGGTTTGGGCAGGCCGTTAGTGGGGACATTTTTCCCTTTCAACCACCATTTTTACTATGTTCCTGTTCCAAAATAGAAAAATTACGTTGCCGGTGAGTTAGTCCTACTCCAAGGAATACATATTTAAAATTTTAGGTTGGCCAAAAGGGATTGGGCAAGCCGTCAGGAGGAGACTTTTACCTTATTTCCCCTCCCGATAGGAATTTCAAAAATTCCGTCTAAGCGGACGCCTACACAGAAGGAGGAACTCACATACCGAGTTTCCTTTTGGGATATCCTGTAGGGAATTCCAAAAATACAAACTTAGTCGATGTCTACTACAGTGGAGGAACCTTTATACCAAATTTCAACTTCTTACCTCCAGTGGTTTGGGCAGGCACTTTTCCAATTTGTGAGACTGTTTATGGGGAGACTTTTCCCCTTTTTGACCGTTCCGGTAGGAATTTCCAAAAATCCCGTCTTAGCGCACGTCTATGCCGAATATCAAGAAACCTTGTTTTAGTGGAGATATCCGTGGGGGGAGGAAAAAAAGTAGTTTTTTTGAAATTATATATTATTTTAAATGGTACTTTTTGGAAAAACGAAATTTTTTGGAAAAAGATACTCTGTTTTTACAAAGTACTTTATTTGTACTTTTTTTGGAAAAGGTATTTTTTTTTAAAAAGGTGTTTTTTTTGGAAAAATGTATGTTTTTTGGAAAAAGGTACTTTTTTTGGAAAAGGTACTTCTTTTGGAAAAGGAAAATCTTTTGGAAAAAGGAATTTTTTTTGGAAAAAGGTACTTTTTTTAGAAAAAGGTACTTTTTTTGGAAAAAGGTACTTTTTTTGGAAAAAGGTACTTTTTTTGGAAAAAGGTACTTTTTTCGGGAAAAGGTATTTTTTTGGAAAAATGTATGTTTTTAGGGAAAAGGTACTTTTTCTTTGGAAAAGGTAAATTTTTTTAGAAAAAGGTACATTTTTTGGAAAAAGGTACTTTTTTTAAAAAAGGTACTTTTTTTAGAAAAATGAATTTTTTTTTGGAAAAAGGAATTTTTTTTGGAAAAAGGTACTTTTTTGGAAAAAGGTACTTTTTTTGGAAAAAGGTACTTTTTCGGAAAAAGGTACTTTTTTCCGAAAAAGGTACTTTTTTGGAAAAAGGTACTTTTTTTGGAAAAAGGTATTTTTTTCGGAAAAAGGTACGTTTTTTGGAAAAAGGTACTTTTTTTGGAAAAAGGTACTTTTTTTTGAAAAAGGTACTTTTTTGGGAAAAAGGTACTTTTTTTGGGAAAAGGTACTTTTTTTGGAAAAGGAAAATTTTTTGGAAAAAGGAATTTTTTTTGGAAAAAGGTACTTTTTTTAGAAAAAGGTACTTTTTTTGGAAAAAGGTACTTTTTTTGGAAAAAGGTACTTTTTTTGGAAAAAGGTACTTTTTTCGGGAAAAGGTTATTTTTTTGGAAAAATGTATGTTTTTAGGGAAAAGGTACTTTTTTTTTGGAAAAGGTACATTTTTTTAGAAAAAGGTACATTTTTTGGAAAAAGGTACTTTTTTTGGAAAAAGGAATTTTTTTTTGGAAAAAGGAATTTTTTTTGGAAAAAGGTACTTTTTTGGAAAAAGGTACTTTTTTTGGAAAAAGGTACTTTTTTCCGAAAAAGGTACTTTTTTTGGAAAAAGGTACTTTTTTTGGAAAAAGGTACTTTTTTTCGGAAAAAGGTACTTTTTTCGGAAAAAGGTACGTTTTTTGGAAAAAGGTACTTTTTTTGGAAAAAGGTACTTTTTTTTGAAAAAGGTACTTTTTTGGGAAAAAGGTACTTTTTTTGGGAAAAGGTACTTTTTTTGGAAAAGGTACTTTTTTGGAAAAAGGTACTTTTTTTGTCCCCTTTTTGCCCCTCCCGATAAGAATTTCCAAAAATGCCGTCTCAACGGACGTCTACACCGGTCGAGGAAGCTACATACCAAATTTCAACTTCATAGCTCCAGCAGTTTGAGCAGGCCGTCAAGGGGGAGACTTTTTCCCCGTTTTGCCCGTCCCTGTAAAAATTTCCAAAACTCCCGTCTTGGTGGATGTCTACGATAGTGGAGGAACCTTTATACCAAATTTCAACTTCCTACCTCCAGCGGTTTGGGCTGGCCGTCAAGGGGGGCCTTTTTCCCCTTTTTAACCCCCATTTTTACAACGTCCCTGTCCAAAATTCTAGAAAGTACTTTCCAGAAAAGTTAGCCCCTACTCCAAGGAACACATATCTTAAATTTCAGCTTTCTAGCCAAAGGGGTTTTGGCAGGCCGTCAAGGGGGACACTTTCCCCCTTTTTGCCCGTTCCGGTAGGAATTTCCAAAAATCCCGTCTTAGCGGACGTCTACCCCGAAAGAGGAACCTACACACCAAATTTCAACTTCCTAGCTTCAGCGGTTTGGGCTGGGCGATGTTGAGTCAGTCAGTCAGTCAGTCAGTCAGTCACGTTATTCTTTTATATATAGAAGATAACGTGACTGACTGGCTCAACATCGCCCAGCCCAAACCGCTGAAGCTAGGAAGTTGAAATTTGGTATGTAGGTTCCTCGACCGGTGTAGACGTCCGTTGAGACGGCATTTTTGGAAATTCTTATCGGGAGGGGCAAAAAGGGGACAAAAAGAGTACCTTTTTCCAAAAAAGTACCTTTTCCCAAAAAAAGTACCTTTTCCCAAAAAAAGTACCTTTTTCCCAAAAAAGTACCTTTTTCCAAAAAAAAGTACTTTTTTCCAAAAAAAGTACCTTTTTCCGAAAAAAGTACCTTTTTCCAAAAAAAGTACCTTTTTCCAAAAAAAGTACCTTTTTCCAAAAAAGTACCTTTTTCCAAAAAAAATTCCTTTTTCCAAAAAAAAGTACCTTTTTCCAAAAAAAGTACCTTTTCCCAAAAAAAGTACCTTTTTCCAAAAAAAGTACCTTTTCCCAAAAAAAGTACCTTTTTCCAAAAAAAGTACCTTTTTTCAAAAAAAGTACCTTTTTCCAAAAAAAGTACCTTTTTCCAAAAAAAGTACCCTTTCCCGAAAAAAGTACCTTTTTCCAAAAAAAGTACCTTTTCCCGAAAAAAGTACCTTTTTCCAAAAAAAGTACCTTTTTCCAAAAAAGTACCTTTTTCCAAAAAAAATTCCTTTTTCGAAAAAAGTACCTTTTTCCAAAAAAAAGTACCTTTTTGCAAAAAAAAGTACCTTTTTTAAAAATAGTACCTTTTTCCAAAAAATGTACCTTTTTCTAAAAAAATTTACCTTTTCCAAAAAAAAAGTACCTTTTCCAAAAAAAAAGTACCTTTTCCAAAAAAAGTACCTTTTTCCAAAAAAAAGTACCTTTTTCCAAAAAAAAGTAAGTTTTTCCAAAAAAAGTACGTTTTTCCAAAAAAAGTACGTTTTTCCAAAAAAGTACCTTTTTCCAAAAAAAGTACATTTTTCAAAAAAAAGTACCTTTTCCAAAAAAAAGTACCTTTCCCAAAAAAAGTACCTTTTTCTAAAAAAATGTTCCTTTTCCCAAAAAACATACATTTTTTCAAAAAAATACCTTTTTCAAAAAAAGTACCTTTTCCAAAAAAAAGTACCTTTTCCCAAAAAAAAGTACCTTTTTCTAAAAAAATTTTCCTTTTCCAAAAGAAGTACCTTTTCCAAAAAAAGTACCTTTTTCCAAAAAACATACATTTTTCCAAAAAAAAAAACACCTTATTAAAAAAAATACCTTTTCCAAAAAAAGTACCTTTTTCCAAAAAAAGTACCTTTTCCCGAAAAAAGTACCTTTTCCAAAAAAAGTACCTTTTTCCAAAAAAAGTACCTTTTTCCCAAAAAAGTACCTTTTTCCAAAAAAAGTACCTTTTTCCAAAAAAAGTACCTTTTTCCAAAAAAAGTACCTTTTTCCAAAAAAAATTCCTTTTTCCAAAAAAGTACCTTTTTCCAAAAAAAGTACATGGTTCCAAAAAAAAGTACCTTTTTTAAAAAAAGTACCTTTTTCTAAAAAAATTAACATTTTCCAAAAAAAAGTACCTTTTCCCAAAAAACATACATTTTTCCTAAAAAAATACCTTTTTCAAAAAAAAGTACCTTTTCCAAGAAAAAGTACCTTTTCCCAAAAAAAGTACCTTTTTCTAAAAAAATTTTCCTTTTCCCAAAAAACATACATTTTTTCAAAAAAATACCTTTTTCCAAAAAAAGTACCTTTTTCCAAAAAAAGTACCTTTTTCCAAAAAAAAGTACCTTTTTCAAAAAAAAAGTACCTTTTCCCAAAAAACATACAAAAAAAGTAAGTTTTTCCAAAAAAAGTACGTTTTTCCAAAAAAAGTACCTTTTTCCAAAAAAAGTACCTTTTTCCAAAAAAAAGTACCTTTTTCAAAAAAAAAGTACCTTTTCCCAAAAAAAGTACCTTTTTCCCAAAAAAGTACCTTTTTCCAAAAAAAGTACCTTTTTCCAAAAAAAGTACCTTTTTCCAAAAAAAGTACCTTTTTCCAAAAAAAATTCCTTTTTCCAAAAAAGTACCTTTTTCCAAAAAAAGTACATGGTTCCAAAAAAAAGTACCTTTTTTAAAAAAAGTACCTTTTTCTAAAAAAATTAACATTTTCCAAAAAAAAGTACCTTTTCCCAAAAAACATACATTTTTCCTAAAAAAATACCTTTTTCAAAAAAAAGTACCTTTTCCAAGAAAAAGTACCTTTTCCCAAAAAAAGTACCTTTTTCTAAAAAAATTTTCCTTTTCCCAAAAAACATACATTTTTTCAAAAAAATACCTTTTTCCAAAAAAAGTACCTTTTTCCAAAAAAAGTACCTTTTTCCAAAAAAAAAGTACCTTTTTCAAAAAAAAAGTACCTTTTCCCAAAAAACATACAAAAAAAGTAAGTTTTTCCAAAAAAAGTACGTTTTTCCAAAAAAAGTACCTTTTTCCAAAAAAAATTCCTTTTTCCAAAAAAGTACCTTTTTCCAAAAAAAGTACATTTTTCCAAAAAAAAGTACCTTTTTTAAAAAAGTACCTTTTTCTAAAAAAATGAACATTTTCCAAAAAAAAAGTACCTTTTCCAAAAAAAGTACCTTTTCCCAAAAAACATAAATTTTTCCTAAAAAAATACCTTTTTCAAAAAAAAGTACCTTTTCCAAGAAAAAGTACCTTTTCCCAAAAAAAGTACCTTTTTCTAAAAAAATTTTCCTTTTCCCAAAAAACGTACATTTTTTAAAAAAAATACCTTTTTCAAAAAAATACCTTTTTCAAAAAAAGTACCTTTTCTAAAAAAAAATAAATTTTTCCAAAAAAAAGTACCTTTTTCTAAAAAATTTTTCCTTTTCCAAAAGAAGTACCTTTTCCAAAAAAAGTACCTTTTTCCAAAAAACATACATTTTTCCAAAAAAACACCTTTTACTAAGGTGTTTTGGAAAATACCTTTTCCAAAAAAAGTACAAATAAAGTACTTTGTAAAAACAAAGTATCTTTTTCCAAAACATTTCGTTTTTCCGAAAAGTACCATTTAAAATAATATATTATTTCAAAAAAACTACTTTTTTCCCTCCCCCACGGATATCTCCACTAAAACAAAAAAAGTACCTTTTCCCGAAAAAGTACCTTTTTCCAAAAAAAGTACCTTTTTCCAAAAAAAGTACCTTTTCCAAAAAAAAGTACCTTTTTCCAAAAAAAGTACCTTTTTCCAAAAAAAGTACCTTTTTCCAAAAAAAGTACCTTTTTCCAAAAAAAGTACATTTTTCCAAAAAAAGTACCTTTTTTAAAAAAAGTACCTTTTTCTAAAAAAATGAACATTTTCCAAAAAAAAAGTACCTTTTCCCAAAAAACATACATTTTTCCTAAAAAAATACCTTTTTCAAAAAAAAGTACCTATTCCAAGAAAAAGTACCTTTTCCCAAAAAAAGTACCTTTTTCTAAAAAAATTTTCCTTTTCCCAAAAAACATACATTTTTTCAAAAAAATACCTTTTTCCAAAAAAAGTACCTTTTTCCAAAAAAAAGTACCTTTTTCAAAAAAAAAGTACCTTTTCCCAAAAAAAGTACCTTTTCCCAAAAAAGTACCTTTTTCTAAAAAAATGTTCCTTTTCCCAAAAAACATACATTTTTTCAAAAAAATACCTTTTTCAAAAAAAGTACGTTTTCCAAAAAAAAGTACCTTTTTCTAAAAAAATGTTGCTTTTCCAAAAGAAGTAACTTTTCCAAAAAAAGTACCTTTTTCCAAAAAACATACATTTTTCCAAAAAAAAACACCTTATTAAAAAAAATACCTTTTCCAAAAAAAGTACCTTTTTCCAAAAAAAGTACCTTTTCCCGAAAAAAGTACCTTTTTCCAAAAAAAGTAACTTTTTCCAAAAAAAGTACCTTTTTCCAAAAAAGTACCTTTTTCCAAAAAAAAAGTACCTTTTTCCAAAAAAAGTACCTTTTTCCAAAAAAAATTCCTTTTTCCCAAAAAGTACATTTTTCCAAAAAAAAGTACCTTTTTTAAAAAAAAGTACCTTTTTCTAAAAAATGAACATTTTCCAAAAAAAAAAGTACCTTTTCCAAAAAAAGTACCTTTTCCCAAAAAACATACATTTTTCCTAAAAAAATACCTTTTTCAAAAAAAAGTACCTTTTCCAAGAAAAAGTACCTTTTCCCAAAAAAAGTACCTTTTTCTAAAAAAATTTTCCTTTTCCCAAAAAACATACATTTTTTCAAAAAATACCTTTTTCAAAAAAAGTACCTTTTCCAAAAAAAAGTACATTTTCCCAAAAAAAAGTACCTTTTTCTAAAAAGTTGTTCCTTTTCCAAAAGAAGTTCCTTTTCCAAAAAAAGTACCTTTTTCCAAAAAATGTATCTTTTTCTAAAAAAATGTACCTTTTCCAAAAAAAAGTACCTTTTCCAAAAAAAGTACCTTTTTCCAAAAAAAGTACCTTTTCCAAAAAAAGTACGTTTTTCCAAAAAAAGTACGTTTTTCCAAAAAGTACCTTTTTCCAAAAAAAGTACCTTTTTCCAAAAAAAGTACGTTTTTCAAAAAAAAGTACCTTTTCCAAAAAAAGTATCTTTTCCCAAAAAAAGTACCTTTTCCCAAAAAACATACATTTTTCCACAAAAAATACCTTTTTCAAATAAAGTACCTTTTCCAAGAAAAAGTACCTTTCCCAAAAAAAGTACCTTTTCCTAAAAAAATTTTCCTTTTCCCAAAAAACATACATTTTTTCAAAAAAATACTACCTATTTCCAAAAAAAGTACGTTTTTCCAAAAAAAGTACCTTTTCCCAAAAAACATACATTTTTCCACAAAAAATACCTTTTTCAAATAAAGTACCTTTTCCAAAAAAAAAGTACCTTTTCCAAAAAAAGTACGTTTTTCCAAAAAAAGTACGTTTTTCCAAAAAAAGTACGTTTTTCCAAAAAAAGTACCTTTTCCAAAAAAAGTACCTTTTTCCAAAAAAAGTACGTTTTTCCAAAAAAGTACGTTTTTCCAAAAGAAGTACGTTTTTCCAAAAAAAGTACCTTTTTCCAAAAAAGTACGTTTTTTCAAAAAAAGTACCTTTTTCCAAAAAAGTACGTTTTTCCAAAAAAAGTACCTTTTCCAAAAAAAGTACCTTTTCCCAAAAAACATACATTTTTCCACAAAAAATACCTTTTTCAAATAAAGTACCTTTTTCAAAAAAAAGTACCTTTTCCCAAAAAAAGTACCTTTTTCTAAAAAATTTTTCCTTTTCCAAAAGAAGTACCTTTTCCAAAAAAAGTACCTTTTTCCAAAAAACATACATTTTTCCAAAAAAAACACCTTATTAAAAAAAAATACCTTTTCCAAAAAAAGTACAAATAAAGTACTTTGTAAAAACAAAGTATCTTTTTCCAAAACATTTCGTTTTTCCAAAAAGTACCATTTAAAATAATATATAATTTCAAAAAAACTACTTTTTTCCCTCCCCCACGGATATCTCCACTACAACAAAAAAAGTACCTTTTCCTGAAAATAGTACCTTTTTCCAAAAAAAGTACCTTTTTCCAAAAAAGTTCCTTTTTCCAAAAAAAATTCCTTTTTCGAAAAAAGTACCTTTTTCCAAAAAAAGTACCTTTTTCCAAAAAAAGTACCTTTTTGCAAAAAAAAGTACCTTTTTCCAAAAAATGTATCTTTTTCTAAAAAAATGTAACTTTTCCAAAAAAAAGTACCTTTTCCAAAAAAAGTACCTTTTTCCAAAAAAAAAAGTACCTTTTCCAAAAAAAGTACGTTTTTCCAAAAAAAGTACGTTTTTCCAAAAAAAGTACGTTTTTCCAAAAAAGTACGTTTTTCCATAAAAAGTAGCTTTTTCCAAAAAAAGTACGTTTTTCAAAAAAAATACCTTTTCCAAAAAAAGTACCTTTTCCCAAAAAAAGTACCTTTTTCTAAAAAAATGTTCCTTTTCCCAAAAAACATACATTTTTTCAAAAAAATACCTTTTTCAAAAAAAGTACGTTTTCGAAAAAAAAGTACCTTTTCCCAAAAAAAAGTACTTTTTTCTAAAAAAATTTTCCTTTTCCAAAAGAAGTACCTTTTCCAAAAAAAGTACCTTTTTCCAAAAAACATAAATTTTTCCAAAAAAAACACCTTATTAAAAAAAAATACCTTTTCCAAAAAAGTGCTTTTTCCAAAAAAGTACCTTTTTCCAAAAAAAGTACCTTTTTCCAAAAAAAGTACCTTTTTCCAAAAAAAAGTACCTTTTTCAAAAAAAAGTACCTTTTTCAAAAAAAAGTACCTTTTCCAAAAAAAAAGTACCTTTCCCAAAAAAAGTACCTTTTTCTAAAAAAATGTTCCTTTTCCCAAAAAACATACATTTTTTCAAAAAAATATCTTTTTCAAAAAAAGTACCTTTTCCAAAAAATAGTACCTTTTCCCAAAAAAAGTACCTTTTTCTAAAAAAATGTTCCTTTTCCATAAGAAGTACCTTTTCCAAAAAAAGTTCCTTTTTCCAAAAAACATACATTTTTCCAAAAAAAACACCTTATTAAAAAAAAAATACCTTTTCCAAAAAAAGTACCTTTTTCCAAAAAAAGTACCTTTTCCCGAAAAAAGTACCTTTTTCCAAAAAAAAGTACCTTTTTTAAAAAAAAGTACCTTTTTCCAAAAAAAGTACCTTTTTCCAAAAAAAATTCCTTTTTCCAAAAAAGTACCTTTTTCCAAAAAAAGTACATTTTTCCAAAAAAAAAGTACCTTTTTTAAAAAAAGTACCTTTTTCCAAAAAATGTACCTTTTTCTAAAAAAATTAACATTTTCCAAAAAAAAAGTACCTTTTCCAAAAAAAGTACCTTTTCCCAAAAAACATACATTTTTCAACAAAAAATACCTTTTTCAAATAAAGTACCTTTTCCAAGAAAAAGTACCTTTTCCCAAAAAAAGTACCTTTTTCTAAAAAAATTTTCCTTTTCCCAAAAAACATACATTTTTTCAAAAAAATACCTTTTTCAAAAAAAGTACCTTTTCCAAAAAAAAGTACCTTTTCCAAAAAAAAGTACCTTTTCCCAAAAAAAAGTACCTTTTTCTAAAAAATTGTTCCTTTTCCAAAAGAAGTACCTTTTCCAAAAAAAGTACCTTTTTCCAAAAAACATACATTTTTCCAAAAAAACACCTTATTAAAAAAAATACCTTTTCCAAAAAAAGTACAAATAAAGTACTTTGTAAAAACAAAGTATCTTTTTCCAAAACATTTCGTTTTTCCAAAAAGTACCATTTAAAATAATATATAATTTCAAAAAAACTACTTTTTTTCCTCCCCCCACGGATATCTCCACTAAAACAAGGTTTCTTGATATTCGGCATAGACGTGCGCTAAGACGGGATTTTTGGAAATTCCTACCGGAACGGGCAAAAAGGGGAAAAGTCTCCCCATAAACAGTCTCACAAATTGGAAAAGTGCCTGCCCAAACCACTGGAAGTAAGAAGTTGAAATTTGGTATAAAGGTTCCTCCACTGTAGTAGACATCGACTAAGTTTGTGTTTTTCGAATTCCCTACAGGATATCCCAAAAGGAAACTCGGTATGTGAGTTCCTGCTTCTGTGTAGGCGTCCGCTTAGACGGATTTTTGGAAATTCCTACCGGAACGGGCAAAAAGGGGAAAAGTCTCCCCCTTGGCGGCCTGCCAAAACCCTTTTGGCTAGAAAGCTGAAATTTAAGATATGTGTTCCTTGGAGTATGGGCTAACTTTTCTGGAAAGTACTTTCTGGAATTTTTGACAGGGATGTTGTAAAAATGGGGGTTAAAAAGGGAAAAAGGCCCCCCTTGACGGCCTGCCCAAACCGCTGGAGGTAGGAAGTTGAAATTTGGTATAAAGGTTCCTCCACTATCGTAGACATCCACCAAGACGGGAGTTTTGGAAATTTTTACAGGGACGGGCAAAAAGGGGAAAAAGTCTCCCCCTTGACGGCCTGCTCAAACTGCTGGAGCTATGAAGTTGAAATTTGGTATGTAGGTTCCTTGACCGGTGTAGACGTCCGTTGAGACGGCATTTTTGGAAATTCTTATCGGGAGGGGCAAAAAGGGGACAAAAAAAGTACCTTTTTCCAAAAAAGTACCCCCTTCCAAAAAAGTACCTTTTCCCAAAAAAGTACCTTTTTCCCAAAAAAAGTACCTTTTTCCCAAAAAAGTACCCTTTTCCAAAAAAAAGTACCTTTTTCCAAAAAAAGTACCTTTTTCCAAAAAAAGTACCTTTTTCCAAAAAAAGTACCTTTTTCCAAAAAAAGTACCTTTTTCTAAAAAAAGTACCTTTTTCCAAAAAAAATTCCTTTTTCCAAAAAATTTTCCTTTTCCAAAAAAAGTACCTTTTCCCAAAAAAAGTACCTTTTTTCCAAAAAAGTACCTTTTTCAAAAAAAAGTACCTTTTTCCAAAAAAAGTACCTTTTTCCAAAAAACGTACCTTTTTCCGAAAAAAATACCTTTTTCCAAAAAAAGTACCTTTTTCCAAAAAAGTACCTTTTTCGGAAAAAAGTACCTTTTTCCGAAAAAAGTACCTTTTTCCAAAAAAAGTACCTTTTTCCAAAAAAGTACCTTTTTCCAAAAAAAATTCCTTTTTCCAAAAAAAAATTCATTTTTCTAAAAAAAGTACCTTTTTTAAAAAAAGTACCTTTTTCCAAAAAATGTACCTTTTTCTAAAAAAATTTACCTTTTCCAAAGAAAAAGTACCTTTTCCCTAAAAACATACATTTTTCCAAAAAAATACCTTTTCCCGAAAAAAGTACCTTTTTCCAAAAAAAGTACCTTTTTCCAAAAAAAGTACCTTTTTCCAAAAAAAGTACCTTTTTCTAAAAAAAGTACCTTTTTCCAAAAAAAATTCCTTTTTCCAAAAGATTTTCCTTTTCCAAAAGAAGTACCTTTTCCAAAAAAGTACCTTTTTCCAAAAAACATACATTTTTCCAAAAAAAACACCTTTTTAAAAAAAAATACCTTTTCCAAAAAAAGTACAAATAAAGTACTTTGTAAAAACAGAGTATCTTTTTCCAAAAAATTTCGTTTTTCCAAAAAGTACCATTTAAAATAATATATAATTTCAAAAAAACTACTTTTTTTCCTCCACCCACGGATATCTCCACTAAAACAAGGTTTCTTGATATTCGGCATAGACGTGCGCTAAGACGGGATTTTTGGAAATTCCTACCGGAATGGGCAAAAAGGGGAAAAGTCTCCCAATAAACAGTCTCACAAATTGGAAAAGTGCCTGCACAAACCACTGGAGGTAAGAAGTTGAAGTTTGGTATAAAGGTTCCTCCACTGTAGTAGACAGCGACTAAGTTTGTATTTTTGGAATTCCCTGTAGGATATCCCAAAAGGAAACTCGGTATGTGAGTTCCTCCTTCTGTGTAGGCGTCCGCTTAGACGGAATTTTTGAAATTCCTATCAGGAGGGGAAATAAGGTAAAAGTCTCCTCCTGACGGCTTGCCCAATCCCTTTTGGCCAACCCAAAATTTTAAATATGTATTCCTTGGAGTAGGACTAACTCACCGGCAACGTAATTTTTCTATTTTGGAACAGCAACATAGTAAAAATGGTGGTTGAAAGGGAAAAATGTCCCCAATAACGGCCTGCCCAAACCGCTTAGGCAATGCAGTTGAAATTTGGTATGAATGTTCCTCATCCATCGCAGACAGCCGCGAAGATGGAATTTTTGTAAATTCCTAAAGGGAGGGGCAAAAAGAAGAAAAGCCTCACCTTGGGGGCCGGTAAAAACCCCTTCGGCTAGAAACCTGAAGATTAAAATGTGGGTCCCTGGAGTAAGGGCTAACTTATTAGAAAGATACTTTTTTGAATTTTGGACAGGGTCGTTATAAAATGGGGGCTCAAAAAGGGAAAGTTGCCCCTTAACGACCTGTCCAAACTGCTGGAACTAGGAAGCTGAATTTCGGTACTTAGGTTCCTCTTCCAGCCTAATTCCAACCGGGAGGGACAAAAAAAGAAAAAGTGTCCCCCTTGACAGCCTGCTCAAACTGCTGGAACTAGGAAGCTGAAATTCCCTGTCGATGGATTTTCGGAAATTCCTACCGAGAGGGGCACAAATAGTAAAAGTTGGCTAGAAACCTGAAATGTAAAACATATGTTACTTGGAGTATGGGCTTTTTGGACCGGAAAGGTGCTTTTTGGACAGGGACATTGCAAAAATGGGGATTAATGAAGCGAAAAGTGCCGCTTAAAGGCCTGCCCAAACCGCAGGAGGTAGGAAGTTGAAATTTGGTATTAAAGTTCCTCCTCTATTGTAGACATCCGCTAAGATGAGATTTTTGGAAATTTCTACAGATAGGGTCAAAAACAGGAAAAGTCTCCCCCTTAACGGCCTGGCCAAACTGCTGGAACAAGGGAGCTTAAATTCGGTATTTGGGTTCCTTCTCCAACGTTGACGTCCCCTAAGATGGTATTTTTGGAAATTCATACCGGGATGGGTAAAAAGGGAAAAAACTTCCCCCTTGACGGCCTGGCCAAACTGCTGGATATAGAGACCTAAAATTATGTATGTAGTAGGTTCCTCCTCCAACGCAGACGTCCTCTAAGATGGAATTTTTGGAAATTCCTACCGGGAGGGGTAAAAACAGAATAATTCTCCCCCTTGATGACCTAACCGAACCCTTCGGCTAGAAACCTGTAATATATAATATGTTTTCCTTGCAGTATGGGCTAACCTATCGACAAGGCATTTCTAGGACTTTGGACAGGAACGTGGTAAAAGTGGTGGTTCAAAAGGGGAAAATTGCCCCCCCCCCCCCTTAACGTCTGCGTCTTTAGCTAGAAACCTAAAACTTAAAGAACAAGTGTATATGAAACACTAAAATTAAGAAACTAAATAGTAAACGAGTGGAATGAAACACTACACAAGTGGAATGAAATGGATATAAACGTTGAACGAGTGGAATTGAAATTATAGAGAATGCAAATGGATTGGAAGAGGGAATTACCTGTTCAAACACTATCCACGGAATATGAAACTTATGTAGCATTGAAACTTACTCTCCAAAAAGTTAAACAAATTTTCTAAAAGAGAAAAAACCTTAGAAAAGGAATGGAACTTATATATTCCGATATTTAAACTTCATGTAATGAAGCACCGGTGGAAGAAACCGACGCAGTAAATTTTCCAACTGAATTTGTGAATTTACTTGAATTGCCAGGTCTACCTTTACATAAACTGGAATTAAAAAAAAAACTTTAAGACACGCTAACAACGTAGCGGGCTTTGCCCGCTATTTTTAATATTATAAAATGCTTTCCAACCCTGCTTTACGTTATTTATTTTCATTCAAAACACAAATGAACAAAACTACTTACGGGTCTATCTACCTAAGTTCGCACTTTACCAAATTATCTTAACATACACACGTATATTGCAATTTATTATGGATTCATTACTAACAATCCACTTTCATGAGAAAAAGTGATCAAATATTTATTTATTTTAAACCCATTGTTGTGCAGAATTATTTATTTGTGGTGGCTGGGTGAAGGCTTTAAATAAAAAAACTTTAAATAAAAAAACGAATTTAATAAAAATTGTGGGGGGCGCAGCCCCCCCCCCCCCTTAACCTTTAAGGCACGCTAACAACGTAGCGGGCTGCGCCCACTAGTAGTTATATACTTAGGATATAATTTCGTAAAATTTTATATAATTATATCTTGGTATATATCTTCCAATATATAATTATACAAAATTTTATATGATAATATATGACTATATCAAAACTTTTTTACTTGGGTATATAGATTTTTTTTGTTTTTTTTCATACACGTTAAAATAATCACAATTTAGCTATTTGGCAAAATTTTCTGTTGAGTCGTTGCCGAGATATTCAAATACCAAAATACTGATAGTAAGTGCGCTATAATGTTGAGCGTTAAAAATATGCGATTTGATGCCAAAATTGATGTAGCAAATTTTCAGGCTGATCGGATGGTGCCAACCCGTGCCACAATGAGGTCAAAGGTCAAAATTTTGAAAAACCACCCAAATACTTTTTTTTGCATTTTATAAATTTTTGTAATAAGAAATACTGTAAATATAATGTTTTTTCTTTAATTTTTATTTAATAGGCTTATTATTTTTATTTTAAATCATTGAAGATTTTGTATAGGCTGGGAAGTCCTTACGGTAGCCCTCTACAATGTGTAACAAGTACTGTTTATCGTCTTCGTTGTGTGTTAAGCATCTGTTATAGTCAGTTATTAGTTTGACTTTTATTTCGGCGGCATCATTCACAACAGTAATGCATTTTACGATTTGTCCCCCTTTACAAAATGCTTCGCTCTTAGGCCAGTTTGATGGATCAAAGCGTAAGAAATCCGTAGAAATTTCCAGACGAGAAAAAATTTTTTTGTTTTAGGAGTTACAAAAGACCTTAAATCCTTGGATGTGAATAATTGTAATTCATCAACGCTTGCACACACTTTTTTAGAAGGGAAAATATCAACATCATCACCGATATGATTGTCTTCATCGGAATCTATTTGCAACGCCAAAACCATCTTTTCCTTTATTTTTGAGTCTACATGTGTATCAAAAAAGACAAGTGCAACTGCTTTCTCTGATAAATACCACAGGTGGTTCCGAATTTTTTCCAAAAGCACTGTAGATATTTTTTTATCAAAATACCCAATAATCCCCTTTATTAGTTGCATATCTCTATTTGGCGCTTCAACTGCATTTGCGGTTCTGCATGAAAATGCACGTATTACGAATTCCATTCAACTGACTCGCAGACATTTTAAAGTGCTCGTTAAAAATATACATTTTGAGACAATAGATGGCCTTGAACATGAATCTTGCATGAGATGTTGCTCCAGGTGCACGAAATGTGAAATTGGGAATCCTACCACCAAGAAAAATAAATGCAAGTTGTAAGAGTTCTCTATAATCATGCCGAATGTGGACTTTCGCTAAATATTCAAGACAAAAGTGTTTCCTTGTTTCGCGTTCCTCGACAGATATGACACTCAAAACTTGTTCATCCTGCATACAAGTGCTGTATCCCTTTGAATTTGTGTGCTCCATTCCCGTGCAAAACGTTCAAAACTCGCCACCTCTGGACCACTTGATTTTCCGAAATTGATTTCAAATACAGCTCTTAAGAGAATTTCTGCAATATGGTGGCGACATGGTAACCAGAATAAGCTGCGTTCCAGTTTGCGTTCAAATAAAGTTCCAGCACCACTATGAGAGCCAGTATTTGCAGCAGTTGTATCGAAACATATAATTTTTAATGAATTGAGCATATTCATTTTTAACAAATAGTCGTAGACTGATTGAGCGACTACAGCACCAGTTCCATCTTCAATGATGGGGATAGATTTTTCAACGTTCTCCGACGTGAGCACAATAGCCAAGCAATCAACTTTATTTTTTCCAGCAATTGCGGGAAGTAGCTTTCCGTCCCAATGCAAAACAAATGTTTCAGGTGTCTAAAAAAATCTTAAGCTCAAAGCAAAATTTATAACTTGGTCAAAATAAAAAAACTTACCTTGAAATTTTCAACAATTTCTTTGCCATGACGCCGACGATATTTTTTACGTTGTTCACGCAAACTTGTGCAATTCAGGACAAGATCCTCAATATTGTGACCCAACGCTTTAGCAGTTGCACTGATAAAGTGTATAGCTAATGGAGATGACATATTGCCAGCATCCATACAAGCCAGCATTCTGTCGTCAATAAAATTCTTTTTTCCACGTTTTCGAATTGGCTTACTGGAACAACTTGGAATGTTGTCAGTCTGTTCTACATCCATCGCCTGCACATCATCTCCCGATTCATCACTCTCAAATTCAACATGTTCCATAGTCAAGTCTACACATGAAAAAAAAAAATTGACACTTTGCTTCCAAATACTACATAATAATTACCTGAATTGCCTTTTCTTTTTTCATAATTTTCTTTTCGACGTTTTTCATCTTCCAATCTTTGTGCCTTTCTTTTTTCTTTATTTGTGACATTTTGATCGACACAAGTCATGCTACCAACACGCCCATTTTCTCGCTGCTTTATTAAGAAGTCTCTATCTTCCTGTATACTTATAAGCTTCAGAGCGTCAACGTGGGCAATGTCAAATAAATTGTTTAAATTTTCCATAAAGTAATTTTCTTTTTTGCTATGACTTGGGAACGGAGATTAACATACTTTTTGGACTGTTCTCCACTCTTCATAAAGTTTAATGACTTTTGCAGCACATGTTCTTTGATCTGGCGTTGGGATTCTAGCTTTTTCCCAAAAAGCCAATATTTCATTTAAAACTAATCTTGCACTTTCTTTAACTTTTTTTTTTTCACAACGCACATTATAAAAACACACTGAAGCACTTGCTGCTTTGATGGTAATTTCACACCAACTATTTTAGGTACACATTTACCAATCAAGTACACATTTGTGTCAGCAGATCGAAGTCGTTCCAACGATAAATTTTTCTTCTGAGCCATGGAATTACGTAAAGTTACACAATATTTTATTTTACAATAAACTTCACTTTTCACAACAGTATTTAAATTCGCAATGACAAAATTTTACATATTCATATCAACAGCATTGCTATGTGCTCAGTAGCAGAGCGGAAAAAACGGTACTTTTAAAAAAAAATGCAGTTGACGACAGCTCAAAGCTAGGAATATTGCTGAAGTTTAAAAAACAGCGACGAAAAAAAAATCTACCGTTTTTTCAATAATAGTTGTTGGTAGAAATACATATCGTTACCTGAAATGCAAAAGGGCGTAACATACATATTCATTATTTTACAAGAAAAGCAAAAAAAAACTTTCCGACATTTTACGAAATTAAGTAATGAAATCAAAACTTTTTATTGGAGAAGGCTATAATTTTGCGGAGAAAGGAAGCTTAATTTTGTACTTCATAACACTGTGAGACAAATGGTAGGGGTCAGTGATCGGGAAGGGTTCAAACTACCGGGGAAAGTTATATCGGTAAAAAAGAAGTTATACGTGTCCCGGCGTTTTGCTGGGTCACCCCTAGGAATCGAGATATATCGATTTGACCTTTGGTGGTCTTTTTTTGACATAACTCGAGAACCACTAGTCCGATTTTGCTCAAACAATTTTAAAAAAATTAAAAATTACAATTCCTTTAATCTGTTCATATAACGTTTTTCTATATACTCAACAGTTTTGCCGGTAAAAATAAATGTATGAAGAAAAAAATATTTTTTGCCTAAAATATTAAAAAAAAAGTAATAAACAAAAGGTTATTGATTTTTATGGTAGAGGTAACAAACATTTATTTTTACCGGAAAAACTGTTGAGTATATAGAAAAACGTTATATGAACAGATTAAAGGAATTGTAATTTTAAATTTTTTTAAAATTGTTTGAGCAAAATCGGACTAGTGGTTCTCGAGTTATGTCAAAAAAAGATATATCTCGATTCCTAGGGGTGACCCAGCGAAACGCCGGGACACGTATAACTTGTTTTTGACCGATATAACATTTCCCGTTGGTTTCATCCCATCCCGATTTTGACTCTCGCATAGTGTAATCAATGAAAAAAAAAAATTTTCTACAGTAAAACCAAATTAAGAAGAAGAGCGAAAAGTTGGTTGTTTAGAATTTCGCTTATAAAATCTTTATTTTTGATATCAGAAAGCAAAATAATTGTGAGGACACGTAGTTTAATGTCGTGCACCATAATCAGTCAAAAACTTACACCTTCTTCCATTTCAGGTAACGATATATATTGTAAGCATATTTTGAATTATATAAATATTTTTTTCTTACTATAATAGCAGAAACACCATAAATTTTTACAACTGAGAGCTTAAATAAAAACTATAATGCATACATATATTTGTTTTTGCTTCTGGTGCCATTACATACTTAAGCATTAATACTACTATTAACTAATTTACAAGTTATAAATGATATTCTAATTTAAAGAAGTTTTATTTTTGGTATTTCTTAATAAAAAAAATTATAAAATGCAAAAAATATAGTATTTTGGTGGTTTTTTAAAATTTTGACCTTTGACCTCATTGTGGCACGGGTTGGCATCCGATCAACCTGAAAATTTGCTACATCAATTTTGGCATCAAATCGCATATTTTCATCGCTACCCACAATCAAAATTCCAAAATATAAAAAACCCCATATTAGCTACGCCAGGTCTAATGTACATAGGCAATTTTTTGTACTTTAAAGGTATGTATTTTGTTTATGGTTACCCAATAAGCATTTGGAAGATATATAACCCTGAAGATATTACGGCAATATCATTCATTTATCATTTTGAAGAAAATCAAAGTAGTATTTTGATCATATCTTCTTTTAATCAGTTGGAAGATATATCGGTGATATTTAAAAAAAAAATGTCAGAAAATATATTTTTCTTTCATTTAAAAAAATACATCATAAGCGTTCAAATAAAATATCGCTAATATCAAGAATGTCTAATTTTGGGAAATTTTCGAAAATAAATTTGCAAAAATTAAGGTAAGGTAGTAAAAAAGTTTATATATATTTCGATAGTATTTGAAATGATTTAATGCAATTATATGTTTCAATGTATACATATTAGGCCGGGTCGATTTGTGGGGAGGCAAAAAAATCGTTGGCTCAGGGAAAATCGTATTCTAGGGATCAAAATAAGAAACTTTGCCGAAGGAACCATACCTCTAAAACGAATTCTACTAACCCCCAACTGTTGACTTTTGTCCCGTAGGGTCAAGTTTTGAAAAATCACACTTTAACCCATTTAGAGTGCCCCAATCGAGTCCAAATGTATGACCGACCCCCATTAACTTTGGATGGCCGATCCACCCATGCCAGTGGCACACCCCCTGGAACTCCCCTGGGGGGTTCCCCATACAAACATTTTAAAAAATCACCATTTTTGGCACTTTATTTTATTATTTTTTATTTATTTTATTTATTTTTATTATTTTATTTATTTTTTCTCCTTAGAAATTTATTTAGTCAGAACATATGTAAATGAAAAAATTAATTTAACTTAGTAATAGAAAAGAAAAAATAAAAAATTACTGTTTGAAGTCTTTTTTGCTTTCAAGTCTGGGCAATTTCGCACGGCTCTCTAATGTCGTCGCCATAACAGCCTCTACATTTTCCGGTATAACTCGTTTCGAAACGCTAGCTAGCAATTGAACGTGTCGTTCTGTTTCTTGTATGTGTGATGGAATTTTTGGATCATTAAACGGTGGATCATCTTGATTTAAATATTCTTTCAAAGTATCGTATGGAATGCTTCGCGTGAATGGTGGTTCAAATACGTCATTTATGTCATTCATATTGATCATTTCCGTGTAACTTGTGCAATAAAAGTTTATATCTGGTTTTTTATAAGCTCTAAGTCCCGTTGGGTTGTCAACATCGGTTCGATAGCGTAGAATTATCTTGATAGCACAGTCGCGCTTTTCTTTGCTATCATCAAACAAAATTGATAACAAGATATTTTCCGAATGCGCATAATATGAATTATCTGTAATTACTTTATTGACAATTTTGCGTAAACGAGGTTCTAGAAATCTTGACCAACTAATGAATTTGAAAAATAATCTACTACCGTACACGACAGAGCTGTAATACTTGATATTGAAGTACATTGGCACATAACATGTAATTATAAATTCAACCAGTATTCTTAAATTTGCATCTGGATTTTCCGTTGTCACATATAATCGTAATAGTCTAGCGGCCTTGGTGAGCCACCGAGAATGTACAATTTTCCCTGGTTTGATGTTTGCCAGATCCACTGAAACCACGCCGCTAGAAATTGCATGGGCCATGTCGTATAAGTACTTGGAATCGGTGGAAAATTCAATTTTTTCTGGAGCAGGGGGCATATTTTTCAACTCAATTTTCTGAAAGCCGTCCACCACCTGAAAATATATAAAAATAAAACAATTAAAAACGGTTGACAATTATAATAAATGAGTGATAGCAATAACTTACCGGAAGAGTTTCACAAGTTTCGATTTGACGGCTCAATTTTCCGGTTGCCGATCTTGGTCCAGTGCTGGTTGATTTGTCCAAAGCTTCAAACAAATGCCGAAACGGAAGTTCGTTGAAGTGTAGAAGGCAAACGAACCAATGCAATGGTCTTTTTAACAGCAATTCGAATCGTCGTATAATTCCACCGTTTGGGCCAGTGTTTGTTGGCTCACCGTCAGTGCATATGCCAATTAATGCATCCAGTGATATATTTTTATCGTTGAAAAAATCATTTAATTTGGTTGTTTTGTATTCAGCGGTTTCATGTTCCAGTCTTACGTAACCAATGAATTCAGAATTCGGTTCTCTCAAAATAACAAGATGAGGTTCTTTTACCATTCTAGTATGATACTTCTCATCAATTGTATCTCTCGTTAAAGTATCATCTTTTCTGCCATCGAATGAAAATGCTAACAAATTGGTATCATCTAACCGTTTGCGAAGCACTTCTTGTCTGCATTTCTCTTTTTCTCGGCGAACTTTCGATTTATCCATGATGAGAGGTTTGCCATGGATATCTTTCATTTTAAAATCTTGGAAAAGAGCTGTTCCCATTGCTGATGCTACTCTATCAGGCACGCCAAATCTGTCACATACCAAGACATACCAATCGTATCTCTGTGTGTATTGTGAACTTGTGCTTATATCCAAATCTTCTTGAACCGGTGGCGGTGCGTATGTTGAATCATCGGGATCTTGGTATGTTGGCATTGATGACATAGACGTTGCTCCTTGCTCTTCAATTTCCATCGCAAATCCATCCATTGTTAGACTTCTCTGATTATGTTGATCGTGCATAAACTCTTTGAGGCGTTCGGGAACCAAACCGCATGCACATGGAGCTGCCTTCAAATCGCATTTACATGTTCCAATGAAAAAAATTGTTTCCAGAGATTTTGAATACTCTGTAAATTGTTGGGGTTTGTTTCTTCTCTTGATTTGCTCTTGATATTTGTCAAGCAATCTATTTAATTTATTACATACACTTTTTTTCAGCATTATTTCCATACCAAGTTTTTCCCAAATTCCAATCAACTTATCTTGTACTTGAATAGTGAATGCTTTATAGGACAACTTTTTTTGTTCGCTCAAGTAAAAATAATATCTCAAGATATCCAGATGGGTTGGTAAATTAAGATCAGTCAAATCAGTAGACACACCAAAAACAGTAACATCATGCCTGGGTATATGACTCATTGGGTTTTCGATAGTTGTTGATGTTGTTATTGCTTCATCTTGCGGTGTAGAGGATGGTGGATTCATTGTAAACTTCTTGATTTGGAATGATTTTTACTTTAATATTTTTTTATCTCAAATTAGCACTTCACACTTCGAGTTCTTCACAACGACTTAATGCATTCACAAAAACTGTTGCGTTATATATGGTCTAGGAGACGAGGTAATAAGAATGAAATGGTAATTTCAATTCTACCTGTAACCGATTTTGTTGTCAAAACTGCCCATAAAGTACTTACATGTAAATTAAACGTTAATCTGACTACAAATTCTGTTAAGCAAGTGCGCCTTTTATTACTTCTGGAAAATCCTTTATGATAATTTTATGCTCAATTCTACCTGTAACCGATTTTGTTGTCAAAACTGTCCATAAAGTACTTACATGTAAATTAAACGTTAATCTGACCACAAATTCTGTTAAGCAAGTGCGCCTTTTATTACTTCTGGAAAATCCTTTATGATAATTTTATGCTCAATTCTACCTGTAACCGATTTAGCTTAAGTAAGTTTACGACATGCAGCTGTGTCTTGTGGTGGCTTAAAAAACCCACACAACCTATTTTACGACCTGCAACAGAACGACACGTTCAATTGCTAGCTAGCGTTTCCAAACGAGTTATACCGGAAAATGTAGAGGCTGTTATGGTGACGACATTAGAGAGCCGTGCGAAATTGCCCAGACTTGGAAGCAAAAAAGACTTCAAACAGTAATTTTTTTTTATTTTCTTTTCTATTACTTAAATTAAATTAATTTTTTCATTTACATATGTTCTGACTAAATAAATTTCTAAAGAGAAAAAATAAATAAAATAATAAAAATAAATAAAATAAATAAAAAATAATAAAATAAAGTGCCAAAAATGGTGATTTTTTAAAATGTTTGTATGGGGAATCCCCCAGGGGAGTTCCAGGGGGTCGGTCATACATTTGGACTCGATTGGGGCACTCTAAATGGGTCAAAGTGGGATTTTTCAAAACTTGACCCTACGGGACAAAAGTCAACAGTTGGGGGTAGTAGAATTCGTTTTAGAGGTATGGTTCCTTCGGCAAAGTTTCTTATCTTGATCCCTAGAATACGATTTTCACTGATTATTAAATCGACCCGCCCTAATACATATGTATATATAGCCATGTAAACGTACATGTCAAAGCATATATACGTATATATAGCTTTGCGTTGGTTCAAAAAATTTGATATGGAGGCATATATAGTAATATATTATTTCATATCGTCCTACATATAATTGTACTTAATATACCTAATTGTATATAACTATATGAACAATATAGAATAATATATGGGTTCATTTATAATTCAACATAAATGAAAATTAATTATATATAACTATATGTGAGCCAATATATTTTTTATAATTTCTGATGAAGTCACGTCTGGCTCCATATAAAACTATATACAAATATATGAGGTCCCATTTCCTGAATATTTTTAAATTAAATTCAGATATCATTATATCTGGTCCATTAAAAAGGCATATATACATAATTATGTGTGGTGTTATCAACAATATTTTCTAAGTGATTTTATATATAATTATATAAGATCCGGAGTTAAGATTTCGGAATTAACATGACAAATTCTAAATTTTGTACACAAGAATAACTCGAGGTCGTACACTTCCCATCTATGTATTTTTATAGAAATATAGGGCCTTTCTGGCAATATAATTTTTTTATTCACGTTAGTTTTGCTCCAATAAGTGGAACATACATATATGGAAAAAAGAAACTCCTCATTAGAAAAGTTATAAAAAATACTATCTATTGCGGTGGATTCCTTCCGATTTTAATGAAATTTGGATTTTTGATAGAGGAGAAAAAATGAAAGAAACGTATTGTTTTTAGCAGCCCAATCCCACATTTAGGGGTTAAGAAAATATAAATTTTTTCGATTTTAAAGTAGGGCATACACGTTCAATATTATTGATAATTTTTTCAAAAATCAACCAATCAGAACATTTTATTTTTAAATACTTTGTTCTGATTGGTTGATTTTAAAAACATTGATCAATAATATATAACGACATGGGAAGTAAAGGCATTGTAGAATGGAGCGGCTGAACATATATATATTATGTCCTATGGTTCCATTAGGAACAAAGGACCAAAGGGCGGCTGAACACAGGGCTTGAATATGAATTTCAGATGATGTTACAATTGTATTTGTGTTTTTTATAAAGTTTTAATAGCAGAGATTAATTTGAACCAAATTCCCAATATTTTTGTACTATTTTAGATGATGATTTTGAATTAAATATGGCGATAGTATTCCGAAGCCATAACATAAAGTATGAAATCCCATATTTTAAGCCCGATACAACACGATATTTTTATGAAATTTAAAAATAAATCTAAATCAGTTTAGCAAAAAGCATATTTTTCTATTTGAAAATTGCGAACAGTTTGGTATTTTCCCAAAATTCAAATTCAAATTTGTGAAATTTTCAGTAAAAAGTAGCTAATGTCTTAAAAAACAAGCTTAGTAATTAATTTAAATTAAAATACTAAAATATTTCGCAATATATAAATCCTTTTTTTAATATTCTCTGTAAGTGCGCTGTAATTTTGAATCACTAGTTTGGAGCTTACATAGCCTTACGGCCAATGTTTTTTCTTCAAGGTTAGATAAAAAAAGGAAGTATCTGTATTTCTACATTTCCAATCAAATTGTGTTTATAAACTCAAAAATTTATAATTTTCTATTGGACCGTTGGCGAGGTATTCAAGAACCAATTTACTGTTAGTAAGTGCGCTATAATTTTGAGCAGTGCTTTATATAGAATTGATGGTGAGAGCTCTATTAATTTTTAAAAGTCAGGATTTTGTCATGCAGTACTATTAATTCAAAAATTTGTTATTGTCTTGTATATACAACATTAACATTTTCTTTTAATATTTATGTTAAACTTAACCCTTCAATTAAACAATTTTTAGTTGGCAAAAATATCCCGGGATTTTTGATTTAATTAGCACAATTTTATGGAGCAAGAACAGTTTACCGGCATAGCCCAGATTTTTTTTTGAAGAATGTAGTACTTTTTGAGCTGATTTAAAAAATAAGATCTTTTATGTAAGTCACATCTTTCGAGTGGGTTTCTAAGGCTGAAATTTAAACCTCAAATGAGTTCGGAAGTACATATCTGATAAGTAAAACATGAACACCAAAAGAAAGGTCTCTGAAATATCTTTTTCTTGAGGCTTTAGAATGATTTTTCCAGCACTAAATTAATACCTTATATTAAGACTGTACAATTGAACGTTTGAAATCAAAAATTAATTTTATTGAAAACCGCATATGGCCCCTATTGAATGTAAGGCCTCCATAAAAGCCTTTTCATAATTTTATGAAATTACGTATAATTTTATAAACATTTTTGTGAAAAATGGGAACTTTTTGTATGAACTTTTGTTCAACTTGTTTTTATCAAAAATAAATATCACTAAAGTTCAAAATGTTTTTATTTCTCAATCGAAAACAAAAAATTTCAAATGTACTTTAAAACAAAAATATCCCTCAAGTTGAAATTCGAAAAATATCTTTAGGTATAAATATTAAAGATAAAAAAATTGATAAAAAAATTAAACTTTTTAAAACGTTTTAAAAAACGTTTTTTTTTGTTTTTCATCTTTGTACTAAGTACAAAAATATGAATAGAATTTTTAAATTTTTGTTTTATTTTTATGGTGGAGATACTATTATGGTTTTTGGTTTCAAATCTGTAGAAAATCATATAATATCCTAGAGTGAACTGTTGAGCGGTATATACATACAAACATATATTGCAAATATTTTTTTTTTTTGCTGAAATGTTTGCCAATTGACCAGCATTTTGCACTAATATTATTCATTTTCGGAATGAAATCGCTGTATAAGTTTTCTAATTCAATTTTTGCACCATGAAACCTTTTTCATATTCCGCCATTAATTCACAATTTTTTAAGTGCAGATTTTTAAAATTTATAACCTAGGGACCATAATACCCATATCTCATACCAAAGTTTGGTAATTAGTTCGCAAAAAAAAAATTGCCAAAAAAAATTTGCAACAAAAAAAATTTTTCCATTAATGTATTCTTTTGCAGAATATAAATTGCTGATTAGGTTTCTTAACTATTTTTTTGTATCATAAAGGCTTTTTTTCGCATTCCGCCAATATTTTGCAATTTTTTGAGTGCGGTTTTTTTAAATTTTTAACCTTAGGACAATAATTCCCATATCTTATGCCGAAGTTTGGTGATTAGTATGCAAAAAGTTTCGCGAAAAAAAATTTAGCAAAAAGGAACATTTTTCCATCAACATATTCTTTTGAAAAATGTAAATCGCTGACTGAGTTTTTTAATTTATTTTTTGTACCATAAAGCTTTTTTTCGCGTTCCGCCATTATTTTGCAAATTTTTAAGAGCGGTTTTTTTTAACTCACAACCTAGGGACTACAATACCTATATCCTATACCAAAATTATCTGGTTAGATTGCAAAAACAAAAAAAATTGGGAAAAAAATTTTACAAAAAGGAATAGTTTTGCATCAATATACATATGTATATGTATGTAACATATGTATAGCAGAATGTTAATCGCTGATTAAGTTTAAAAAATTTTGAATGCGGTTTTTTAAAATTCATAAATTTGGGACTATGATACCCATATCTTATGCCAAAGTTTGGTAGTTCGTACGCAAAAAATTTAGCGAAAAATAAATTTTGCAAAAAGGAAAATTTCTGCATCAACATATTCGTTTGCAGAATGTAAATCACTGAATGAGTTTTTAAATTTATTTTTTGTACCAAAAAGCTTTTTTTCGCGTTCCGCGATTTTTTTTGCAATTTTTTAAGTGCGGATTTTTAAAATTCATAATCTTGGGACTATAATACCAATATTCTCATATCAAAGTTTGGTGGTTAGTTTGCAAAAAAAATTCGCGAAAAAAATTTTCCGAAAAGAAAATTTTTTGCATCAGTGTATTTGTTTGCAGAATGTAAATTTCTGATAACAATTTTTAATTCATTTTTTGTACCATAAAGTTTTTTTTCGCGTTCCGCCATTGGTTTGCAATTTTTTAAGTGGGGTTCTTTAAAATCCATAATCTAGGGACTATAATACATATATCCTATACCAAAATTAGCTAGTTAGATTGCAAAAACAAAAAATCACGACAAAAAACTTTGCAAAAAGGAATAGTTTTGCATCAATATATTTGCTTGCAGAATGTTAATCGCTGATTATCATGCTTTGTAGAAGTCTTTTCGGCGGAAATTTTTATTACTTTTTAATAACGCAAAGGTTTATATCATTGGATGCAGAAATATGTCTATATGAATGTTGTTTTAAGAATTTTTACAAAATTTATATGTAATTGTAATCAGAAAAAACCAAAAAAAAAAACGTTTTAAAACGTTTTATATTGTTTTTTCCTCAATACAAAAAAAACGTTTTTTTTTTTTGTTTTTTCCTCAGTACAAAAATAAAAATAATTCTCAACTTTCCTGAAAATATCAGTACGGATATTTTTAAAATTTTGTTTTCGAAAAGAAAATAAAAAAATTGATGAAAACAAAATATCCATCAAGAAAAATAAATTCATTTGTATACAAGTGATTTTTTTTTATTGAGGAAAAAACAAAATAAAACGTTTTAAAAGTATTAATATCGGGTGCCTGCATATAATACACACAATTTTGTGTGGAGACAAAATTCGGATGAAATTGTATCTAATATACATCAAATTGTACAACATTGTATCGAATCGAATCGAATTAGATTTAATTCGATACACTTGTATCGAATTCGATACAATTTGATGTATTTTAGATACAATTATATGTTCTCATTTTTCGGATCAAATTGCATCTAGTCGTATATCTAATGTATATAGAATTTAATACAATTTGATATTGCCCCATATTAATTTTTTTACTTGGGTACCTAAGCATAATTGTACTTAATTTATTTAATTACGTATTGCATATAAAAACTAAATATCTGTTTTTTTTTTAGAAAACAATGTGTGGCAAAGTAAATGCACATACACAGAAGTAGGGTTGCCATCCGTCCTCTTTTCCCCGGACACCGTCCTCTTTTTTACGTCGTCCGGGGCAGTCCTACTTCTTTTTCAGTAAGTGTCCGGGGTTGTCCTACTTTTTGCCTTTTTCTCCATAACATTCCCCCATTCATTTTTTATTGCTTCTAAAATTTTCAGTTATCTCAATTGACTTGGCATCACTTACTTTGATTGCCCAAATATGAAGCTTATCAGCGTGAGCCAACTGTTGAATTTTTTAAAAAAATTAACATTGGTTTTAATGATGAAAGTGTAATTAATGAATTCCTTGTCACGAAAAATTATGTAAAAAACGTAAATTCAATTAACACAACTGATAACAACTTCTGGTGCGATTTTTTTTTATTAAAAATTATGTTTACTATGAAATGAAAAAAGTTGTTGAGTGTTATTTTTGCTTACCAGCAGATAAGGCCAACGTAGAACCAGAGGTTTGAAGAATTAATTCGTTTTTGAATGAATTCACTACCAATTAAATTTTCTCTAGAATTGAATGAATTCCTTTTCTTTAGTAATTCACTGAATTTGTTCAACTGAACGCGTTCAACAAACAACAAATTCAAAGAATTAATTCAATTGCTATAGGTCTTTTTATTAAATCAAATGAATTAATTCACTGGTGAATGCGTTTAATTACTTTTATAAATCGAACGGAAAAAAGTGAATTAATTCCTTACTCAATTAATTCACCGCTGAATTCGTTTAATTTAATTTTCGTTCAGTCAATTAAAAAAAAATAAAATTACGTTCAATGAATTAAAAAAAGATACGTTCACAGAATTACAAATCACGTTCAATAAATTGAAAAATAAAACATTCACAGAATTAAAAAAAAATACGTTCACTGAATTGAAAAAAAATTACGTTCACTTAATTGAAAAACAAAAATAACGTTCACTTAATTCAAAGCCTGTTTCCTGCCGTTCAGTAGAAGAAAACATTTATTTATAAATAAAATTTGTAATACGAATACTAAGCAATTTTACAGCGTTTGCTAGTAAAAACAAATTATATATTAAGGTTAAGAGAAACCCGATGTTTTTTGTAACTTGATTTTTTAATCATGTTTAACTGGGTGGTTAATTTTTAAGGGCCGATGTTGATTTTGAATTAAACACAATTATTTAGGAAATTATTGTCATTTCTTTTTATATAATAATATTGGTATGGCTCAATTATGTATGGAACAAAATATCGGCTAAATGGCCGCCGCGACCTCGTTGCTGGCTTATCGACGTACAACTTTTCTTTCAAATAACCACAAAGAAAGAAGTCCAACGGAGTCAAATCACATGATCTTGGCAGCCAATTGACATCGCCACCACGTGAGATAACACGGCCATTGAAGTTCTCGCACAAAAGAGCCATTGTTTCGTTGACTGTGTGGCAAGTGGCACCATCCTGTTGAAACCACATATCGTCCAGGTCCACATTCTCAATTTCTGGCCACAAGAAGTCCGTTTTAGCGAAAACCATTCACGTAACTGCTTGGCCAACTTCATTTTCGAAAAAGTACGGCCCGATGACGCCGCCAGCCCATAAACCGCACCAAACACAAAAAACAGGTGTTTTCACATTTACTACAGATCCGATTTGCTGAAATTTGTCCACAATTCTCCCGATTGTGGACACATTTGGTCGATTATGCTGACCAAAGAAATCACGAAGTGCACGAAATGCATTTTGATTTGAATGCCCATTTTCATAATAAGCCTGAATAACTTTAACGCGTTGCTCGATTGTGTATCTTTCCATGGTTCAAATTGAGTTAGTCTGAAATTGAGAAATGTCAAATGAAATGCAGAAAAAAACTTGCCGTTTAGGTGTGGTTCACATTCAACATCGGCCCTTAAAATTTAACGACCCTTTATAATTTGTTTATTTTTACTAGCAAATTCTATGAAATTGCTTAGTACTCGTATTACAAATTTTATTTATAAATAAAGTTGAACGCGTTCACCAGTGAATTAATTCATTTGATTCAAGAAAAAGAACTATAGCAATTGAATTCATTCGTAACAAAATAAATCGTACGAAAACTAATATGAATTAATTCCATTGATATATGGTTCTTTGTGAATTAACTCACCGAATTTTTAATTCAGAGTTGTAAAACTTATTAAGGAATTAATTCTTTAAAGCACTGCGTATAACTTATATTTTCTTTAATCAAAGCGAAGTGGACCCCAAAAAGAAATAAATTGAATCCAAAAACTATTTCTGATATTATTAGAGCCAAATATAATTTTGATATGAATTGTTAAGAGTTTTATGAATATTCGAAGAAATGCGACAGTAATATATTGATTCAAATTGGAAGCGTTGAAAAATATTTATGAAACTCTTGATAATTCGTATCAAGAAATTATAAAAATGTACATTCCCGAAAATGTATGCAAAAAATTTGTTAATCGTTGTTTTTTTTTTTGTTTATTCAGGTACTACTAATTTTAATTCAAAATGAATTGTTATCTATTTTGTGAAGTTTGTTTTAATCAGAGATGGGCTAAAATCATTACCATTACATTTTCATTACCATTAGTTGATGTAATGGTAATGGAGCTTTTTTTATCATTACCATTTTTTGAAGAAATGGTAATGTTTTTTTTTCATTACCATTGCGTTAAAAAATGGTAATGAATATTTTTTTAATTTTCATTTGTTTTGAAAATTAAAATGCACCGTTTTTTAATTTTCATTACTTTTACCTAATGTTTACATAGTAATGAAACACCCATTTGTTTTTCATTACATGCCGTTTTTGTCGAAGTTTTTTATTTTAAAAATATTAGGTTTACAAATTACTAAAAGCATTTTTTAGTTCATAATCCGAAGCCGTTCAATGAATTAATGAATTAAAAAAAGATACGTTCACAGAATTAAAAAAAAATTACGTGCAATAAATTGAAAAATAAAACATTCACAGAATTAAAAAAAAAAAATACGTTCACTGAATTGAAAAAAAAATTACGTTCACTTAATTGAAAAACAAAAATAACGTTCACTTAATTCAAAGCCTGTTTCCTGCCGTTCAGTAGAAGAAAACATTTATTTATAAATAAAATTTGTAATACGAATACTAAGCAATTTTACAGCGTTTGCTACACTCATAGAAATAAATCCGTAAAAATAGCAGAAAAAGTTACTAAAAATTAGTTAAAAATGATGCTGCAGAAAAAACTGCTAAAATTAGCAGATTTTTTTACTAAATACTAGTAAAATGAGAACAGCAAAATTAAAACTGCTAAATTTACAGAATTTTAGTTATATTTAGGCTAACTTTTAGTTAATTGAAAATAGCAAATTGTACTGTAAAATCTGCAGAAAATTTTGCTAAATATTTGTAGACTAAAAATAGCAAAAATAAACTGTTAAATCTACAAAATTTTTGCTATTTTTAAGCTAAATTTAGTTGAATGCAAATAGCAGTCTATTCTGCTAAAATCAGCAGAAATATTTGCTAAAAAATTGTAAACTGCTGTTTTCAAAAGGCTCGATTTTTATTTGCATTTAAAAAAAAAATCGAAAAAAAAACTTCGAAAATTTTAAATTTTTTGGCGATTTTTTAGGCTACTAATTATTTAGCAAAATTTTTTGCTGATTTCAGCAGGTTAATTTGCTAATCTGCATTTACAAAAATTTAGCTCACATATAACTAAAATTCTGTATATTTAACAGTTTTAGTTTTGCTGTTCCTATATTACTAATATATAGCAAAAATAATCTGCTAATTTAGCAGTTTTTTTCTGCAGCATTATTTTTAACTAATTTTTAGTAGTTTTTACTAAATTTTTTACGGACTTTTTTCTATTAGTGTAGTAAAAATAAATTATATATTAAGGTTAAGAGAAACCCGATGTTTTTTGTAACTGGGTTGTTAAATTTTAAGGGCCGATGTTGATTTTGAATTAAACAAAAATTATTTAGGAAATTATTGTCATTTCTTTTTATATAATAATATTGGTATGGCTCAATTATGTATGGAACAAAATATCGGCTAAATGGCCGCCGCGACCTCGTTGCTGGCTTATCGACGTACACCTTTTCTTTCAAATAACCACAATGAAAGAAGTCCAACGGTGTCAAATCACATGATCTTGGCAGCCAATTGACATCGCCACCACGTGAGATAACACGGCCATTGAAGTTCTCGCGCAAAAGAGCCATTGTTTCGTTGACTGTGTGGCAAGTGGCACCATCCTGTTGAAACCACATATCGTCCAGGTCCACATTCTCAATTTCTGGCCACAAGAAGTCCGTTATAGCGAAAACCATTCACGGTAACTGCTTGGCCAACTTCATTTTCGAAAAAGTACGGCCCGATGACGCCGCCAGCCCATAAACCGCACCAAACACAAAAAACAGGTATTTTCTCACTTACTACAGACCCGATTTGCTGAAATTTGTGCACAATTCTCCCGATTGTAGACACATTTGGTCGATTATGCTGACCAAAGAAATCACGAAGTGCACGAAATGCATTTTGATTTGAACGCCCATTTTCATAATAAGCCTGAATAACTTTAACGCATTGCTCGATTGTGTATCTTTCCATGGTTCAAATTGAGTTAGTCTGAAATTGAGAATAGTCAAATGAAATGCAGAAAAAAACTTGCCGTTTAGGTGTGGTTCACATTCAACATCGGCCCTTAAAATTTAACCACCCTTTATGATTTGTTTATTTTTACTAGCAAACTCTATGAAATTGCTTAGTACTCGTATTACAAATTTTATTTATAAATAAAGTTGAACGCGTTCACCAGTGAATTAATTCATTTGATTCAATTAAAAGAACTATAGCAATTGAATACTATAGCATTCGTAACAAAATAAATCGTACGAAAACAAATTAATTCCATTCAATATATGGTTCTTTGTGAATTAACTCACCGAATTTTTAATTCAGAGTTGAAAAACTTATTAAGGAATTAATTCTTTAAAGCACTGCGTATAACTTATATTTTCTTTAATCAAGGCGAAGTGGACCCCAAAAAGAAATAAATTGAATCCAAAAACTATTTCTGATATTATTAGAGCCAAATATAATTTTGATATGAATTGTCAAGAGTTTTATGAATATTTGAAGAAATGCGACAGTAATATATTGATTCAAATTGGAAGCGTTGAAAAATATTTATGAAACTCTTGATAATTCGTATCAAGAAATTATAAAAATGTACATTCCCGAAAATGTATTCAAAAAATTTGTTAATCGTTGTTTTTTTTGTTTATTCAGGTACTACTAATTTTAATTCAGAATGAATTGTTATCTATTTTGTGAAGTTTGTTTTAATCAGAGATGGGCTAAAATCATTACCATTACATTTTCATTACCATTACTTGATGTAATGGTAATGGAGCTTTTTTTATCATTACCATTTTTTGAAGAAATGGTAATGTTTTTTTTTCATTACCATTGCGTTAAAAAATGGTAACGAATATTTTTTTAATTTTCATTTGTTTTGAAAATTAAAATGAACCGTTTTTTAATTTTCATTACTTTTACCTAATGTTTACATAGTAATGAAACACCCATTTGTTTTTCATTACATGCCGTTTTTGTCGAAGTTTTTTATTTTAAAAATATTAGGTTTACAAATTACTAAAAGCATTTTTTAGTTCATAATCCGAAGCCTATGGTATCCATATTTGATACCAAGTTTTGGTGGCTAGTTGCAAAAAAAAATCGCGAAAAGAAATTGCATAAAGGAAAATTCTTGCATCAATATATTTCTTTGCAGAACATAAATAGCTGATTAAGTTCTTTAATTCAATTCTAGTACCATAGTCTTTTTTCGCGATCCCCCATTATTTTGCAATTTTGTAAGTGAAATTTTGCTAGTTGAAAAAAAAAATTTGCAAAAAAAAAATCGCAAACAAAAAAAATTCAAAAAGGAAAATTTTTGCCTTAATATATTTGCTTGCAGAATGTAAATCGTGATTAAGTGTGTTAATTCAATTCTTTTACCATAAAGTCTTTTTTCGCGTCCCGCCATTATTTTGGAGTTTTTTAAGTGCGGTTTATTAAAATTTGTATTCTAGTGACTATAATAGTTTGGGAACTAGTTAAAAAAAAACCGCGAAAAAAAAATTTACAAAAAGGAAAATTTTTCATCAATAGATTTGTTTGCAGAATGTAAGTCGCTGATTAAGTGTTTTAATTAAATTTTTTTACCATAAAGTCTTTTTTCGCGTCCCGCCATTATTTTGGAGTTTTTTAAGTGCGGTTTATTAAAATTTGTAATCTAGTGACTATAATACCCGTTTCATACAAGAATGTTTGGGAGCTAGTTAAAAAAACCGCGAAAAAAAAATTCCAAAAAGGAAAATTCTTACATCAATAGATTTGTTTGCAGAATGTAAGTCGCTGATTAAGTGTTTTAATTAAATTTTTTTACCTAAAGTCTTTTTTCGCTCCCGCCGTCATTTTGGAGTTATTTAAGTGCGGTTTCTTAAAATTTATATTCTAGTGATTATAATACCCGTTTCATACAAGAAAGTTTAGGAGCTAGTTAAAAAAAACGCGAAAAAAATCGGGAAAAAAAAATTTCAAAAAGGAAAATTCTTACATCAATAGATTTGTTTGCAGAATATAAATAGCTGAATAAGTGTTTTGATTAAATTTTTTACCATAAAGTCTTTTTTCGCGTCCCACCATTGTTTTTGAATTTTTTAAGTGCGGTTTCTTAAAATTTGTAATCTAGGGACTATAATGCCTATTTCATATAACAAATTTTGGTGGGTAGTTGCAAAAAAAAAAAATCGCGAAAAAAAATTGCCAAAACGAAACTTTTTGCATCAGTATATTTGTTTGAAGAATGTTAATCGCTGATTAAGTTTTTTAATTGAATTTTTCTGCCATAAAGTCTTTTTTCGCGTTCCGCCATAATTTTGCTATTTTTTAAGTCCGTTTTTTTTAAATTTATAATCTAGAGACATACATAAAAGTTTAGTGGCTAGTTGCCAAAAAAAAATTGCGAAAAAAAATTTCCATAAAGGAAAATTTTTTAGTGTAGAACAAAGAACAAAACGTTCTTTACATCATTATGTTAAGTAATGGTAATGAAATTTCATTTGTCTACCTAGTGTAGAAAAAATGAAAATGATTTTTTGTTTTTAATACCATTGCGTATTGTAATGAAAATTGTAAAAACGTTTCATTACATGTAAAGAAATCAAATGAAATTAACATTTTTTTCATTGCAATTACATTTTGTAATGGTAATGATTTTTTTTTTAATTTTCATTTTATAGATTTAATGGTAATGAAAACCCGCAATGGTCATTACAAAGTAATTAATTACTCCGATCTCTGGTTTTAATCAAGACCCAGTGGATGCCAGAAATTGAATCCAGAAACTATTTCTAGTTATATTTCTGATATTATTAGAGTCAAATAAAAGATATGAATTTTCAAGAGTTTTATGAATAATTGAAGAAATGCGATAGTAATATATTAGGTTTGTTCCACGTAATTCTGGGTAAAGTCTGGTAAAATGAGAGTAAACAAATAATTATCTAAAAAAATGGTAAAATTGTTCACAATACCAGGAACGCACAAAACCACATTTCAACCCCAAAAATAAACGTCAAAGTTATTCATATAAACAAAAGCTATTTTTAACAATAAAATATCGAAGGGAATAAACAGAAAGTGTTAGAACGCGGTATTTGTTAACGATATTAATTAATGTTTACAACTTTTGTTAATATTTTAATTATTTTTACAAATTTAAAACAGCTGATTTATAAACAACAAGTGATTTGACAGTTTTACCATTTTACCCGAAAAAAAAGTACGGGTAATTTCTGGTAAAATGAGAAACAAATTTTTCTCTCATCAACGCTCTCACTTACCCAATTTTTAACAATAGAAACGCTTTTTGGTAAGATTGGGTTCCCGCGGGCACCCGCGGTAACGTACGTGGAACAGAGCTATTGATTCAAATGGGAAGCGTTGAAAAACATTCCTGAAACCCTTTACAATTCGAATCAAGAAATTATAGAAATGTACATTCCTGAAAATGTATGCAATGAATTGGTTAATCGTTGTTTTTTTTTTTTTTTTTGTTTATTTATGTATGTACACTAATTTAAAGTTCAGAATGATTTTTTTGTTTTTTGTAAATTTTTTTTAGTGGGAATAAAAATTGTTTTATTTATAAAATAAATTTTTATTTGTATATTTTATAGCGTTGTGGATTTTTGTAAAATTATTTAAAATTGTCCTCTTTTTTAAGACAAATGTCCTCCTTTTTTAAGGTTGACGTCCTCTTTTTCTCAAAATGGAAATAGCAAACCCGCACAGGGATGCGGGTTTGCTATTTCCAATTATATACAACCAGCATTAAGAAATTGTAAGATATGTAAATTAATGTGAATTTTTGTTATTTATAATAAAAATAAAAACAAAATATGTTGGTATAAAACTCATATTTTTATTATCTGGGTGATTTTCTAGCGATATCTTCTTTTCATCTTCAAGAAGATATATCGGCGATATTTCGAACACATTTTTATATCATCTAGGACAGGGCTAGCAAAACTATGACACGTGTGTCAGTAGTGGCACGCGAGTGGATTTTAGGGGGCACGCGACGTTTTGTTGGATATTTTCAAAAAATTTAAACTATTGGAAGACCAGCAAAAAATTCAGTTAATGTTAAATTTCTATACAAAAATGTGTGAAATTTTTCATAGAGCTTGTAACACGTCTTTTAAAATGAATGAAATTCTGTATGGCCACCATATTTTGTTTACAGAAATATGGTTAATACAAAACCCAAAAATTCAATTATTATAAAATTCTGTAAAAATTTCTAAAATTCTAGATTGAAAGAAGTTTAAATGTTTCGATGGAAAAATGCGTCATAATCGGAGAAATAAAAAGCACCAGAAAATTCCACAAACATTGAAAACAACTTATAATAAAATTGGATCTAAAAAATTTAGTTTTTTCAAAGGGAAAATATATGCTACGAAAAAACCTTCAATGAGATAAAGGCTGAAAATAAGTTTCATAACGAAATAACCCCCTATATTGGAATTTGAAATTGGGTTTTGATCGTGTTTCGCAGAGCCATTTCATATGAAAAAGAAATTTAATTTCTCTGTTCAAATCTATAATATTCGCTTTTTATTTATTATTATCATGATAAAAACCGCGCGATTTATTTAGAAAAAATAAATTTTTCCTCGAAGCACATTTTTCAACTAGTTTCTAACGTACTTAAATAATTGATGGCGCCCAATAATTTAACTTTTTTTAACAAAATAAAATAAACACCAAAAATTTAATAACTTCCCAAAAAAAATGAAAAGCCAATAATGTTCAAACTGTTTTAATTTTATTTCATTGGGGATTTTTTCATAATGAAATAATCTCAATATTTAAAGATTAAATAAACCCCCAAAAATTAAATAACTGTCAAACTGTTTTGCGTCATTTCTTGGATGTTATTTAATTTTTCCCTTTGGGGTTATTTCATGGGGGTTATCCGTAGCGCTATTAATATGTACATCTGCGATTATTTTTTTAAGAGAAATTTTCCAAATTTTAAAAATTTTTGAAAAAGGACTTTTAAAAAAACAACTAAAATTAGGTGGCACGCGAGAATTTTTACAAAAAAAATTTGTCCATTTCTGGCACGCAGCGAAAAAAGTATTGCCACCCCTGATCTAGGAGATAATTTAGCAATATAGCCTATTTATCTTCCAGAAGAATTGCTTTCGTATTACTGTGAAGTATTGCATACGGGACACGTTTTCTACCAAATGGGGTATCTTCCGCAATAGGAAAACGATTATTGCCACAATAAAATTTTTCTTCCAGGCAATACTATTGGGGAATCGTATTCGTATTCCGATGTTTACTGGGTATTTATTTACTGGAAATCGTTTTCAATACTTTCAAATTCATAACATGAAAAATTTTATCTAAGAATGCTTTTTTAGTTTAGGAAAATTTTGTTTGATCCAAAAGTTTTTATATCCTTAAAAATTTTAATGCATTTTCGAATTTAGTATCAAGCAATTAAATGGCTTTAATTTGATGAACATTTCGACGGAATTCATACATCGCAGATACTTTGAAGAGAAAAGAGTTTGAAAAAAACTGCAGCTGTAGCCGCTAGAAATACAAATAATAATAATTTGTTTGCATAAGTACTTAAATTCTCAATTTTCAAAAACATGAATACGGGTAAATCAAAAAAATGTGATAAGTTTTTGGGCCAAATTTGTGAGAAGCAAAAAGTGTTAATATTTCGGTTTTTTCTTAATGGAATCAGTAATTATAAACCTTATTGCAAAAAATCTCTTCTACAAATTGTCGCAATAACTTTTTTTCACAATTTAAATTTTTTTTTGTGGTAACGGAGTTTACATTTCCACAAGCAAAAGATATAACAAGAAAAATTTCGTACGAATTTTCTTCAATTTATTAGTATTTCGTATTTGGGTTTTCAAAACATTTCGCGATCAAAAAATTCTTAAATTATGTGAAACAAATTTAATTTCTCAAACTAATATCAGTAATGGCTCGAAATATAGATTCCAAATCAATGAAATGCAAAATCAATCGTTTTTCGCTTCAGCAGTTTAGGGTAAAAAATTGATAAATTTTTTGGATTTGACGCAAAATTATTAGTTGAATCATCTTTTGACGCATAAATATTAGTTGAATCACCTCTGCTTATGGTTATTTTAAAATATTTTTAACATTTACCTACATTTTTTTGAATGCAATCTGATGCAAACAATTTTGGTTACGGAGTTTACAGTAACGCAGTTTACATTTGGTTACTTTTTTCGTTTTATTTCAGAAACGCTTTGTCAGAATTTTCTTTCCGAAACAAAATCGTATGATGCCTACAAGGTGAATCCAAATATGCCATTGTTTTTCTTACTCGTTAAATAGTTTGGTGTAAAAATTAGGAACGGAGTTTACAAGATTTTTTCAAATCTTATTAAAGACATCCTTTTTCATCTCGAGAATGTTACTGCTGCAGAAAAACTTCAAGTGTGTTATACTAGATGATTATTTCATCATTTGAGTTGAATAACATTATACTTTTCGTAATATAATTAATAGATAACTCCAAAATTCTGTTGCATACATTTTTATCATAAATTATGACGAAAAATCGTTACAGTGTTGAAGTCGTGTTGACATAGATATATGAAAAGGTTTGTAAAATGTATTAATTTTTGTTGAAAGCGTTATTTTTCCTCTTTATAAACATTCTTACAGTTAGAGTTTAGTTTCATTGATTGTTAAAATATAAGCTATGAAAGTTAAAAAACCTTACGAGTTACTGGTTACGGAGTTTACATTTGGCCTATAAAATTGGTCACAAATTTTATGTATTAAACAAAATTTGTCGGATTGTTATAAATTTTGTAAAATAGGTGACAGTGCGTTGATACATATCGAAATATAATCCATGCATTAGAAATTAGCTGTTTACATTGTTTTTATCACATTTTTTGAAAATTGTGTAAAAATAGTGCTGAAAATAATATTTAATTGGAGTGCTCCTTTTAAACTTGTTTAATAAGTACTTTAATTCAAGAGAATAAAGAACAATATCTCGCAGTAAAAAAGTGGTGTTTTTATGCCAGTAAATTTCGTATCAAAGAATAGCTCAGCGGTAGAGCGCTAGACTAGCAATCGTGAGGTCGCTAAATAAGAAATATTTTGAGTATTCAAGATTGTCATAGAATGCGTTAAAAAACTATGGATAATTGCATTCAATTTATAATTGCATTTCCCATAATTGACATTTTTTCAATTATAATTACTTGTAATTGAAAATTTTCAATTTTCATTATTTGTAATTGTAACTAAACATTTTCCATTACATACCTGATGTCAATGCGCTCAACAGTTGATCCACTGAAAAACTAAAGCCACAACCAGAAACACAACAACATAACCGTGCAGGCCCATGGTAAATTCCCGGATACCAAATTTCATAAAAAACTGTTTATTCGTTTTCAAAATAAAACGATTCCATCAAGTGAATCCTGTGGGAATAGTTTGTGTCCTTGGACTAAAATAAGGAATTGTTATTAACGATAACCCTCAATATTAATTTGGGTTCATTACAGAGAACAAGACTAAAATTGCATCGGACATGCGATACATCAATTCAGATAAATTTTAGGATGAACATCATAAATGTGAGCACCAAATTTTGAAATTGAATCTACTTTTTGAAATATTCACAAATTTAACTTTAAGCAAAAAGACATTTTTCTCCTTAAAATTTCTTATTTATTCATAAATCTATATACACCATGGATAACACAAGGGAACAAAGTTGATTTTTTTTTGCGTTGACTGGAACTTTATAGCAATTTTTGACTAATTTGAAGCCACTGACTTTAAATCTAATCTTAGTTTTTCTTCATCAGCTCGCATTTTTAAGTTACAGGTACTAATTTTATTTTCGACTTTTTTCCTAAAATTAAAAGTTCAAAAAATCATTACTTTACTCTTCAGAAACCGATTTTCAAAATTATGTTTTTATTTTAAGATGAAATTGTTAGCTTTGAAAAAATAAATCAAATTTTTGAAAATCACCAAAAAAAACATGGCTGAGTAATGGTTGCTTCCACTGGAATGAAAAAAAATGCAAAACGGAAAAAAGTGTCAAGTCTTATTACTCTCACGTACGAGTAAAGTCACATAAAGTCACATGTTGAATTGATAGATTTTTGACATTCAAGTGCCGACGAACGCGAAAAGTACAAGTGATTTTTCTCCGGTTTTTTATAAGTGAATAACGACAAAAAAGTAAAAGTGCAAATACACAAAAAAATATAAATCATTTTACCTTGAGCATTTAATTTTTGAGTGCAAACAGTTATTACTTATTGAAAACTGTATTACTTTGATATATACGTCAAAATTGTGTAATGGCTACGTCAAGAAAAACGTGTAAAATCAATACCAATTATTTTTGTAAAATATGTGGCGAATACAATTTTAAAAAAATGGAAAAAGTGTGTCGAAGTTCATTAAACAAGTTTATTTTGACTGCTTCGGATTTACCATGGAAACTCGTGACAAGTACTGGATTCTTAATACTGTATGGAGTAACTGTGTAGAGTCTTTAAGGTTATGGGCAAACGAGAAATGGACCCATTTCAAGTATCAAACACCAATGATCTGGCGGGAAATTATCGAATCATCATAATGTTTATTATTTTTGCGTTGTGGACCAGGGATGATAAAGTGGGTACTATAGTACTTGTTATGGTACTATGAGAACCTCAAAAGTACTATGGTACTCCTCTGACTCATTTAGTACTATTTACACATTTTCACATTTTATTTATTTTTTTTTTAATTTTCATACCAAATATTATGTTTTAACTATGTTAATTATCGGAGTTTAAAATAAAAAATGTGTTGAAACGTAATTTCAGAGATACGTAATTCAATGAAACAAATTATTAAAATATGTATACAAAAGTATTAAAAATAAAGTGAATTTAAATTTTTCGAAAATTTAGTGTTTTTTATTTAAAAAAATCCTTTTATTTGCTGTGATAACCAAGAAGCTGCGTTCATCGAGGGTTATATTAATTGAGGTGATACTCCGAATTAAAAATAACGGCTCGACAGTCAGCGAGATAAAGCCAAAACGATAATCCGGATTTTTTGTTTTTTTTTACTTTACACGTTGGTTTTCTAGCCGGGTCATACACCTACACTCATAAAAAATAATAGTACAAAGTCTGTTAAACGCGTTCTGATTCAATTGAACTAATTTTTCTGTTATTTTGTCTTAAAATTTAGGATTGACCTAATATTTTTTTTAAATCCAATTTAGCATAAGAATTATTTTCATCCGTATACAAACTAACTTTGGAAATTAATTTTTAGTAAAATGTGTTTCTCAATTTTAGAAATTTTTCAGCTAATTTCAACAACTATAATTATATAATTATAAAATGGCTTATATAAAAAAAAAAAAATTAAGCGAGATAGAGCAAAATGCACAAAAATTCGTTACTCTTCCAATAATAAACATGGGCCTGTCTCGGGACAGATCCGGATGTTCCAGAAACCCAGACGGTAGGCGACATTTTAGCGGAAATTTTCTGTGGAATCAGGTAAATTTTCTGCTGAATTTAGCTCAAATTTCTAAGAAAAGTGAACTAAAATTTTATGTGTATTTAGCAGTGTGTAAAATTTAGCTCTCCTAAATTTAGCAGCCCGAGTAAAAAAAATTGATCTCGCGGAATATCTAATCATATCCAATTTGATATTGTTTAAGATCTGCTGTAATATCTAGCTGATCCAATTAGATCTCAAAATTGGGTGTATCCAATGATATCGTATTAGATCCCATTGTATATATGGGGATGAACTAAGATCAAGTTATATATTAAAATTGGGAGGTCCAATGATATCTTTGGCGATAAACCTAGATATAATTTCATCCGAAAAATGGCGGATCGAATTAGATCCAGTTATATATTTGTGGATAAACTTAGATCTAATTTGATCCGAAAAATGGCGGATCGAATTAGATAGAGCTATATATTTGTGGATAAACTTAGATCTAATTTGATCTCAATTTTGGCAGATCGAATTAGATCTAGCAATATATTTGTGGATAAACTTAGATCTAATTTGATCCGAAAAAGTGGCAGATCGAATTAGATCCAGCAATATATTTGGGGATAAACTTATATCTAAATTGATCCGAAAAATGGCAGATGGAATTGGATCCAGCAATATACTTGTGGATAAACTTAGATTTAATTTGATCCGAAAAATGGCAGATCGAATTTGATCCAGCAATATATTTGGGGATTAAGTAAGATCTAAATATATCCAAAAAATTACAGTTCAAAAATTAGATCCAGTAATATATTTCGGGATTGCGTAAGATCTTAACTTTTCCGATAAATTGCAGATCGAATTAAATCCAGTTATATATTTGGGGATTTGGTAAGATCTTAATTTATCCCATAAATTGCAGATCGAATTAGATCTAGCAATTTATTTCAGTATTAAAATGGCAGATCGAATTAGAAACAGCAATATATTTGGGGATTGACATCTAAAACTATCCAGAAAAATTACAGATAAAATTAGATCCCGCATTATATTTGGGTACTACGTAAGATCTCCATTTATTTGGGATTAAATAAAATCCCAGACAGATATTGACAACAGTTCAAAAAATAATACACTCGCAGAGCACTGATTTTATAAAAATTACAATATTTTGTTAAAATAAGGTTTAAATGTTTTTATAAAATTTTATTTTTTTTATTAAATTGAATTAAAAAAAAAAAAATTTTATTTGCATCTTTTTAATGCTCTACACCATTTCCAATTGTATCAATTGTTTTTAAGATTTATCAATTGTATTTCAGAAATAATCAATTGAATTTCAGTTTTATCAATTGTATTTCAGAACTTATCAATTATTTTTCAGATTTATGAATTGTATTTCAGAACTAGTCAATTGAATTTCAGTTTTATAAATTGTATTTCAGAAATTATTAATTGTATTTCCAAAATTCACAATTGTATTTCAGAAATTATCAAACTGTATTCCAGAAACTATCAATTGTATTTCAGAAATTATGAAATGTAATTTATAAATTTTTCTCTATTAACTATGATAAACAATCAACAAGTTCTGAAATAGATTTGATTATTTCTGAAATACAATTAATAAATTTCTGAAATACATTCCATAATTTCTGAAATACATTTAAAATTTCTGAAATACAATTCATAGCTTCTGAAATACAGTTAATATTGTAGTTGCTGATGAGTTACCATATATGACCATATATTGTTTAAATGGCACCATATATGGTATGTTCCCTATTAAAAAAAAAACAATATGGAGCTTTATATGGTAATATATAACTTAGAGTCATCCACACGCTGAAAAAAGTCGCCCTGCAGGAAACATATTTGCTGGTGATATATATATGTTTGGAAGAACTGTCAAAATATATATGCCGTGTTTTTAATATAATATGTTTGCCAGCAAATATAATATTTTTGCCTGTAAACATATGTATATTTGAATCATATGAAATACATCTACTCGCAAATATATAAATGTTTGCAGGCAAATATATATATGTTTATCATTATTATATTTGCATTCCATAAACATAATAATGATAAAATAAAAATGCAAATATATTTTTGTTTAAGTGGGAAAATATGACTAACATTCAAACATTAAAGTGTTTGCCTTGAGACACACATATTATAACGATAAAAATAAAATAATTGGAAAAACACCTCAAATATAAGTATAGTAGTTTATAAACATATATATAATTGCCTGTAAATATATCCAACAATCTCTTTTTTCTGCGTGCATGTACCATTTGATCCGAAAAATGGCCCGATAAAATTGTATCAGTTGTTTATCAGCTTTTATCTAATTGCATCATTTTAGATCTGACCTGATTAAATTATGTGTTAATCAGATGAAATTGTATCAGATTTTTCACCTGATACAATTTTATTGGTTTATATCACATGGTATCAGTTTAGGTCCAAATATATATATTTGTATACAAAATTATATAGTTATATCCCAATTTTGACCTGATATCAGTTTAAAACTTTGATACAATTGTATAAGGTAAATGTCGGATACAATTATATTTTATAAAAATTGTATCAGCCCGAGTAAAAACAGTCACATATAGTCGTATAAAATGCGATGAGGTTATATCTGTATAAATATACTCTTTCATCCGAAAAATGGCCCGATGTAATTGTATCAGTTGTTTATCAGTTTTTATCTAATTGTATTAGTTTAGATCTCAACTAATGAAATTATACATTATTCAGATGAAATTATATCCAATTTTTGACCTGATACAATTTTACCGGTTTATATCTAATGGTATCTGTTTCGATCGTAGTTGGTACAATTTTATATAAATAAAATATATTTGTATCCGACATTTGCCTTATATAATTGTATCAAAGTTTTAAAGCAGATATAATTGTATCAGGTCAAAATTCAGATATAACTATATAAGTTTGTATAGTAATGTATCTATTTGGATCTAAACTAATACCATGCGACATAAACCCATAAAATTGTATCAGGTCAAAAATCAGATAAAATTTCATCTGCTTAATATATAATGTAATCAGTTAAGATCTAAACTGATACAATTAGATAAAATGTGATAACCAACTGAGACAATTATATCGGACCATTTTTCGGATGTAATGGTATATGGATAACATTATGTTATATATTATCATATAAAACTCCATATTAATTTTTTTTAATAGGGAGGTCAAAAACACATAATTTATTAATCACATAATTTAATCAAATATATCGGGCCATTCTTCGGATTAAACTGTATATTTATACAGATATAACTTAATCACATATATGACTAAATGTAACTATTTTTACTCGGGTTGTTTAAATGATACGATATATTAAAGTATATGGTACTATATATGGTAGCATATATTATCATAACTGGAACTGTATTAAAAATGTTGTTCATAAGGTACCATATATGAGCACATATTGTTGAAATGGCACCATATATGATAATATATGGTTTAAATGGCACCATATATGCTAATATATTGCTTAAATAACACCATATATAAATATAAATGGCACTATATTTAGTAGCATATATTATCATATCTGCAACTGTATTAAAGATTTTGTTCACGAGGTACCATATATGACCACATATTGTTTAAATGCCATCATATATGATAATATATAGTTTAACTGGCATCATATAGAGTTATATATTGTTTAAATGATACCATATATAATTATATATACCTAAAATGCCGCCATATATATTAAGATATAGCTCTATATACAACTATATATGCAATAAGATCAGCCATGCTATGTAATATATAATCATATATACCATATCTAATATTATAAAGGCCGATATCTAATGAGATGAAATTATATATGGCATAATATAAGGAACAATTTTGGAAAAAGACGTCATATATAATTATATATGGATATACACAACGACATATCTAATTATATATTTTAATATATGCCACATATGATTATATATAATTTTTTTTACTCGGGAGACCATAATTTTCAACTCCACTGATAATTTTATTTTAATTTTTTTTAAATCCAATTTAGCATAAGAATTATTTTCATCCGTATACAAACTAACTTTGGAAATTAATTTTTAGTAAAATGTGTTTCTCAATTTTAGAAATTTTTCAGCTAATTTCAACAACTATAATTACCCGAGTAAAAAAAATTGATCTCGCGCAATATCTAATTATATCCAATTTGATATTGTTTAAGATCTGCTGTAATATCTAGCTGATCCAATTAGATCTCAAAATTGGGTGTATCCAATCATATCGTATTAGATCCCATTGTATATATGGGGATAAACTAAGATCAAGTTATATCTCAAAATTGGGAGGTCCAGTGATATCTTTGGGGATAAACCTAGATCTATTTTGATCCGAAAATTGGCGGATCCAGCTATATATTTGCGGATATTTTTAGATCTAATTTGATCCGAAAAATGGCGGATCCAATTAGATCCAGCTATATATTTGGGGATAAACTTAGATCTAATTTGATCTCAATTTTGGCAGATCAAATTAGATCCCGCAATATATTTGTGGATAAACGTATATCTAATTTGATCCGAAAAAGTGGCAGATCGAATTAGATGTAGCTATATATTTGGGGATAAACTTAGATCTAATTTGATCCAAAAAATGGCACATCGAATTAGATCCAGCAATATATTTGTGGATAAACTTAGATATAAATTGATCTGAAAAATGGGAGATCAAATAAGATCCAGCAATATATTTGTGGATTAACTTAGATCTAAATTTATCTGAAAAATGGCAGATCGAATTAGATCCAGCAATATATTTGTGGATAAACTTGGATATAAATTGAATAGAAAATTGGCAGATCAAATTAGATCCAGCAATATATTTGGGGATTAAGTAAGATCTAAATTTATCCGAAAAATTACAGATAAAATTAGATCCAGTAATATACTTCGGGATTGCGTAAGATCTTAACTTTTCCGATAAATTGCAGATCGAATTAAATCCAGTGATATATTTGGGGATTTGGTAGGATCTTAATTTATCCCATAAATTGCAGATCGAATTAGAAACAGCAATATATTTGGAGATTGACATCTAAAACTATCCAGAAAAATGACAGCTAAAATTAGATCCCGCATTATATTTGGGTACTACGTAAGATCTCCATTTATTTGGGATTAAATAAGATCCCAGACAGATATTGACAATAGTTCAAAAAATAATACACTGGAAGAGCACTGATTTTATAATAATTACAATATTTTGTTAAAATAAGGTTTAAACTCAGAAGGTCTCGCGTTCGATACCTTTCACGGCTGTGCATTTTTTTTTTATAAAAATGCGCATTCTCCTTGCTGGTCTTATCGAAATTTTTTCAATAATTTTTATTCTTTGTAATTTACTTGTAAAAATTGTATCATCTTTCTTTGATTTGAAAATAATTTAAACAGAAAATGATATTAATTTATGATCTTGAGTCAAACTAAAATAACATTTATTTACTTAAAAATAACAGATCAACTAAAAACATTTCCCCCATTCAAAAGAATTTCTTTTTATAAAATTATAATTTTATTTTCTATAAATGTTTTTATAAAATTATATTTTTTTTATTAAATTGAATTTTTTTTAAAAAATACTTTTATTTACATATTTTTAACGCTCTACACCATTTCCAATTGTATCAATTGTTTATAAGATTTATCAATTGTATTTCAGAAATAATCAATTGAATTTCAGTTTTATCAATTGTATTTCAGAACTTATCAATTATTTTTCAGATTTATGAATTGTATTTCAGAACTAGTCAATTGAATTTCAGTTTTATCAATTGTATTTCAGAAATTATTAATTGTATTTCCGAAATTCACAACTGTATTTCAGAAATTATCAAACTATATTTCAGAAATTATCAATTGTATTTCAGAAATTATGAAATGTAATTTAGAAATTTTTCTCTATTAACTATGATAAACCATCAACAAGTTCTGAAATAGATTTGATTATTTCTGAAATACAATTAATAAATTTCTGAAATACATTCCATAATTTCTAAAACACATTTAAAATTTCTGAAATACAATTAATAGCTTCTGAAATACAGTTAATATTGTAGTTGCTGATCAGTTACCATATATGATGGCACCATATATGACAATATATTGTTTAAATGGCACCAATATGGAGCTTTATATGGTAATATATAACTTAGATTATTTGATTTGATCCGAAAAATGGCCCGATAAAATTGTATCAGTTCTTATTTGTATCAGTTGTTATCTAATTGCATCAGTTTAGATCTGACCTGATTAAATTATGTGTTAATCAGATGAAATTGTATCAGATTTTTGACCTGATACAATTTTATTGGTTTATATTACATGGTATCAGTTTAGGTCCAAATAGATATATTTGTATACAAAATTATATAGTTATATCCCAATTTTGACCTGATATCAGTTTAAAACTTTGATACAATTGTATAAGGTAAATGTCGGATACAATTATATTTTATTTATATAAAATTGAACCAATTACGATCAAACCGATAAAATTGTATCAAATCAAATATCTGATACAATTTCATCTGATTAACACAATTCAACCAGGTCAGATCTAAACTGATACATTTAGATAAACAATTGATAAAAATATATCGGGCCATTCTTCGGATGCAACTGTATATTTATACAGATATAACTTAATCACATATATGACTATATGTAACCATTTTTCCTCGGGTTGTTTAAATGATACGATATATAAAAGTATATGGTACAATATATGGTAGCATATATTATCATATCTGCATCTGTATTAAAAATGTCGTTCATCAGGTACCATATATGAGCATATATTGTTGAAATGGCACCATATATGACAATATATGGTTTAAATGGCACCAAATATGTTAATATATTTCTTAAATAACAGCATATATAAACATATTTGGCACTATATAGTAGCATATATTATCATATCTGGAACTGTATTAAAAATGTTGTTCATGAGGTACCATATATGAGCATATATTGTTGAAATGGCACCATATAAGATAATATATGGTTTAAATGGCACCATATATGGTAATATATTGCTTAAATAACACCATATATAAATATATATGGCACTATATATGGTAGCATATATTATCATATGTGGAACTGTACTAAAAATATTGTTCATGAGGTACCATATATGGGCATATATTGTTGAAATTGCACCATATATGATAATATATGGTTTAAATGGTACCATATATGATAATATATGGTTTGAATGGCACCATATATGATAATATATAGCTTAAATAACACCATATATAAATATATATCGCACTATATATAGTACCATATATTATCATATCTGGAACTGAATTAAAGATTTTGTTTATGAGGTACCATATATGACCATATATTGTTTAAATGGCACCATATATGATAATATCTAGTTTAACTGTCACCATATATAATTATATATTGTTTAAATGATACCATATATAATTATATATTGCTAAAATGCCACCATATATATTAAGATATAGTTCTATATATAACTATATATGCAATAAGATCAACCATGTTATGTAATATATAATTATATATGCCATATCTAATATTATGAAGGCCGATATCTAATTAGATGAAATTATATATGGCATAATATAAGGAAAATTTTTCGGAAAAAACGTCATATATAATTATATATGGATATACATAACCACATGTCTAATTATATATTGTAATATATGCCACATATGATTATATATAATTTTTTTTACTCGGGTATATAATTATAAAATTGCTTATATAAAAAAAAATTAAGCGAGATAGAGCAAAATGCACAAAAAATCGTTACTCTTCCAATAATAAATATGGGCCTGTCTCGGGACAGATCCGGATGTTCCAGAAACCCAGACGGTAGGTGACATTTTAGCGGAACTTTTCTGTTGAATCAGGTAAATTTTCTGTTGAATTTAGTTCTAAGTTCTAAGAAAAGTGAACTAAAATTTAATGTGTATTTAGCAGTGTGTAAAATTTAGCTCTCCTGAATTTAGCAGACCATAATTCTCAACTCCACTGAAAATTTTGCTATTCACTGTTATTTTAGCAGAATTTTGAACTATTTTTACAGGCTTTTTTTATGAGTGTAGATACAGTCTAACAGTTAAAGTCTATATAGCGAACATATAGCAAAGAATAAAAAACCACTAAAAAGCAATGAAATATTCGTAAGTTTTTAAACTTTTCGGAGTACAAAACGCTGTAAAAAATACCCGGGAAGAACTAAGCCAGATTTGAGTATGGGTATTTGCCCAAAATGATCACTACCTCATTAACGAATGAAATTGTGTAGGTACCGGCAAAGAAATCGTATAAAATCGTTTTGATTTGATTATACCTTTAAATATAAATACACTCAATATCTGATAGGAACTCTTCATGATTACTGGGTCAAAATATGGACCATTTTCAGTATCGTTAGTGCTTTATGCAATAGAAACTTATATATGAAATTTCGTCAAATTATCTTAAAGCGCGACCTGTAGTTTAATCATAATATAAGTATGTATCGTTAATTTTATACGGACAGACGAACCGACATCATAAGCATCAACTCATGGGTGTCAGAGAGTGGTGTAGAATACAAAAGGAATTTGTTGGTACTATGGAGGTTGGTACTATTTTGAAAATCCCATTTATCATCCCTGTTGTGGACATAACAGGCATTAACAAAACAAACCGGTCTAAATGGATTTATCCTAACTTGTTGTCTATTGCCCGACCAGTCCTGTACTCTAGTGATGATTCAGAACCACCACAATCTACATCTACACAAAATTATCACGACTTACGACAAAATTCTCCTTCACTAAGTACTGAACGTGGATCAGGTGACCTTCATTTAGATATTTCTTCTGAACGCCAGCAATTTAATCAGGAGGAGCTTAGTAATTTAGTGAGAGACTTTGGACTCTCTAAAAAGCATCTAAAATTCTAGCTTCTCGATTAAAGCAAAAACAAAACTTTTAAAATAAGAATTTCAGACTACCGTAACAGAGAGAAAGGCTTACTTCCATTCTTTTCCGAAGACGATGAATTTGTTTATTGTTCAGATGTTCCTGGTTTAGTAACAAATGAATCCAAATGAATGCGACTATTTACAGATTCTTCTAAACGCAGCATAAAATGTGTATTTTGGTAATAAATTGGGTTTATTGCCGATTGCACATTCAACTAAAGCTAAAGAAGAATATTCTACTATTGCCTCGGTTATAGATAAAATAAAGTACAACGAACACCGGTGGCTAATTTTTCTGGATCTGAAAATGGTGAATTTTCTCTTAGGCCAACAAGAAGGCTACACAAAACATCCGTGTTTTATTTGTTTATGGGATAGCAGAGCTAGATCTCAACACTGCAGTACCAAAGCTGGCCTTAGAGGGAAGCTATGGTTCCAGGAAACCTGAATATAGTTAGTTAATGAACAACTTGTACCTAGGGGTAGCATAATACTGCCACCTCTCCATATCAAGCTAGGGCTTATGAAACAATTTGTTAAAGCTCTCAACAAGGACGGTGATTGTTTTATATATATCAGTAGCAAGTTCCAAAATTTGAGTTGCGAGAAACTGAAAGTTGGCATTTTTGATGGCCCTTAAATCAAACGGTTAATCAGTGATGAAAACTTTAGTAGTTCCATGACAGGTATTGAAAGAAATGCTTGGAATGAATTTGTTTGGATAGTACACAATTTCCAGCACTGAGAGATTTATCTGCATGATATGAAACACGTTTTGCATAAAAATAACGAAGTTGCACTGGAACTCGACCATTGAAACTTTTCATTGAATTAATGGAATTTTTCATAAAATGTTGTAAAAAATTTCATTTATTAAAACTTTCATACACTCAACGAAAAAGTTTCATTAAAACTAGTTTCATAAAATATATGAAGCTTTTTCATCATATTTATGAAATTTTTCATTTATTTTGTGAAAAAAACTTCATTAGTTTACTGAAAATTTTCGTTAAAACTTGTGCAGCTAAATTCTCTCTGTGTGGGAAACAAAAAGGATGAGCACTACTCGGACCACGTGGATAACATGTTGTCACATTTCGAGCAGCTTGGTTGTAATATGAGCATTAAAGTACACTACCTACACAGTCATTTAGATTGTTTCCCTGAAAATCTTGGATAGGGTAGAGGGGCGATCCTTCGCCAGTGGGTCACATACACTAATCCCATTTTTCTCCGCTATTAAGGGAGATAAAAAATGGGAAAAAATATATTTTGTACATTTTTCAATTATCTTTCTTGCCATCCACTTTGATGAATTTATATCACATGTGGTCCCAGACAGACGTGTTTTTGTGTTTTTTGGGGTGCCAAAAAAATAATAGGAAGCAACTACATTTTGCAATAACTTCTTCAAATAGTGTGATAAGAAAATAATTTTTTCATTATGTTAGACCTACGATCCTAAGGTTTCGAAAAATAATAATTTAATTTTAATAAATTTTATTTTATGTTAGTGCCTGTCTCTGGGGCACAATCACCAGATGGCCCCTGGAGCTACAAAGAGTTGGTGGATCCCTGCCTAAAATGATCTATAAGACTTTTCTATATGTTTAAAATATGTTTAATAGTAAATTAGAACAATCCTGTTCATTCTTAAATTTATATTAATTATTCAGTTTTTTGTAATTTTGAAGAATCATTATATTATAGTTTTAAATAATTTTTTTTTTTAATGTAGTGGACATTTATTGATTAAAAAGAATCATATATCTTATAGAACTTATTATAAATTATTTATTTCAGTCATTAAAAGATTGACTTTGCTGTATTAACAATTATTTTGTTGAAATTGTATCTAGCTCTTTTGGCGAATATACCCAGGTTTGGGGCAGTTACGCCGAATTGAGTTACTTTGAAAATCATTAAAAAAATAATAGAAAATATGAAAATAATTATAATAAAAATCATAGAAATTAAAGCCAAGATATGTAGTTTTCAATTTGAAAGTAATTTTTGAAAAATAATTAGGGATTAAGAAATGACAGTGATTTAAAAAAAATTGGCGTGGATTAAATAAGATCCAAATGGATTAAATAAGATCCAAATAGATAATAAAATTGGGAGATCCAATAATATCCAATAATATAAAATTGAGATCTTGATAGATCCCAAAATATCCTATGGGATTAATTTATATCCAATTATATGCAAACGGATAAGCTAATTTTGGCAGATCGAATTGGATAATTTGAGATCAAAATTTTTGGTAAAGATAAAAAAATATGTTTGTTGAAGGGTCTAGGCACCGATTTACATGGCTCAAAAGTCTAAATATCAACAGTTTGTATTTGCGAAATTAATATTGGGATAAGAACAATATACATGTTGTTGAAAAGGTAATATAAATGTCTTTTAAATAAGGTATGACATATATAAGCTTAGCAATCCTTTGGAAAAAATACTCTTATCCAACACTTTTTCACAAGTTGTTTTGTTGGTATTAAAAAAAAGTAGGAAAAAATAAGAATATTGCCAAAATTGTATGTAGAAATATTACAAAAGAAAATCATTTCCGCTCTGGAAGAACTCAAATTCAGAACATTAACTAATTTTTTATACATTACGATATCTTATTATATATTTAAATACTATTAATTGAAAACATAATTTGCAGATGCTGTTGACACAAAATTGTTTAATCTTTTTAAGATCTGTAAAAAAATATTTATAACTAAATCAAATTCAGTTAAAAAAGTAAAAAAAAAATTTTTGTTTTTCCCGAGTTGTGATTCGATAATAGTACCTCAGTCACATATATAATTATATGTGGGGTTATATATGGCAATATATAATTACATATTAAAATATTATAAATCCCAAGTTGCAGTCAACGTAACTCTTAGGTGCTGTTGGCAGAAAGTCGGTTATTTTTTTAAGATCTGTAAAACAAATATTTACAAGTAAATTCAATTGAGTTAAAAAAGTAAAAAAAAAATTTTTTTGTGCCCGAGCTGGGATTCGATAGTAGGGTCTCTCAGGTAATATGTGACTATATATAATTATATATTAAACATATAGAAAATATTACCGACGTGGGGCAATATATGTATAACAATATCTCAGATTATATTGTTAAACTTGCACCATATATGGAATCATATGTAATTATTTATATCTTATGGCATTTAATATAATATATAATCATATATAAAAATATCTTACACCATATAACCAACAAATTTTTATAAGAGGGCATACATTATTATAACTCAAAATATATGGCTTATATGCCACCATATGTGATCATATATTATGTTATATATGATCATTTATAATTATATATGACAACAGATCTGTCATATCTCATTATGTATAACATATATGGTTGATATCTAATCTTATAAAAGACAATATATAAAAATATATGGTTATATAAGGTACCACATAAGAAACATATAATTATATATGGCTATTCCTGACAATATATATACTCACATACTATTAGATAAAACAAGATATTGCTATATGCATTTTTTTGATCGGGATATTAAAAAATGTTAATTTTGAATGGAAATTGCGATTTTTATCAATTCAGTTTTCTCAGTATATTGTGAACAAAATCAAAAGTTGTGCACCGATTTCAATGAAATAAAGTTCATTTCATTCGAAATATATTGAACTCAGACCTGTATAAAAGTTTATTTGAAATATTTTTTGAAATAACCACTTATTAATATTTGTAAATTTGAAATAGCAGTATTGTTTTATTTACTAAAATACACACATAAGTAAGTAATTTAAATAAAATAAGAAAATTGTCAATTTTTTTAACAAAGTGCCATCTAGTGATAACGATTTTTTTATAAATTATTTTTTGGTGATGCCATACCCCTGATTTGAAATATTTAAAATTTTTGAAATATTTAAAATTTTTTACATATTTGAAATACACTAAACATGCTATAAATGCCACCCACAGGAATCAATTTTTTTTTAAAAATGGGTGTGGTTGGCTACCGATTGTGAAAAATTTTCCTGGGTAGGTTTAACATTAACTTAACTATAAACAAAGGAAAATTTCAAAAAAATGTACACAAAACAACAAAAAATTTTTGGGTTAACTATTAACTAAAGTTTAAACCTGCAGTATGAGACCCACCATTAGTAAATATTTGTTAAACTAGGCTTACTTCAAAATTCTGGGGCCATATTCGTGGTCTGCGACCCAAAGTCTATCAGAAATGATGTCTCGCAATACCAGTGCGTCAAATTTTTCTTATTTTGTTGTCTGTGGGTCAACAACCTATTTTAAAGATTTTGAAAAATCGTTTTCGTTTTAAAATAGTTTTTTTTTTAGATTTTACGAAGGTTTAAGTTGATTTGGTGAAAACACTTTCTCGCTTCTAAATCGTGAATGGCACACAAAATTGTTTTCACCAAACATTTATTAAATAAAGTTTTCCATTGGAATAGATTAATTTCTTAGATGACGCATTTGTGGTCAGTTTCATGCTATGCCTGTTAGAGGGGTAAATGTAAAGGTATTACGCTATACCAACCACGATGCAGCCAATCAGTCAAGCTTTCTTTTACTTTATAGTATTAGGCGTATCAATAATTCATAGCTGTTAGAAATATTTTAACATTGTCAAAATCAAACTAAATTGCATGTTTTAGGCTCTGCAATAGAAAAGAATAACGACCCACTGTGAACATGATTCACGCAACATTTAAGATATTTTATAAGCTCTTACACAGTTGGAATAAACTAATTGTAAATTTAGAGAAGGTTGATATCGCTAGTTTCTTATTAAAAGTCCATTTAAACCACTTAGCGGAATAAACCAGTTATCATCACACTTTAAAGCTTTAAATGTGTGTGGATGTTTTCCTCAAACACTTGTTTAATTAATGAAAGTAATACTTACATTTTCTTTATTTGTCTTTAGTACTTTTTGTCTTAATATCATTTTAAGATCGATGCTGCACAACTGGTAATGAACTTCATTGTCTTTGTATTGATGTCTTCTATACATGGATGGTAACCGAAACCATGCGGTTATCGGTAAGGGTAACGCTATTTTAGATTATTTCGGTAACGGTATTTTAAGGGTAACGCTATTCATTTATTCCGGTATCGGTATTTTAAGGATAACGGTTTTTTAGTTATTTCGGTAACAGTATTTTAAGAATAACGGTTTTTTTGATTATTTCGGTCACGGTATTTTAAGTTTAGCGATATTTCAGTTATTTCGGTAACTGTATTTAAAGGATAACGGTAGTCAGTTTTTTCGATACATTCCGCATTTTTTTTTACAAAAAACAAACGAGATTAAAAACAGAAACATTTTACCAATTTAAAGAACGAAAAATACTCAACAACCACGTACAATTACCAGAAGCAGAAAATTAAAAATAATGGTAACGGTATTTTAGGGTAACGGTATTTAATTTATTTCGGTAACGGTATTTTAAGGGTATCGATATTTCATTTATTTCGGTATCGGTATTTTAAATATATCGTTATTTGAGATATTTCGGTAACGGTATTTTGGTTACGGTAGTCAGTTGAAAGAGTTTTGAATCGATAACGGTATTTTAGCGGTATTGCCTGCCAACCCTGTTTCTAAATCAGTGATGTACTTTACGCACACTATTGCATTTATACTTGTGTGTGTAGCAGCGAAAAAACGAAGTTTAATCTACGGTACACTGATAAAAAATTTCAATTGCAGAAAAAAGATTCTTTTTTGAAAAAAGTGAATTTCATAAAAATATATTTTTTAATATATGAACCTCTTTGAAACTAAAAAATATATATTTTTTCTATTTTGGCTTAAGCGGACAAGGGCTCCTGGGAACCACCATGGCTCAGAAACAGTTTCGCGTTGTATCATATTAGTGTGTGTACTCAAGTGAAAAAAATGTTGTTAGAATTTAAAAAAATAGATTTTTTGCATAGAAAGAAAGCTACACTCATAGAAATAAAGCTGTACAAATGCACTCATAGAAATAAGTCTATAAAAATAGGAAAAAAATTTGTTAAAATTGGGCTTTATGCAGGCCCAATAACAATAAAATTAACAGATTTTTTAATTAAATATTTGTAGACTTAACATAGCAAACAAAAGATGTTGTACTAACAATTTTTTTTTGCTTAATTCACATCGAATTTTGGAAAGTGTAAATAACAGATAATTTTATTAAATCAACAGAATCAATAAAAAAAATTACCAAATATCTGTAGACAAATAAAATCAACAAAATGTTTAAAATGTTTAAAATTTTAAAGTTTTTTAATTTATTTAATGCGATTATAAATCTTCCGTTATTATATCAGCAATTTACAAGTAAAAATTTCAGTTGATTTAACAATTTAATCTGTTATTTTCATTTTACAAAATTCGGGCTAAATTTAGCAAAAAAATTGTTAATACAACAGTTTTTGTTTGCAATTTTAAGTCTACAAATATTTAGTTAAAAAATCTGTTAATTTAACTGGTTTTTTCTGCAGGGTAATTTTTATCTAATTTTTAGTAACTTTTTTTGCTATTTCTACAGACTTATTTCTATGAGTGTAGCTTTTATTTCTATGACTGTACAAGAATTAATTTCAAATATTATTTTGGTACAACGGATATATTGACTTATCTCTTCTGACCTTTTTGTTACTGTTTTACGGGATAACGGAATATTTTGAAACATTTTTAAAACCTCCTGGCATTTTTCATCTAAACAACTCAAAACATCCAACGCTAAATTTTTAAAAAATATGCCATCGGTAAATGGACGACATTGCTTTGCCAAAGAAAAAGCAACTACATACGATGCCTTTTTATAAGGCAAAGAAATAACTTCATTTATTAATATAACGCCGTTATCCTGGTTAGTTTCATCAACCATAAATGTTAAAAAAAACTTTGCTTTTAAATCTAATAATAATAGTGTTCGATGACCATTATTAAGTTTATTAATATTACCATGACAAGAGTCGTAATGCCTTTTTATATAAAACAACGATTTTTCGCTTATAATTTTATTACAAATTAAGCATTGTGCATCGTCATCCATATTCTCTATAAAAAAAAAAGTGTTTTCCCATTCATCATCAAACATTTTTGTACGTGTATTTTTTGTGTGTTCCGCAGCGTGATGTTGCTTCAATAATGGTTCAACTACAATTGATTTGTTTTCTTTTAACTCAGTGAGAACAAAGCAAAAGCCGAATATGCATATCGATAGCCATACGAAGATGTTTATAGTGTACGTGTGTTGACGCAGCGCAAGCAGCATTTTCTTGTGTAACCCCGCGTGGTTGGAAATTGAGAGGGAGTACATCACTGTTCTAAATCAATTTAGATATCGTAATACGGCTTGGTAGGTATACAGTGGGGAGCATTATTGAGTACATGTCAGCACTTGAGGAAACTTACAAATGCAGGCATAAAAATATCGGACAAGGGGACTAAAGTATACTTTTCAGAAAGCAAAAGGTTCGCTTAATCTAAACCTGGCCTCAGAAATGACCTTCCATATCAGACTTTCGAGCTATATAAATGGGAAAAACTTAACTTTTCTTCAAAATATTTCGAATCGTATGTTTCCTCGAAAAATATTTTTAACAAGATTTGTAACGGCATCTGAATATACTACTCTTCCTCTTTAAAATAGTTTTTGAATTCTTTTGAAAACATATTTTTTTACGGATATATCGTTTTTTGAAATTTGGGTCTTTTATTTTTTTTACAATTTTCTTCGAAATTGCGGTGAAGGCCCAAATTTCAATAAACGATATATCCGTAAAAAAATATGTTATCAAAAGAATTCAAAAATCATTTTAAAGAGGAAGAGTAGTATATTCAGATGCCGTTACGAATCTTGTTAAAAATATTTTTCAAGAAAATATACGATTCGAAATATTTTGAAGAAAAGTTAAGTTTTTCCTATTTATATATAAATGCATATGACCCTAAAAATTTTATGCAGTAAATGCTTAATTTTTTAAGCTAATTTTTGATGCTCCGCCCTGTAGATTATTTAGTTGTAGTTCTCACTTACAAAACTTCATAATAAGCGTACGGTTCAATGGTTTTTTTTATATAAAATATTTTTCTCTCTGTATTCGTGTAGTATCACATAATTACTGTTTATGGAGGAAACATGGATTGCATTATTATACAATATATATAATTTATGCGCAGGGTATTTCCTATTCATTGTTATCATTAATACTTAATGGATTCAAAAATTAAGAATTCTAACCTTTGATCTATGTATAATTTTAAAATGATACGTTTATATATTTGCAGCTATGTATTAATTGCAAAACAAATTTGATATGTATTCAGACCCACTGTGTAAACTTTGAAAAGTTTAGAAAATTATATAAAAATTATTGAATGAACTTTTACTGGTCACTGTGTCATAAGGTTATTTTTTTGTCAAACAGTTGATTTCTATTAAGTCGAGTTAAATTCTAACGGTGGGTCTCATTATGTAGGGTTAACTTTAACTTAACTATTAACTTTAACTTAACAAAAGAAAATGTCAAAATATTATATACAAAATAACAAATTTTTGGGTTAACTATTAGTTAAGTCTTAAACTTTCAGTATGAGATCCAGCGTAAGAAAATGTAAGATTTTTAAGTTTTTTATTGTGAGAAATAACAAACATTTAACACACAACTTTTAGCTGACAAACTGGCTTAAGTTAGATATTTAGTTTTAAGCAAAACTTTGTTATTATTTTCAAAATAAATTTTCGGCACCCAGCAAAATATGAGCTGGGGAAGAAACGCAACTGACATTGGGCCTTTCCTTCCGATATTTCATTCAAATGACAAAATCTTCGTTAAATTGTTGGTTGGTATTGAGAGTAATGTTGACGTTAATATTTTTTCAATATTGATTGGAAAAGCCAATATTTTGGATAATAAGAAAGTGTTTCGGTTAATGTTATATATTTCCTGTTGATAATTATATTTTCGTTTTCTGATGATGGATTTTAAGCATGGATGGTAACCGAAACGATGAGGTTATCGGTAAGGGTAACGTTATTTTAGATTATTTCGGTAACTGCATTTTAAGGTTAACGCTATTTTATTTATTTCGATATCGGTATTTAAAGGATAGCGGGGTTTTAGTAATTTCGGTAATGGTATTTTAATGTTAACAGTATTTCAGTTATTTCGGTAACGGTATTTTAAGGATAACAGTTGTCAGTTACTTCGATGCATCCCGCATTTTGTTTTGCAAAAAACAAACGGTATTAAAAACAGAACCAATCTACCAACTTAATGTAAGAAAAATACTCAATAACCAAGTTCAATGGCAAAAAAAAAGAGAATTAAAAATAACGGTAATGGTATTTTAGGGGTAACGCTATTTCATTTATTTCGGTAACGCTATTTTAAGGGTATCGATATTTCATTTATTTCGGTATCTGTATTTTAAGGATAACGGTATTCGGTAACGTTATTTTGGGGGTAACGGTAGTCCGTTGAAAGGGTTTTTAATCGATAACGGTATTTTAGCGGTATTGCCTGCCAACCCTGGCTTTAAGTACTTGCAGATAAAATTATTGAACAACGAAAATATTTTTATATCATTGGTATAGCAGTGTGTGGTGCCAGAAATGATATTGCTTTGCCCCAGCATGAATAGTCGACGTAACAACGTCTGTCTTTGGAAATCACGATCACGTCACAAATACGAAGGCGAGAAATCTGAATGGAATGGTTGCTATTTCCAGGAACAATCTGTTAGAAAAATCGCTGAGAGACAAATCGGCGCAACTGATTAAAGGTTGGGATTGAAAATTTGAAGTCACCCCAACATTTTTCTCAGCTAACAATCACAGATGGCGGGTTTGATTCTCCGCCTGACCAAAATATATAAATATTTAAGTAAAATAAGTTGTAATAAGTTTTTTTAAATAAAATCTATTTTTAGAAACATTTCAAATACATAATTAACAACTTATTTACTTTATCACCTCCAATATAATGGGTCCATTACCTTGATGATCATAGCCTCTAAAATTCATTAGTAAAATAAGCAGTAAAGTAATGCAAGGACCTCTATGGCTATATATGTACATATTTTATTTATGGCTATTATATTATTTGGTAATGTGTGGTTTAGGTGGGTCACTTTAAATTTTCTCAAAACATTAAACTAACTACTTTTGACTATGTATGCCAAAAAGGTTTGATTTGTTTGGTCTTTTTTACAATAAAATGCTGCTGTCAGAATAACTCATCTCTTGGAAATTTAAGAAGCATAAAACTTAAGGAGTGATGATTAAAAATCGACTATTGTAATAAGTTTTGACAACAAACAAAAACCTCTCGATGATTTTTCTTTTTTGTTTCTTCATTTCATGTTGTATTTAATCTTTAATATAATGTTTTCTGCTCAAATTTGGAAAGATTCAATATTAGTAACAGCAGTTGATAGGCACGAAGCAGCAGAAATTAAGCAAATACACTTCAATTAATATGAAATTTATCACGACAGAATAATGGATGGATTTTAAAATAACCACAACAATAATAAAGTTATAATGATGATGATACGAAAATTTTACTGAAATGCTGGTACAATGAAAAAATTACAGCAGTTGGAAGGGTATGATGGAAAGAACAAAATTAACAATAAAATAAAATAAAAGGCCTAGCAAGATGGACTCTGGCAGGCATAAATTCACACACATAAATATTGGTTAGTTTATTCCCAGCAAAATATTGGTAATGACACCTCATTGCTGACTGCATTACCAATAATGATATATCATTACCTTTTGCATTATTTTGTAATACAAAATAATGACTTGCTAATAACGGCTTATTGTGGTCATTACTTTTAAATATAAAATAATGACTTACTCGCAATTGTTTAAATAAGTACTTTTTATAAAGTTAAATTTTATACATTTTTATTTATTACTTGTAAATATGTTTTGTGTTAAAATTTTTATGACGAGTTCTAAAATTACACACTAGCAAAAATTTTAATTTCTCTGAATGTATTTTCTGTATTTGTGTAACTCCTTATTTTTAAGAATCAAGTAAGCAGTCGGATAACCACTTATAATTCAACTTTTCGTAACCATTTGTGTAACCACTTATTATTCAGAATCTCATAACTACTTACTTTTCAATTTTTAGTAAGCGAGCGGGTAAGCGTGACTACTTATATAAACTACCACCCAAACAAAATAATGAGTTTAGATGCCAAAATATAAGTTGTGCGGAGCTATGAATTTCTATCATATAACTACTTATTTGGTAATGAAAGATTTTGCTGGGTTTTATTCAGTAGGAAATTTATTACCATGGTTCTAATTAAATAAATAGCGTTAACAAAGTTCCCGTTTTTCAGGATTGTACCCTTTTCATAGATTTCCGTTGCATCCTCGCGACTAGATGTTTCCGGCTTTTGGGGATTTTGTGATATGTTCACAGTATTTACTTTAGAAATCTTGCTACTCCTGAACTGACGTAACACTGCAGGTAAACGTAAGAGGCAGTACAATTACCAAAAATTCAGTTCCGAACTGTTTCCTTTTGTGTCACCCTATTTTTCTCCCTTATATTGGAACAATGTCCCATCCCTGTGACATATCCATATTAAATTTTACTGTTTTGTGTGTGTAGAGCATACATGAGACTAATTAATTATTTGGACAAATTAATTGGAGATTTCATTAGCATTAAATTGAAACTAATGCTAATGGAATTTTTGGCATTATTATTACTTTGACTAATGCTAATACATTGAAATACATCGATTTCATTACTAATGCCAATTGTATCGTAAATTCATTACGATTACTAATGCCTCAATTATAAGAAAGAATTGGCTTTTGTAAACGTCATTTTATAGATTTCATAATCATTTCCAAGCTTGCAAATGCGGAATGCGAAAAGGGTTTTGCGGTATAAAAAATTAATTATAATACTTAATCAGCGATTTACATTGTGCAAAGGAATATATTGATGCAAGAATTTAACTTTTCCAAAATTATTGTTGCAAACTTTTTTTTGCAAACTAACCACCAGTCCTTGGTACGGGTTATGGGTATTATAGTCCCCAGATTACGATTTTAAAATACCCACACTTAAAAAATTGTAAAGAAGAATTTTCCTTTTGTGAATTTTTTCCGCTAGTTTTTTGGCGATTTTTTTTTTCAATTAATCACCGAAATTTGTTTCATGAATTGGGTATTATAGTCCCTAGATTATAAGTTTTAAAAAACCGCACTTAAAAAATTACAAAATAATCGCGAAACGCGAAAAAAGATTTTATAATACAAAAATTGAAGTAAAAAACTTGAAGTAAAAAACTTAATCAGCGATTTTCATTTTGCAAACAAATATACTGAAGTATGAATTTTCCTTTTTGAAAATTTTTTTACGTGACTTTTTTCACAATTTTTTTAGCCACCGGAGTTCGTTCTATGAATTGGGTATTATAGTCCCTAGATTATGATATTAAAGAACGACAATAAAAAATTTCAAAATGGTCGAATGCGAGAAAAGGCTTTATGGCACAAAAAAGAATAAAAAACTTAATCAGCGATTAACATTTTGCAAACGAACACAATGATGCAAAATTTTGTTTTTTGTTGCAAAAAAAAGAAACCGCATAAAAAGAAGCGGAAAAAAAGTCCAAAAATTAAAATTCTTACATAAGTATATTTGTTTGCAGAATTAAAATCGCAGATTACGTTCTTTAATTATTTTTTTGTGCCATAATGTCTTTTTTCGCGTTCCGCCATTATTTTGTATTTTTTAAGTGCGGTTTTTTAAAATTTAGTTAACTTAAATTAGTGAAATATTTGGAATCACAGTAATCCATATCCAGAAGGTAAAGTAAATCCTTAAATTCCTTATTATTTTCATATGTTAGAGCTCTGTAGCAAATCCAACGTTTTCTTATGGAAGATAAAGGCTCCATTAGGCTTTGCGTTCCGTGACGAGTCTGTAATGTGCCGTGCCGGATGGCTCTTTTGTGTAGTTAGTCTTTTCCGTAACAACGTATCAGCTGTTTAATGTTGTTTTTCTTAGCAGAGATCTGCGCCAACCAGATTATTCGGTTGCGGTGGCTAAATAAAAAATTGCAGCGGCGGCTTAAAGCTGGCTGTGAGCCAAAAGTTGGCTCAGCCAAAAAAAAATATATACTATTTCTAGATTTTTATCGTGTAAAAAAATTTTTCAACGGCGGCGGTTACAAAAATTAGACGGCGGCTAGGTTTAGCCGGTTTAAGCCATTCGTCGCAGATCTCAAAATAGCAGCTGTCAACTCACAACAACACTCAATTTAAATTTTATTGCAATATCATGATATCGCTGACATGCCATCGGATCTTGCAATGATGCCAGAGATCAAATGGCAATTTTAGTTTTCATTTTAATTTTGTAATAGAAAAACAACAAAAAATTTGGTAAAAAGGAATGGAAAAGTGTTTAGTTTTTTATTATTTGTCGGTAAACATTAATGTTTCATAAAATTTGGTGTTTTTCGAAGAAAAATCTATGATATTTCTTATCCATGAAATGGTCAAGTGTTCTCCACCACTCTGCAATTGATATCATTTTGACGTTTCGCTGCAATGGTTTTGACATTTCATATCATATAATTTATTGCAATTGAAGACACCGGGTCACGGATAACAAAAATTCTGTTTTCAACAGGTTCACCCGGCACGGCCAAACTAACGACTCAAATGCTTTTTCATAGAACAAAAACAAATCAGCTGATTCGTCACGGCACGTTACGTACAAACTAATTATACCTTAAGACTAGCTAAACTGTTGCACATGTTTGAAATTCAGATTTCTCGATTCTTGGGGCCCCTCTGTGAGTTCTCCTAAGGAAAGATTATTATTCTCAATTATAATTTGTTCCTGACATAATAATTTATGAACTGTTGGAATCATTTTTAATTCCATTTTTTTTTGAAGTTGTTTCGAAATATTTGAAAAAACTCCTAGCCGTATACCCATCATTCGTACTTCCGTATCCTGCAAGTGGTTTATCGATGTTAAGTCCAATCTCATGTTTGAATTCCTATTGAATTCTAATTTTCTCGTTCGCTCTCATCTTCTTGAGTTCTTCGTTATAGTTTGCTGTTTTACTTTTGTTTTCTGGTATGCTTCTATACTTCAGATCATAAGCCATATATAGAAAGTATTCCAGAAATCGTAAGCGAGCATGCAAAGGGGATATCCTGAATTTTAGTACTTCATCTTTAATTTACCTCTCCTTAAATATATATTAAAATTACGTTTTCAAGTTGAGGACGTTTTCGTTATTGCATTGCCGACTTTTCATTGTTAATTTTATTTCATATGAAATATTAAAGGAATACTCGCCAACTTCAAAAGCCATTGGTTGTAAGCATTTAATTTCAAGGTAGACATATTATACATCAATGTATAGGAAATTTTACCTAGATTTCAAAAACTAATAAAATTTTCAACAATTGTAAAATTCATTAAAGACATTTTGCAAAAAACTTAGAGAAATTGTTCTGTTGAGTTTTTGTCCATAATATAAATTATTCAATAAAGACTTTATTAATTAATATTTTGAATTGAAATTTCACAACTAAATACCGCTTTTAATGCTTAATACAAACCAACTTAAATTTTTCGGAAAATTTCAAAAGGCATCCCATAATTCCAAAAAAACTTTTGAAAATCCCCAAAAATTAGTTTTTTCAAACGCGTCTTGTAGACCAAATACAATTAATATTGTCATTAATATGTATTTTTATTAATTCTAATTTAGTAGGTTTGAGGTTAAGAAGAAGAATAAACCTTCCTCAAAAGTTATAAACACATTAAATTTGCAAATCAGACTAGATCTAGTTTCTGCCTTTTTATGGACAGGCTTCATCAGTGATCTTCCATTAAATTGTATTATTGTTTATATTTTTATTGTCAGATTGTCTCTATATGAATAATTTCAGAAGTGATCAAACAGACATATACAAACATTCTACTTCAGATTTTCTCTGTTTATCTTCTTATTTCCTCCGTGTCACCTTTTCACAAATATTGCCACATTGACGTATGGTTTGTACGTACAAGTGCAGGCAATTTGTGTATATTGGAGACGGACAGCCAACAGGGCATTTTTATTTTTTATAGTAAAGTGTTGTTTTTTCAAACGCGTCTTGTAGACCAAATACAATTAATATTGTCATTAATATGTATTTTTATTAATTCTAATTTAGTAGGTTTGAGGTTATTTATTTATTTATTTAATTTTTTTTTTCACATATCCTGCACAACAAGATTAAATCTTATAATTAAAGTACAGGAAAGCGGTTTGTGGAAATTAGACATTGCAAATTTTATAAAACTTAAAACTACATTTTAACATATAAGTATCATAATTTATTTTATTATCACAAATTGTTAAAAACAAATATAAAATAATTTGGTAATTTCGTCAAAATGTCAACAAAGATAGAAACAAAACTAAATATCGGCAAACAAATTGAAAAGAAATTGTTTAAAGTTGTATGCGTTGCTGTTGAGTTGTTGGTTTGCTAGAAGGTATCTCCAAAGACGTGCAGCATTTATATAAAAATGCCATTCAGACACATGATATCGATGATTTGGTATTATAGTCTTTTTACCCCTAGGGGATAAGGCAAATTTTATAACAGTATACAGATATAGAGGGTTTTTCTTGTAAATAATTTTATGGTAAAATAAAAGTACCCGAATTTTTAGAAGATTTTCAAAAGATACGCCATAGAGTTTAGTCGCAAATGATGAAATACGTTCAAGCCTCCTTAATCCATAGACATATCTGACAATATTGTTGTACAACACAGTTAACTTGCGCTTACTAACAGCATCACAATTTTCAAAAAGCTCACAACCATATATTAAGCCAGGAATTAGATACGATTTTGCGAGTAGTATTCTAATTTTTAATGGGGTGAAAAACTGTGTTGACCAGAGGGACCTTAATTTAGCATAGCTTTGACCAACAAGTGAGTTTATATGGTTTGTCCAAGTTAAATGTTTGTTAAACAGTATTCCGAGATTTTTAGCTACTTCAACGATCTCAATTCTTCCTCCATTTAAAACTATTTCACTCTCCAAAACCGGTACACTACGTTGTCTATGAACTAATATACACTTAGATTTTTGTTGATTTAGACACAAAGCCCATTTGCTGAAGCCCATGAATGTATTTTATCCAGATCATAATTAATGTTCTTAATGTTTTCCTCAATCGATTGCATTGGGCTACTCAAATACAATTGGACGACATCTGCATACATGTGCACTTTACAATATGATAGCTGATTAGGCAAATCATTCACATACAACGAAAAAAGGAGAGGGCCAAGAATCGACCCTTGTGGCACTCCTCTAGTAAGGGTTAACGAATTGGACCAAATATCATTTACAAATACAGATTGCGTACGTTCAGATAGATATGAAAATAAAAGCTGAGTTGCTGTAGAAGAAAATTTGAAAAAATTTCTTAATTTCATACATAAAATGAAGTGGTCCACCATATCAAAGGCTTTAGAGTGGTCGAGCAGTACTAGGAAATTTACTTTACCATCATCTAGTTCACGTCGAATATTTTCCGATACATCGATCAAAGCTGTGACACAGCTATGATTTGGGCGAAAGCCAGATTGTTTATCGAACATCAGACCTTTATTCTCTATATATTTACTGATTTGCAAATGTAAAATCTTCTCTAATACTTTTGAAAGAAAGCATAAAATGGCAATTGGTCGAAACTCAGTATTTGTTTTCGGGATTGGTATAATTTTAGCGTGCTTCCATTTCAGCGGAAAAGTGCTTGTGGTAATGATGGTATTAAAAAAATGTGTAATATACGGCAGAAGAAATGGCATAATTATCTTTAAAAATTTTGGGTGCATATTATCGTATCCTACTGCTTCGGATTTTATTAATGAAAGAGTTGTCATAATATCAAACTGGGTGACACAAGAAAATTCAAACATATCATAATCGAGACCGGAGTTGTTTTTAGTTGACATGAAATTGTAGAAGTTATAGTTAATTTGAACCACTGGTAAATTAGTAAAGGCACGGTTTAAATCATTAGCATCAATATAGAAGTTGTTAGTTTTTTCAACCTTTCCAATGCCGATTTCACGGATAGTTTTCCAAGTTTTTTTTCGAATCAATAGCCTGTTCAAAGCGGTTTGAGTAATATTCTCTTTTTGCTATTCTAATTTTATTATTGACCTTGCTTCTAGCAACACGATATTCAGCTTTCAGTTCGGGAGTTTTGAATCTTTTCCATCGTGAGTACGCCACATCTCTTTTTTCAATAAATAGTTTTATATCTGCTGAAAACCAGGGTTTACTATTTCCCGTAATGTTTTTAGATTTTAATGGGACAGCATCATCGTAGAGTCGCTGAATATTATTCTCAAGAAATGACAATTGTTGATCAACATTAGACATAAGATAAATATTACTCCAGTCAATTTGAAAAACATTATGACGTAACAAATTATGGTTCATACGCTTAAAGTCTCGATAGTAACAGGTCTGATCTATTTGTTGAATTCGGAAGTCATATGTTAAAAATATCAAATCGTGCTTTGAAAAACATGGTGCTGAAACCTGGTCATACAATATAACATTTGATTTGTTAGTAACAAAGAAGAGATCAAGCAATGTGCTACTTGTAGTTGTGTAGTGTGTTGGAATAGTTAGGTTGACAGGCATGAGTCCGAGCGATGACATTTCATCCAAAAAAATAGATTCGCTTAGAATATTGGAATTGAAATCGCCAGATATTACAATATCGTCATAGGCAACAGTTAGAGTTTCCAATTTTAGTAAAAAGTTAGTAAAAGATATTCTTTTATGTGGCCTGTAAACGCAGCCAACAAGCATTTTCCTTCCAAAAGATACGATTTCGACAAAAATAAATTCAACTTTATCTTCCTTGGACGAGTTTAGGCAAAGTTTACAAGATATGTTATCTTTGACGAAAATGGCAACTCCACCATCGTGACCATCTCTGTCGTTTCTAAATGTTTTGTATCTGTTTAAATTAATAAGACTGTTGGGAGTTTCTTCAGAAAGCCAGGTCTCAGAGACGCAAACGATATCAACGTTCGAGTTTTCAAAAACTAATCTAAACTCATCGACCTTGTTGTTTAAGCTTTGGGCGTTTATATGTGTGATTTTAATACCATTTCTATGCTTTGCAAATATTTTCACCATGTTTATTGTTATGTCTTTGGAGATTCCAGTGTAATTTTCATCATCCTCCATAATAATATATTCCTTCGAAGCAAGCACATCCAACAACAACGCAAAAAATATTTGCAGTAAAGTACGTTTGCTTTTTAAGTGTTCTAAATACAAGGCATAAGTAGAAATATAACATATTGAATAAAACAAAATGAAAGAAAAATATGATTAATTTAAAAGTAAACATTTGATAAGTTTTTAAACTCAAATATAATAAATATAATAAATATAAAATAAATATATGTATAAGAAGAAGAATAAACCTTCCTCAAAAGTTATAAACACATTAAATTTGCAAATCAGACTAGATCTAGTTTCTGCCTTTTTATGGACAGGCTTCATCAGTGATCTTCCATTAAATTGTATTATTGTTTATATTTTTATTGTCAGATTGTCTCTATATGAATAATTTCAGAAGTGATCAAACAGACATATACAAACATTCTACTTCAGATTTTCTCTGTTTATCTTCTTATTTCCTCCGTGTCACCTTTTCACAAATATTGCCACATTGACTTATGGTTTGTACGTACAAGTGCAGGCAATTTAATGTGTTTATAACTTTTGAGGAAAGTTTATTCTTCTTCTTAGCCTCAAACCTACTAAATTAGAATTAATAAAAATACATATTAATGACAATATTAATTGTATTTGGTCTACAAGACGCGTTTGAAAAAACAACACTTTACTATAAAAAATAAAAATGCCCTGTTGGCTGTCCGTCTCCAATATACACAAATTGCCTGCACTTGTACGTACAAACCATACGTCAATGTGGCAATATTTGTGAAAAGGTGACACGGAGGAAATAAGAAGATAAACAGAGAAAATCTGAAGTAGAATGTTTGTATATGTCTGTTTGATCACTTCTGAAATTATTCATATAGAGACAATCTGACAATAAAAATATAAACAATAATACAATTTAATGGAAGATCACTGATGAAGCCTGTCCATAAAAAGGCAGAAACTAGATCTAGTCTGATTTGCAAATTTAATGTGTTTATAACTTTTAAGGAAGGTTTATTCTTCTTCTTAACCTCAAACCTACTAAATTAGAATTAATAAAAATACATATTAATGACAATATTAATTGTATTTGGTCTACAAGACGCGTTTGAAAAAACAACACTTTACTATAAAAAATAAAAATGCCCTGTTGGCTGTCCGTCTCCAATATACACAAATTGCCTGCACTTGTACGTACAAACCATACGTCAATGTGGCAATATTTGTGAAAAGGTGACACGGAGGAAATAAGACGATAAACAGAGAAAATCTGAAGTAGAATGTTTGTATATGTCTGTTTGATCACTTCTGAAATTATTCATATAGAGACAATCTGACAATAAAAATATAAACAATAATACAATTTAATGGAAGATCACTGATGAAGCCTGTCCATAAAAAGGCAGAAACTAGATCTAGTCTGAGTTGCAAATTTAATGTGTTTATAACTTTTGAGGAAGGTTTTTTCTTCTTCTTAACCTCAAACCTACTAAATTAGAATTAATAAAAATACATATTAATGACAATATTAATTGTATTTGGTCTACAAGACGCGTTTGAAAAAACAACACTTTACTATAAAAAATAAAAATGCCCTGTTGGCTGTCCGTCTCCAATATACACAAATTGCCTGCACTTGTACGTACAAACCATACGTCAATGTGGCAATATTTGTGAAAAGGTGACACGGAGGAAATAAGAAGATAAACAGAGAAAATCTGAAGTAGAATGTTTGTATATGTCTGTTTGATCACTTCTGAAATTATTCATATAGAGACAATCTGACAATAAAAATATAAACAATAATACAATTTAATAGAAGATCACTAATGAAGCCTGTCCATAAAAAGGCCGAAACTAGATCTAGTCTGATTTGCAAATTTAATGTGTTTATAACTTTTGAGGAAGGTTTATTCTTCTTCTTAACCTCAAACCTACTAAATTAGTTTTTTTTAGTTTTTTGGGAATATTTGTCCTACCAATTACGGGGCGCATGATTCCCTTTACACAATTATTAGGAACATATTAGACCATGCAAAAAGTGATTAAAATTTTTGATTCTAGCTTTGCGTTTTGAGTAAAGATGGCATAAATTAGAAATTTGTAAAAAATAGGTATATTTACGTTCTTTTAAGTTCTATTCAATTACATTTTTTATATATACTTTTGTGGCACAGTGTATAAAATATTTTTCAAACTTTTACAAAAAAACTTTTAGGTATTAAATTTTATGCTAAAATATTCTTTTAATACAACAAAAAATAAAAAGTAGGATACTTTTCGAACATTGTGTGGACAAAAAAGAGGATACTTTTCGAGCATTGTGTCCCAAATCTCGAGATCCGATCACGCTATTTTATATTTATTATCAAAATACCCAAAATTATTAAAAAAGATGGGCCAGTCATAAAAATGTTATTTTACGTTGATCCAAAATAATAAATGGGTAAAATCTCTGATCACTTAATAAAAAAACAGTGATCACAAAAAACAATCACTTTTGACCCTGAAAATTTTTACAAATTTGTGGCAGCGTCCTTGGAATACCCTTCAACATTTTAAACTTTATTACACTCAAATGAAATGAATTTTCTATTGATAGTAGCTTAAAAATGAAAAAAAATTTAAAACATTTTTAGACTAACTTTTTGAAGGCTCAACTGAAAAATGAAAAAACGTGTTTTTCAGTAAAATTCAAGTAGAAATATTTTAAAACCCCTTCGGCCGATTAAAAAAATTTTTTTTTTTTTGGATTAAGCGAAGTATAATTTATTAAAAATAATATATCACAACAACAAATATTTTTGAACAAAATTTAAGAATTTTTTTTAAACTTTCCGAAATTTCGAAATTTCAACCGCTTTGCGGGGACCTTGAACGTGAACCGATTTTCAAAATTTTTATTTTTTACTGTTTACTGGATGCATACGCAACTTTCCCGCACCCCCCGTTTTTGAAATTCAAAGTTCGGTCCACTGTAGTTAGGGAATGCATCCCGGGATTTCCCGTCCCGGGATTCCCGGGAAATTAAGCATTTTTCAGTTCCCGCATTCCCGGGAATATGGACCGGGAATCCCGGGATTTCAAAAATGCAATTTAAAATAATAAAGTTATATATTTAGTTAGAATATTCTTCTACCTCAAGTCCAAAGGCGAAACAATTGTATTGTCTATCATGAAAATGATCAACCCTTTTTGAAACAACAAATAAAATCTAATATGGCAATATCATATTAGAATTTGGACTTGAGTTAGAAGAATATTCTAACTAAATATATGAAAATATAGAAAGTCGGAAAAAACAATTTTTGTATTTTTAATGCAAAAATTAAGGTAATTGTTAATAATAAAGTTAATTATCTCAAATTTTCATATGCAAAAATTTCCAACGTTTTGCAAATAGTAAAAGTTTTACATTAGTCTTGTTCGTTAACTTATTACAATTTGCTACTTTTACAATTGGAAGACTTAAAAAAATAAACAAAATTTTTCAATTGTTGTAAAAGTAGTAGGATTGTTGAGTAAATGAACACACTGATTAATTTGTGTTCTTGATCGAACATTTTAAATTTTTTAAGAAAACCACCAATGCTCCGCACTTAGTCTATACAGAATTAAAGACAAAGTTGTCCATGGATTTTTAAAAATGTTCAAGAAAGTTAAAATTTGTTTCCATAATTTTAAAAAATTTTTCCAATTTACTAGAATTATTTTTTATATTAATTTTATACTAATAAAATTCTCATTGAGTTTGTAATTTAACTTAACAAATATTTCCAGAAATTCTAAAAACGTCGTCCCATGACGATTTCCTTAGGCAAGAATGAAATCCGGATAGGGACATGCCTACAACGGATTATTTTTCATAATTTGTTAAATACGTTTGGGATTTTGGCATATTTAATTTCTTTAATGCAATTAATGTATATCCAGATAAAAATAAATATAAAAGAACTAATATGCAAGTGCTTGTGCAAATTTAAATGTTACTGACACTTTAGAAAGCATTGTTTTCTATTGTTGTTTATACATGAATGGGTGTTGCTAGATCTGTCAAAACAACAGAGTAGTATATTGGAAGATGACAAAGCAAATTGTGATAAACGTTTTGTTGTTATTTTTGTTTCTTCTTTGATATTTTAAATGTTTAATAACGCTCCTAGACGAGAACAAGAAATTCTCATTGAGTTTGTAATTTAACTTAACAAATATTTCTAGAAATTCTACAAACGTCGTTCCCTGACGATTTCCTTAGGCAAGAATGAAATCCGGATAGGGACATGCCTACAACGGATTATTTTTCACAATTTGTTAAATACGTTTGGGATTTTAGCATATTTAATTCCTTTAATGCAATTAATGTATACCCCGATAAAAATAAATATAAAAATATTAATTTTTTTATTTATTTTTTTTAACGGACAAGTTTTTTAGCTTTACTTTATTAATTTTTTTTTAAATATAAAATTAGACTTACATATATAATTTCTAATATAAAATTAATTCTTTTTCACTATAAAAATTCAAAGAAATTCCAAGAAAAACCACTCACGGCGAGGTCTTTTTCACGATCCTGAAAATTTTAAGTCTTTAAGATAATTTCTTTATAATTTTTTTTTAAATTATTATAAAATATTTTATAATTTACTTAAATTTCTATGACTTTCGGCGGTAGTTAGGTTTTAATTTTATACCCCTTGTTTCTTAGGGTAGTTTCCTTAGAATTTTGCGTAGATTTCGTTTTTTACGCCTTTCGCTTTTTTTCTCACCCGAAAAATTTGACCCATCCTAACACGCTGAAAAAAACGGCCTGTCCCAAACATATTTTTGTTGGTAATATTTATATATTTGGAGAAATTGTTAAAAATATTCGCCGTGTTTTTACTAGAAACAATATTTATTTGCATGCTAATATATTATGTTTGCAAGCAAATATATTATGTTTGCCTGTAAATATATAATGTTTGGATGAAATGAAATGACGCTATCGACAAATATTATATGTTTGGCAGCAAACATATAATATGTGTGTCATAAACAAATTATATGACAAATACTATATATAAATAATATATTTAGTTATAAAGCAATTATTAATATATGCCAAACAATAGACGAATTTATTCTACTCTCCAAATTTCTCTATATTTTAATGGAAAAACATAAAAAGTAAAATTAATACATCTACTGTTTGGCGATTATTTAATAACTAAATATATTATAAATCACATTGAATTTTACATCTAATACAAATCTTTCATTGAAAAACAATAACTACAATCTCTTCATTTATTTTTTATTTATTTTTATTAACAAATATCAATTAAAAACTCTTATAATAAGTTAATACTTTAATATACACAATTAAATAATGTTTTTTTTCTTTTTAACACAATTTTATGTTTTATTTATACTAATTTATTTTATTTTTCACATCTTTCACAATAAAATTAATAAATAAAGGAAAAATATCACTAAATTTTCTGGCTAGATGCAGTCTAGCTATACTAAACGATTATTACCAACTACAAAAGTTATAATGGCTACATACAACTTTATATGTATCAAGAATGGAAATTCTCCGTTTTTCCAAATATATGTTAATTGTATCCCACAAATATAATTATTACCGGGAAATATATGTATAGTAACTATAAAAACAATATAATTGGAAGCAAACTGCAAATACATATATGGTAGTTTGTAAACATACATTGATTACCTCCAAACATATACAAAAACGTCTTTTTCCTCCGTGAATAGATAGTCTTTAAGAGTTATTTGCTTTCCGAGATGATATGAATTTGTCAGATGATTTTGCTTGTACCGATTTATTCTATTTTCATTTGAAAAACGTTTTTGTTCTACTGTTTTTTAAAAGTATGGCTTTGCTGAGTTTCGGACCACTCTAATATTCATTATATATTTCTAACGTGGAGAATAACAGCATATCAACGAAACAAGCAGTTTCCAATTTTTTCGTAAATTTTATGATAACTTTCGAGTAGTGGAAATTTCAGTTAAAGAACATCAATACCTAACCACTGCCTTAAAAACCCAATACCTCGTTGCAGGTATTTAGTTTAAAATATGTGGTATTAGTTTAAAATATTTTTATATACGCACTAGCTCTAAGAAAAAAATGCGAGTGTGCTAATTGCTGCATTTAATAAATTTATTTAACCATTTTATAGGGGGATTTTCAATTTAACGATTCAGTTTTTGAGCCTAAAAATATCTTGAACTAATTAACCCAAAACCCAAGTAAAACATATTTCAGATTTCTAACTAGAGAATTTAAGTAGACCGTTAAGAGAGAACTTTCCTCTTTGTAACGCCCATTTTTACTACGTTTCTGGTGAATATTAATAAAAGTATCTTCTATTATCCCAGAGAGGATATATTTAAAATTTCAGGTTTCTAGCCAAACGGATCTCTGCGGGCCAACAAGGGGACACCTTTTCTCTTTTGAATACTCTTTTGAATACTTGCAGTTAGGCAGGCCATTAAGGGAAAAACTTTTGCCCTTTTGAACTCCCACTTTTAACACGTTCCTGACGAATATTCCAAAAACACCGTTATCATTGAATTAGCACATATTTACTTACCTTTTGTAAATTTCAGTTTTCTAGATAAAGGGATTTGGACAGGTCGATAAGAAAGAGATTTTTTTTCCTCCCCTTAAGAGTTTACAAAAATTCCGTCTTAGCTGAAGTCCAGGCCGGGTATGAAATTTACATACAAAATTTCCACAAGATACTAATCAAGTATTGATTCGATACTACTAAATATTTTTTACATTCGTAGATTTTTCATAGCAAAAACAATATTATATTTTAATGGCGAAATTACGCCTTTATCATGTTTCAGTTGAAAACCAAATCATGTTCTCATCCGAAATTTGAATGGGTTGAAATGGACTTGGTTCAAAATTTGTCTACAAAATTAGAATTTGACCTAATGTTAAGTGTATTGAAAAGAAAATTGTAAATATTGTCCATAAGGGAGGTAGCTCCAAATATGGACCGGTCCTATCTAGAATCAATAGGCTTTGTTCTTCGGCCCATTTGAGTCAGCGTACAAAATTTCAGTAACGTATCTTCGTATTTGCGACCTATAACGTGCGAAAATTCAAAGTTAAGGGACCTTCCCAGCAAAATATTGGTAATGACACCTCATTGCTGTCTGCATTACCAATAATGATATATCATTACCTTTTGCATTATTTTGTAATATAAAATAATGATTTCCTAATAACGGCCTATTGTAGTCATTGCTTTTAAATATAAAAAAATGACTTACTCACAATAGTTTAAATAAGCACTTTTTACAAAGTTAAATTTTATACATTTATATTTATTACTTGTAAAAATGTTTTGTGTTCAAATTTTTATGACGAGTTCTAAAATTATATACTAGCAAAAACTTTAATTTCTCTGAATGTATTTCCTGAAGTTAATAGTATTTGTGTAACCCCTTATTTTTAAGAATTAAGTAAGTAGTCGGATAAGCACTTATAATTAAAATTTTTGTAAGCATGTTTGTAACCACTTATTATTCAGAATCTCATAACTACTTACTTCTCATTTTTTCGTAAGCGAGCGGGTAAGCGTGACTACTTATAAAAACGACCACGCCAAACAATAATAATGAGTTTAGACGCCAAAAAATAAGTTGTGCGGAGCTATGAATTTCTATTATATAACCACTTATTTGGTAATGAAATATTTTGCTGGGTTTATATGGGCACTAGCTCTAACCATGAACCAATTTTAACCATAATCACATAAATCAGTGTTCAGAATTTTATTAAAATATTTTCGTTTTTGCGTCCTTTTGCATGTGAAGCAGCCAATTTTGGGGAGACCTTTAGAAAAAAAAATATAACTGTGAGTGCTCGATAAAATATTTGGTACTTAGTACACAATATCTAAATATTCAATACTTTTAGAACTCTACTATATGTATATCACATACAACAATATTCACTCTTAAAAAACTACAAACAAAAGAAAAAAAAAAAATCAAATCTGAATAACAATATCAACGAACATGAATTTAAATGCCATGGTGAAAAAATACATACTGCACTCAACTGAACTGAATTCAGACCATGTCACGCGATATTGCACACACAACTTTGAATTTAGACGTGTGCTAAATTTGTACGTGTGCCCTCAGCCCGCCAGCCAAACAACAAGCTAACAAAAACACTATGAGCTATAAATTCGTAAAAATTACCAAATGCAAATATTTGCTAAACATGATTTTCTGTTGATATAACTAGTTCTCTTTTATCATTTACTTATATAATGGATGGACTAGATAGGAAGCGAATGACAAGGGGCAACCCTGGTGGAGACGTCTATTTGAAGGCGATTATTTATACATGAAATCCTCGTATGGTTGAGTGCGGACAGGTACTGTCTTGCCTAAGTACTTATCACCGAGTATTTACCGTCGTAGAACTTTTGAGATAATTTTATCTATAGACAGGACTGAGCCATTGACTACTTTATTCACACTTTTGCTAACAATGATTTTAAGTCTGGCGCGGACTCTTTTGGATGTTCGGTGTGATGAGAAAATTTCGGATACTAACTCAATTGGAAATTTCGTGAAGACGTCTTCATGACGGTTTAGCGACATGTCGCTGTCATTGGTGGAATTTTCATACCAATGTAAAAATATCATCACGACAAGTCACAAGGTGGTCAGTGTGATGAATAATGTGATGAAGAATCTCTAGAAAGTCGTAACTAACATTTGATTTTAGTTTTAAATTCTAATTAAGTACATACAAGTTTTTTATGGTGTAAATGTCTAGACGCTCAGGCATTAATATGTTTTTAGTTTTGAGGTTCGCGGTTCACATCGCTGACAGCATTGGCGTACCTATACCATTTTTCTGGGGTGGGCAAGGGCGCCATAAATGTTCGACTGTTTACTTGTCCATTCTCAGACTCTTTAATCTTAAAAAACATTTTCAAAATTACTTACAAAACTTTTAGAAATGACTCCCCGACCTTCGAATTTTTGTTTCTACAATATATTGAAATTTCATCAAGTTAGTAGTGTTTAGGTTGTAATAACTTCTTTGTTAGGTGTTTTTCCTACCAAACAAGATTCTGCGATATTTTTCTATTAAGAATCCTTTTCCATTTTTATATCAAATGCCTTAAGATGCTTATTGAACAACTCTGTGCTTCTAATAATTTTTCTTAAAGAAATACTCTTAGGGCCAGTTTCATATTTCTTAAATAAGATTTTTTCAAACAACAAACTGGCACTTAGATTTTAACAAATTATCTTTCTAGGAAACCAGTAGACATTTGTCCAACCAAAAACACAGGATTCATTCATAATATAAAAATAATATTGCGATAATTTTTGCCATCAAAATCACAGATACATATTAGAATTATAGGTAGAATTTTTTATATTCTGGGGTGGGCAATAAGCAGTCTAGGGTGGGCTTTGCCCACCCCAGACTGGCCTAAGTCCGCAAATGGCTGACAGAATTAACAAAAAATTATTGTGATGATGACAAATAGCTATAACTCAGCACGAGTTAAAACTGAATTCAAGTGATGATGACAAATAAAATTTTAATGGTATTTACAAAAAGTTTAATTGTATTTACAAACTATTTTATCTGTATATTTATTGCATTCTGATCAGTATATCATTTAATTTTTTTGTCAAATAACTTTAATATTCAATTGAAGCTCAGCATCTGTTTTGTATAATGACAACTTCAATTCCTCTTGTATACCAATGGATTTATAAATACAATGTGCTCACGCTGAATCTGATTTTAATCCATCCAAAGTTAAGGGTTAACATCAAACAACAAATTTAAATTTGAAACGAGTTTTCGGATTTCATATAGAAATATCCAAATTCCCTGAAAAATTAATCAATAAAATTCAAATGTTTGTTTCTTTAGCACTTACTATTCAGAATATTGGTGTTGCATAAAATTGAATCAATTCTATATATAAATTTGTTTATTATTTCCAATATTTAAAACTCCCAATAAGCACATAGGTTTTAAAAATTCAAGTGCTTTAAATTTTGCTTGCAGATTTCAAATTCTAGCATTTGTACATTTAACAAAAAATATTTCAAATTTGAATTTTTGTTTCCATTTTGCTGGAGTGTGCTATTGAAATAAAATGTAATAAAAGTTGTATTCAAGCCTTGAAACTGGAAAACAGGGCTGGAATTTAACTTGATTTCAACTTGAATTCCAGTGCAATTGTTTATAGGGACTATTTTTCAAGTTTTTTTTAAATCGAAATAAATTTTTATATAGTTTTTGATTTTTTATTTATCATAAATGCTATCACAAGTTTTAAAAAAACCAAACCTCAAACAGGCATTGATCGTTATATAACAATAACAAAGCGTAAAAGAAGTCCTAACTCCACAAAAATACAGCCCACCCCAAAAATTACTAAAAATACTGCACCTACAACTCCAATTAGTTCAAACCGCTTTTCAGTTCTAGCCAATAATGAAGTTGAAAACAACGTTCCTGAACCTGAAAAAAATACAAACCGCCACCAATCTACTTACGTGAACAGAATTCAAATAGTCTGATAAATTCATTATCCCAAATAGTTGGTAGGGACAACTTCTATGTTGAGTCCCTTCACAGAGGTCTTCTTTCTGAAACCAAAATTCAGATTCACACTGAATCCAACTATCGCAAAGTTGTGGCATATTTAGATTCTATTAAAAAGTTTTTATACCCATCAACTAAAAAGTGCAAAAGGTCTCACTGTAGTAGCCAAAGGTATTGAAAGCAATGTCTCTACAAGCGAAATAATGACAGCGATTGAAAACGAAGGCTACGAAGTTAAATCAGTGCACAATATAATAAATAGAAACAAACAACCTCAGCCTCTTTTTAGAGTTGAAATTGCATTTGACTCCAGAAAACCTAAGAAAAATGAACCTCATCCTATTTACAATTTACGGTATCTTCTGAATCGGAAAATTTCTGTGGAAGAGCCTAGAAAACGTAAATATCCACCTCAATGTTTAAACTGCCAGGAAATCGGTCATACCAAAGGCTACTGTAGACTCCCATCAGTCTGCGTAAGATGTGGAGATATTCCCAAAACTTCCGAATGTCCAAATCCGAAAAACGATCCAAAAAGTATAAAATGTGGCAACTGTGGTGAAAATCATACCGCTAACTTCAGAGGCTGTCGAATTTTCGTTAATCTCAAGCAAAAGGCTCCAAATAAGACAGCTTATCGGCAATTTAATTCTAATGGCTTCCCAAATCTCCAAGACAATAAGGGTATTCCATCACAAAATAGGTTTTCCGAACGAAGTAATAATTTCAGTGGCTCTAATAGTCTATCTAACCCCCAACATCTTTCGAATAATAACATTTCGTACGCTCAAGCTGCAAAAGAATCCCAAGTTATCCCAGCAAAATCGCCATTAGAAGCTTCTATAGAGGCGCTAATCCAAACTATGAATAGTTTCATTTCTAATATGCAAGGCCTTATGCAAGAACTGCTAAGAAACCAGGGTATGCTACTCCAAACTTTCACCAATAATCGATGAACAAGTTAAGAATATTTTTCTGGAACGCTAACGGCCTAAGCCAACACAAAATAGAAGTTGAATATTTCTTGAATTCTCAAGAGATTGATATAATGCTCATTTCTGAAACTCACTTCACATTAAAAAATTGCTTTAAAATTAATGGTTATTACATTTATGACACAAAGCACCCGAGCGGAAAGGCGTGTGGTGGTTCGGCAATAATTATAAGCGACAAACTTAGCCATTTTCCTACAAACGAATATAGGACAGAACATATACAAGCCACATCTGTCAGTCTCGTGTCAGAAAGACTCACTATTTCTTCCATATATTGTCCTCCTAAGCACAATATATCAGAATCCAAATTCACACACTATTCAAAGGTTTAAAAGACTTAATTCTTTCATTCACTTTTTAAAAATTAATGAAATTTGGGTTAAATTTCATTCCCTAATAGCATTCTTATGGAATTAATTCGATAGCTTAATTCCTTATAGCTTAAAATTATATGAATTCATTCTATTTTAATTGAATTCTAACTGAATGAAACCCAATTTACCTGAATTCATTTAATAAAAAAGTGAATGAAAAATTATTTGTTTTCATTCACTTAATCAAATGAAAAATTTTAATTTGTAGGTAATTGCTGAAATATTAGCATAATACAATGAAAAACGTTTAAAATTCATCTAACAGAAATAAATAGTATCGTATGCTTTGTTACAGCTTGTATGCTTTGGATTTGATTATATGTTAGTTTCAAACTACACTGCACTAAGTGAATGGTAATAAAATTTCTTCATTCAATTAGTAAAATGGTGAATGAACATGCGATTTGAATGATTCAAGTTAGGAATTCATTCAATTCATATTAAAGCTTTGGGAATGAAGCTTATGAATGAATTCTTTACGAATGGTTTAAGGGAATGGTACATGAATCTTTTTAAAATCTGAATTTAATTTTTAGTGAATTAAGCTTAAATTGAATTAAGTTTTTCGAAGCTCTGACACTATTTCAGAAATCTTGGCAATAAATTTGTAGCAGCAGGAGACTTCAACGCGAAACAGACCCAATGGGGTTCGCGCCTTAAAACCACTAAAGGAAGGCAACTTATAAAATCCATATTATCCTGTAATCTAGATGTCATCTCGGGTGGTCAGCCAACTCACTGGCCATCAGACCCTAATAAAATTCCTGATATTATCGACTTTGCTGTCATCAAGAATATAAATCGCGATTATATATCTGTAGTCGCATCTCCAGATCTCTCTTCAGATCATTCCCCCTCGATTTTGACATTGTTCCAGAAGCAACCAATTCCAGAATCTAATTGTTTTCCAAATAGGTTCACAAATTGGCTAAAATATAAAAAATATATAAGTTCCCACTTAAGATTAAATACTTCTCTAAAAACTGAAGTAGAAGTAGAATCGGCAATAAACTTATTTACGGAAACAATCACGAATGCAGCGAAGGTATCGACGACCACCATCATTCAAAACAATAATAAAACTAATTTTCCCAAAAATATTCAAGACCTGGTAAAGGAGAAGAGAAATGTTAGACGTTTATGGCAATTGCACCGCTCTCCGGCATTGAAACTTCAATTAAGACAATGTCAAAGAGCACTTCATAGCGCAATTAAGAATAACAACGAATCGTCTCTCAAGAAATACCTACAAAATATTGACCCAACAGAAAAGTCTGACTATAGCCTGTGGAAAGCCACCAAAAAACTGAAAAGACCTATAGTTTATGAATCACCTATTCGACTTAGTGATGGTAATTGGGCCAGGAGCCCCTCCGATAAAGCAAATGCTTTCGCCGATCATTTGCAAAACGTATTCACTCCCAATATTACCAACTCCTATGTAACTATTCCACAAATAAACGATTTAGTAGTATCTCCAATGAAACTTCGGTTTGTTAACATAGAAAAAGCCGTTAAAAATCTCAACACAAAAAAATCCCCTGGGAAGGATAAAATTACATCAAGAATGATATCTGAACTGCCCATTACTGCTCTAAGGCTCTTACTATTTATATTTAATGCTATCCTGCGTATTGGTTTTTATCCGTCCTCTTGGAAAATATCCGAGATTATAATGATCCCCAAGCCTGGTAAGGATGTTAGTCAGGTCTCTTCGTACAGACCAATAAGTCTTCTCTCGATATTATCAAAAATGTTCGAAAAATTAATTTTGCACTCTCTTACGCCATACCTAAATGCACATCAAATTATTCCTGCTCATCAGTTTGGATTTCGCAAGGATCATAGTACTATAGAACAAGTACATCGCATCGTGACTCCTATCAGAAAGGCTTTTGAAGAGAAACTCTATTGCTCTTCATTGTTTATCGATATTTCTCAAGCATTTGATAAAGTATGGCTTGAAGGTTTGTTATATAAAATTGTATTACTGTTACCTCAAAACTCCCACAAACTACTCAGGAGTTATTTAACGCACAGAACTTTTGCGGTTAAGTACAAAGACTTCATCACTAGTACCAGAAGCATTTCTGCCGGAGTTCCACAAGGTAGTATACTTGGTCCTCTTATGTATATTCTATACACTACTGATAAGCCAACAAACCCCCTTATTCAAACGTCAACCTTTGCAGACGATACAGCGTTCGTAAGCATTCACAAAAATCCGAAAATAGCTTCTCAAAACTTACAAACCCATATACATTAGAGTGGTCCAAAAAAACATGAAAGTTGGAATTCGCGATCTCCACAATGTTGCCCCTATTCCTTAATGTCTAAAAACTCTCTGTGACAAGTTTCAGCTAAATCCGCTGTTATTTAGAGGTAGCACAAAAAGTTGTCTTTTATGAATTAGTAATTTATCTCTAGAGTAATTTATACAAAAAGTAGGGTTGACTTTAAATTTAATTATTTCTTAACCTGTATGATGTTATTTAACATTTTTTTTTTTAATCTGGTCTTAATTAATGTGAATATAAGGAATTTGAAATCAAAACTTAAAAAAATTAAGTAACTTTTAAGTAATTCGCGGTTTTTTTTAAATTTATACAAAAAATACATATTTTAGTAAAATTTTCGAAATTTTCCGAAAAGATGTAATTAAAAATTCAACTTATTTTTACCTTGTATGCGCAAATTTCTCAAATCTGATCTTCATTTTAACGAAAATTATGAATCAGCAATCGAAACTGAAAAAAAATTTGTTGTTTATGAATTATTCGCGGTTTTTGAAATTTCAAAAAAAACTCAAGTTTTTTGAGATATTTTCCTAATTACCTGTAAACGGTGTCATCGAAAAATGCAATTTGTTATACTTTTGCAATTTACTTACCAAGGACCTTCATTATATATAACACTGATTTTAATTTTAAAAAGGATAACAGATATCCTTGCAAATTAACTTAAAATTTGACATTTTTTAATATTTCGCTATTACTTAGATTGCTATAATTTTATTGCTACCAAAAACCATATCCCACATAATAGGACATTCCACAGATATATATTAATGCAAAAACGAAATTTTCAGATTGGTAAATATAAGAAAACATCCTGATCGAAGCTGATCATTTTTTGTATGTAATTTTCAAATTTCGCGAAATCCGCGACTCCGATTTCAATTTTGATTTCATATTCGTAATGTACACCTAAAAAGATATTAGATTTGATATGTCGCGATCATAATAATTGTATTTAATTTTTCTCATTTTTTCCATTATTTTTAATTAATTAAAAACAAAGGCCTTGCAACTCTCTCAATATTTTTTATTTGAAAAAATATTAGGCGGCTTGGAACAGGAACGAACTCCGACTGGTTAATCAGGGATGGAAAAGGCTCACTTAATCGGGCTCTTATACCAAAAAATGTTCGATCGCTCTTACATATTTAAAAATGTAAGTAACTAAAAAATAGCTTTCTCTTTGGCTCGTTAAAAAACATAAAAATTAAATATTTAGATATTAGCAAATATTAGCACAAATAGCGAAAAAGAAACATTTGCAAAAAGCGAAATTTTTGCAACAATATATTCGCTTGCAGAATGTCGATCGCTGATTACCTCTTTTAATTCATTTTCTGTACCATAAAGCCTTTTTCGAATTCCGCCGTTATTTTGCAATTTTTAAGTGCGGTTTTTTTAAATATATAACCTAGAGATTAAAGTTTTGTACCATAAAGTCTTTTTTCAAATTCCGCTATTATTTTGCAATTCTTTACGTGTGTTTTTTTTTTAAATTTATTATCTAGGGGCTATAATACACATTTCAGACAACAAAGTTTGGTGGCTAGTTGCAAAAAAAATCGCGAAAAATAAAATTTGCAAAAAGGAAAATTTTTGCATCAATATATTTGTTTGTAGAATCTAAATCGCTGATTACGTTTCCTAATTAATTTTTTGTACCACAAAGTCTTTTTTCGCGTTCCGCTTTTATTTTGCAATTTTTTAAGTACGTTTCTTTTTAATTTATAATCTAGGGACTATAATACACATTTCATACAACAAAGTTTGGTGGCTAGTTGCAAAAAATATCGCGAAAAATAAAATTTGCAAAAAGGATAAATTTTTTCATCAATATATTTGTTTGCAGAATGTAAATCGCTGATTAAGTTTTTTAATTAATTTTTTGTACCATAAAGCCTTTTTTCGCTTTCCGCGTTTATTTAGCAATTTTTTAAGTGTGATTTTTTTAAATTTATAATCTAGGGTCTATAGTACCAATTTTATATACAAAAGTTTGGTGCTTAGTTTGCAAAAAAAAAAATAAATCGCGAAAAAAATATTTGCAAAAAGGAAAATTTTTGCGTCATTGTATTCATTTGCAGACTGTTGATCGCTGATTGAGTATTTTAATTATTTTTTTCTACCACAAAGTCTTTTTTCGCGTTCCTCTATTATTTTGCAATTTTTTAAATTTATAATCTACGGAGTATAATGCCCATTTCATAAAACAAAGTTTGGTGGTTAGTTGCAAAAGAAGAAAATTTTGGCATCGTTTGCAGAATGTAAATCTTTTAATTAATTTTTTGAACCCCAAAGCCTTTTTTCGCATTCCGATATTATTTTGCAATTTTTACGTATGGTTGTTTAAAATTCATAATCTAGGGCTATAATACTGTTGGAATAGTATAATTCCATAGTATAGTTCCATTCTTGATTTTTATAACTAAATTATTATTTTCCATTCCTGGTTACAATCGATGTTTTGAGTCATACAAAGAGCGCACATAATGACCCTGCAAACATTTAAAAGATACTTTCCAAGAAGATATTTCATTTGAATGAAAATAATCAAGTAGTATTTACTTTGAAATTGTCTTCCTTTTATCACTTGGAAGATAATTCGACGATATTTGGAAAAAAGTAATTCAAAAATTTTATCTTTTGTCATAACTTTTTATGACAATATTTCGGCAATATCATCTTTGTATCATTTGGAAGATAAAGCAAATTTGTTTGAAATCTTTTATCAATTTGGAAAAAATTAAAACTAAATTTGTAGAAAAACAATCAAAAGATATATAGGAAATAATCTCGTGAAAAGTTAAGATTAATTGCACGGGAAAAATCGGCTAAGATGAAATCAAAATAATTTATAAGTTGGTCAATGGATTATGTATGCAGATATTGTTTTTCAGGCTTAAATTTAATAATGAAAAAATTAAATTGTTTTTTTATTGCACTGGGAGTTTATTTAGCGATATCCCTTTTATCTTCCATATGAGTTATTGCTTTCATATTGCCTGGAAGTATTGTTTTAGTGTAATAGTTTTTTCCGACGGAGGAAACTTCCGGAATACGAAATTGATATTGCCGGCAATAAATGTTTTCTTCCTGGCGATATGTTCGGAGAATATTCTTCGTGTTGCCATGTTTGCTGGGTGATATTGGTTTGAGTATGTTCCTGTTCCAAGGCACATAATAGAACAAATGCTTTCTCAGTGATAGAGAGTCCCCCAATCTCTTTATTATGTATACTCTTTGTTAAAAATAATAGAACAAGTACAACCTCGAAACTTCAATTGCGATGTGCTACCTCTAAACAAAACTTTTTTGGTGATTTTTTGATCAGACCAAATTTTTTTTCAAAGTGGCATATTTGTAGGGTTGTGGAGCGTGAAAATTCCAACTTTTTTTTTTTTTGGACCACTCTAATATACATGATATGGAAAAATGGCTCAACAAATGGAAAATAAAGGTAAACCCATCAAAATGTGCCCACGTAACATTTTCTTTGAGAAGGGGGAACTGTCCTATACTTACAATTAACGACACTCATGTCCCTGAACAGTCTCATATTAAATACCTTGGAATACACCTCGACAGACACCTCACTTGGGCACAACACATCGAAGCAAAATCAACCCAGTTGAAACTTAAAACTGTTCAACTACTCTGGCTCCTCAACTCTCATTCCACCCTCAGCCTCGACTATAAAGTCTTACTATACAAAGTTATCCTCAAGCCAATATGGACATATGGAATCCAACTCTGGGGAACAGCATCTTCATCTAATATAAACAAATTACAAAGAAGACAATCTAAAATACTGCGCCTTATAACTGGTGACCCGTGGTTCATCCGCAACAGCAACATCCACAGAGATCTCAGCATTCCAACAGTTGCCGACGAAATCAAGAAATTCTGCTCTAAATATGTACGGATATTAACAACTCATCCAAATTCCCTAGCTCAGGATCTACTCTCATATAGAGGCCACAGGCGTCTAAAAAGGGTAGATACCTTGGCTATTGCTCAAATCTAATAAGCCTGCTCCTCACGATGGTTACTATTGCACTGGCAATAGGATTATAATTGTATATTTAGTTTTTTAAGATTTTAATATTTATTGTTATTTTCTATAATGAAGAAAGATTCAATAAATAAACAAATTAATTTAAAAAAAAAAAAAAAAAAAACAAAACAAACAAGTTTTATTGAATATGATATCATTAACGATACTGATTTTTTTTCATCCGGATTATTACATTTTCCATATCGGATTATTATTACATTTTCCATAACTATTTACTTTTGTTATTACATTTCTTATTACCTTTATATGGCGATTTTGCGAAAAATAATGAGTTATGGTTACACACCAGCATACGAAAAATCAAAAAATATATCGTTACCTATGTGCTTACCAGTACTGACAAAAATAATGAGTTTAAAAATAGATTAAAAAAAAAATAAATTATATAAAAAAATATATTTTTATTGTATTTTTTTTTAATAAAATTTCCTGGTGTGGAAATAGAACCTGGGTCTACAAATTGCCAGTCAATAGCTCTACCATCTTAGCCATATCGACATGTAATATTTAATAGATCAAAACATAATTGACCTGCTGCACACAAGTAAGCTCACTAGCCAAAATACAAAAAATCAAAAAATATGTGGTTACATATATGCTTACCAGTGTTTTAAAAATATTGAGTCTAAAAATTGATTTCAAAAAATTAAAAAAAAAATCTAGAAAATTATTTTCTATTTGAAATAATGATAAAAATAAGTCATTATCAGTAACTCATTACTATATGTTTTAAAATAATGCAGAAGGTAAGTGGGTGCCATTACTGGTAGTCGAAAAATTAATGATATGTCATTACCATTTCTACAATTACTGACAATGATTTGCTTTATACTGGCTTATAAAGGCTTCTATAATTTATTTAATTTTTTCGGTTTGTGTAGCTTTATTTATGTCTACATTCCCCATGGGTTAATATCAATTTATTCTTTTAGATTCTGAAACTAATATATATCAAAACATTTAAAGCGATCTTGTCTTAGTTCGGGGCATTGACAAATATAGTGAAAGGTATCCTCCGGCAATTCCGGCACATATTATAAGTCTGCCATTTGCATGAGAAAGTTTTTTCCACCATCTATCCACATTTTTACATACAACTATTGTTTTGCAAGCCCATGTAGATTTTTGACTCTAAGCCAGGGCTGGCAAAACTATGACACGCGTGCCAGTAGTGGCACGCGAGAGGATTTTTGGTGGCACGCGACATTTGTTGAATGTTGTAAAAAAATAAAATTTTGTTGGAAGACCAGCGAAATAATATGTCTGTTTGTTTACATGATAGTTTTTACTATTTTGACTAGTTTTTTCTTATAACTTCGTTTTTACCGTGAAATGTGAAAATTTTTTTAATACAGTGGCTTTTATTAACTACTTTTGACACCAAAGTAGTTAATAGAACTCGCAATTCTTCAGCATTTTCTTAGTTTACCAATTTTTACTAGAAATGTAAACAAACAGATAATATGTTAAACATTTACATAAGTATTTTCGACGCAATAAAGCTGTAAACCGAAAATGCTAAAAAAAAGCGTCTTAAAATTATTTTTTGTTTACACAATTATGGTTAATAACTCGAAAATTCATTCTTTCGAAAGTATTTCGGATCAAAAGTATCGAAACTTCTCTGCGATAGATGTATTAATAAATCAAAAAAGTTGTTAAAAATTTCTTAGCCTTCTATGAATATATTGATAGAATTTTAAATATTTCGATGGGAAAAGGCTCTAGAATTGAAGAAATTAAAAAGTGTCAGAAAAGTTATTTTTTCTTTTGCTAAAATTATCAAAATTGGGTTCAAAAGGGTCCTGAAGAAAAATGCTCAAATCGATTGAATCTGTTTGCTAAATATTAGTAAAATAAAAACACTAAGAAAAATCTGTTACATTTACCAAAATTTTAGATGTATTTTAGTTAACTGCAGATGACAATTTACTCTGCTAAAATAAAAAAAAATATTGTTGTATATTTATTTATTCGACCTTTCCAATTGTTAATAAAACTTCCCAGCAAAAATCTTTCATTACCAAATAAGTGGTTATATAATAGAAATTCATAGCTCCGCACAACTTATTTTTTTGCGTCTAAACTCATTATTTTTGTTTGGCGCGGTCGTTTTTATAAGTAGTCACGCTTACCCGCTCGCTTACGAAAAAAGAGAAATAAGTAGTTATCAGATTTTGAATAATAAGTGGTTACACACATGCTTACAAAAAGTTTAATTATATGTAGTTATCCGATTGCTTACTTGATTCTTAAAAATAAGGAGTTAAGCAAATACTATTAGCTTAAGGAAATACATTCAGAAAAATTTAAGTTTTCTCTAGTACCCAGCAAAAAAATAGCTGACCAAGATCCGTAAAATCACCTATATTGTTCGGCACTAATGCGTTCAAATTGAGGTGAAAAAGGCATTTTTTTAACATTGGCTTTTCATAGGATAGAAGGTGTTTATGCTACTTTAAGTCTGCTTTGCACGTCATAAAAATTAGTGCTTGGATGTTCTTTTTTATATAGGAAAGCAATTCATTTTTTTTACTATCTAAGGAGAGATGAAAAGTAACTTCTTGGGAATGCATTCAAAAGTCATAAATATCACTTCTTAAATATATATTTTAATGCATTCCCAAGCAGTTACATTTCATCTCTCCTTAGATAGTAACAAAAATGAATTGCTTTCCTATATAAAAAAGAACATCCAAGCATTCATTTTTATGACGTGCAAAGCAGACTTAAAGTAGCATAAACAACTTCTCTCCTATGACAAGCCAATGTTAAAAAAAATTCGTTTTTCACCTCAATTAGAACGCATTTGTGCCGAACAGTATAGGTGCTTTTACGGATCTTGGTCAGGTATTTTTTTGCTGGGAAGTAAAAAAGGTTTTTAATTAATGATATTTTGGAAGTAATTTAAAATACGTTTATTGGAAGTAAGAAATCAGCATATATAGCTACTTTATATGCAGTGAAAAATGCATTCTTTTAGAATGCATTCAGTGTTTTTTGCTGGGTATGTAATTTTAGGACTCGTCATAAAAATTTAAACATAAAACATATTTACATATAAAAAATAAAAATGTATAAAATTTAACTGTATAAAAAGTACTTATTTAAACTATTACGAGTAAGTCATTATTTTATATTTAGAAACAATGAATACAATAGGCCGTTATTAGGAAGTCATTATTTTATATTATAAAATAATGTAAAAGGTAATGATATATCATTTTTGGTAATGCAGATAGTAATGAGGTGTCATTACCAATATTTTCCTGGATTCAGATATTTGTGCTCTAGGTCAGTTATTTTAGTATAAATATAATAAGGAGAATATTGCAGCACTGGTTATGTAAACTTTCACTGGAAGAATCCTGAAGATGATATTCAAAGAATATCTAAATATTGATTTATAAGGAGAATATTGATAATAAAATCATTGACCTCGTTCTCAAACATCTGAAGTTTTATTAAACGGTGTTGAATATTTGTAGATTTAAATCACCATAAAAAATTGTATATTTCCAAATTTTTTTTGGATTTCTTTTTGAATATACTTAACAATCTAACCTTCTAGTATCAATATTGTACTATTTTAAGAAAATAATTTTGTCGATTTTAACAGGAAAATGTTATCTGCATTAAACTAAATTTAACTTGAATATATCTATAATTTTTAGGATGTGCCCATAAAGCAAAATTTTTTTCCGACTTAGCAGAGTAATTTGTTACTTGCAATTAACTACAATACAACTAAAAATTTGTAGACTTAAAAGATTTTACCCGCTATTTCTTTTTCTAATATTCAGCAGATATATTCTGATACTGATTTTATAAGATTTTGCTGTAGATTAATTTTTACTTAATTTTCAACAAATTTTTCTGCTATTTATAACTATATTTCTATCAGTGTAATTATAAATTATACAAAAATAAAAAAAGTAGAATTTTGATGAGGATTTTTTGTATTACAATACGTTCAAGATATACAAATCCGAAAAATTTGTTTCGATAACAATTGCGCGGAAAACCCCTTTGGTAAAAGTTGTTAACGAAAATGTTTCCAATTTTAAAAGTTTTTAAAAACAAAATATACTTAAGGTTGTACGCGACAAATTTTTACAGAAAAATGTCCTGTATACATTTTTATATTATCCCCCCATAGTGCAAACAATCAACGATTGAACAGCAATATTTGAATACTGTATGCTAGGGTTTCCAAATTACAATGGCTCTCACAAATCCTGGGATTCGAGATTTTTTAGGGATTCGGGATTTTTTGTCTAATTGCATTTTTAATTTTAAAAATATATTGAAGGTATTCGTACTTAGTTTAAACGCTAACGTTAGCACGTTGTAAAATATCATGATTTTGGAGGTTAACCCATTTGCAGTAAATGCTAATTTACTACTTAAAAGAATACAAACTTTGAATTCCATCAATGTTGAAATAAAACCTAGACATTAAAATAGTTCATTATAAAGGTGCTTTCACAATGGTAGAGTGACTCTACTTTGCAGAGTAGAGTTACTTTAAAACTTATTTGACATTTTAGTAAATCATACCGAAAACATCATAAATTTTATAATTATCTCTATATATGTATAAAAGAATAACGTGAGTGACTGACTGACTGACTCAACATCGCCCAGCCCAAACCGCTGAAGCTAGGAAGTTGAAATTTGGTATGTGGGTTCCTCGTGCGGCGTAGACGTCCGCTAAGACGGGATTTTTGTAAATTCCTACCGGAACGGGCAAAAGGGGAAAAGTCCCTTGACGGCCTGCCAAAACCCCTTTGTCTAGAAAGCTGAAATTTAAAATATGCGTTCCTTGGAGTATGGGCTAACTTATCCGGAAAGTTCTCTTTGGATTTTTGGATAAAAGCGCCCCCCTTCACGGCCTCCTAAACAGCGAGAGCTAGGAATTTGAAATTTGGTATGAAGGTTACTCCCATGAGGGAGACATCCACTAAGACGGTATTTTGGAAATTCCCACAGGGAGGGGCAAAAGGGGGCCCCTTGACGGCCTGGCCAAACTTTTGGAACTAGGAAGCTAAAACTCGGTACGTAGATTCCACCTCTAGCGCAGACGACCGCTAAGACGACATTTTTGGAAATTCTTACCGGGAAGGGCAAAAAGGGGAAAAAAAGTACTTTTTTTAAAAAAGTAATATTTTCAAAAAAAAAGTACCATTTTACAAAAAAAGGTACCTTTCTCCAAAAAAGTACCTTTCTGCAAAATTACCATTTTTCAAAAAAGTACCATTTTTCAAAAAAGTACCTTTTTTCAAAAAAGAACGTTTTTCTAAAAAAGTACATTAAAAAAAAAGTATCTTTTCCCAAAAAAGTACTTTGTCAAAAAAAGTACTTTTAAAAAAGTCCTTTTTTTCCTTCCTCAACTAAGACAAGATTTCTGGATATTCCTTTTTCCCAAGAAGGACTTTCTCCAAAAACAAAACACTACTTTTTAAAAAGAGGAGGTAGGAAGTTGAAATTTGGTACAAAGGTTCCTATTTTATCGTAGACATCCACAAGACTGGATTTTTGGAAATCCTTACAAGGGGAAAGTCTCCCCCTTGACGGCCTGCCCAAACTGCTGGAACAAGGTAGCTAAAATTCGAAATGTAAGTTCCTCCTCCTGTGTAGATATCCGGTAAGACGGGATTTTTATTAATCCTATCGTGAGGCGCGATAAAGGAAAAAGTCTCCCCCTTGCCGGCCTGCCCAAACCTTTTTGGCTAAAAAGCTAAAATTTGAAATATGTATTCCATGGAGTAGCGCTAACTCACCAACAAGGTACTTCTTCGATATTGGAACAGGAACATGGTAAAAATGGTTGCCGAAAGGTGAAAATGTCCCCAATAACGCCCTGGCCGAACCGCTGAAGCAACGAAGTTGAAATTTCGTACGAAGATTGCGTCTCTATCGTAGACACCCGCGAAAATGGAATATTTCGAAATTCCTACAGATAGGGGCGAAAAGAAGAAAAGTCGCTTTTAACAGGCCCATTTAGCTAGAAACCTGAAATTTAAATTGTATGTCCCTGTGGGTATGGGCTAATTTATTAGGAAGGTAGTTTTCTTAATTTTGGACAGGTATATGGGTTCCTTCCCCAGAGTAGACGTCCGCCAAGTCGGTATTTTTGTAACCAACTGGAAGGGGCAAAAAAAGAAAATGTCCCCCTTGACGGCCTGCCCAAACTGCTGAAATTCTGTGTAGATTCCTTCTCCAGCTTAGACGCTCCATAAGGTGGGATTTTCGGAAATTCCTACCGGGAGGGGCACAAATAGTAAAATTCTCTCCTTTGATGGCCTAGCCAAACTGCTAGAACTAGGAAGCTAAAATTCTATATGTAAGTTCCACCTCCCACGCAGACGTACGCTAAGATGGCATTTTTGGAATCTCCTACCGGGAGGTGTAAACCGGGAATTATATTCCCCTTGATAGCCTGCCCGAACCCCTCTGGCTTGAATCCTGAAATTTATAAAATGTGTTCCTTGGAGTATGGGCTAACTTATCGACAAGGTACTTTTTGGGAATTTGGACAGGGACGTGGTAAAAATGGGGGTTAAAAAGGGGAAAATTGCCCCCTTAACGCCTGCCTCTTTGGCTAGAAACCTTACATTTAAAGAACAAGTGTATTTGGAAGGCAAAAATAAGAAACGAAATGGGAAACGAGTGGAATTAAAACACAACACAAGTGGATTGAAATGGAAATGAACTTTTAACGAGGGGAATTAAAACAATAAACAATGGAAACGGAATATGGAACAAAATGGAATAGGGAGCGAAATGGCATGGTATGGGGAACGAGTGGAATTGAAACACTACATTTAAAAAAAGAAATGGAACGGAGCATGTGCAAAGAAATGGAATTGAAAGAGGAACTACTGATATTGAAACACAACAAAACAGTGGGAACGAAATGGAAAGATATGGTGTACGAAATGGAATCTGGGAACGAGTTGCATTGAAACACTACAATTGTTAAACGAATTGGAACGGGGAACAAGTGAAATTGAAACATTAGATAACTGGAGGGAAATGGAATTTTAATTAACTACTGGAGGTTGGTTCTTGAAATTTCGTATTTGACTACCTTTAACTAAGACCTACATCCACTGAGGCAGAATTATATATATTTTTGTATGGGGGGGACAAAAGGGGTAAAGAACATCTTTTCATTACCTGTGCAAACACTTTAAGCAAGGAATATGATACTTGGCATTGAAACATACTCTACAAAAAAGTTAAACAAATTTATTAAAAGAGAAAAAAACCTTAGAAAAAGAATGCAATTTATATATTCGGATATTGAAACTGCCGGTAAAGAAGCATCGGTGGAAGAAACCAACCCAAAAAGCTTCCAACTGAATTTGTGAATTTACTTGAATTGCCAGGTCTACTTTTAAAAAACTTGAATTAAATAAATTTTAAGGCACGCTAACAACGTAGCTGGCTTTGCCCGCTAGTTTAATATATTTTGTTAATATTTTTTTCGCGGTTTTTTGCTTGCTATCGGGCTTAAAAATATGGAATACCGTTCCATATACATAGTTTTTTTTCTAAATCGCAAAAGTCTAAATGCGTTAAATTTAAAGTGTACTTTTTGACCCTATGCAGTATTATAATATAATCCATAAGGTACCCAGAAAAATTTTCTGTTCCCGAGTAAAAAAAAAATATATGTAATCATATGTGGGATATATTACAATATATAATTATACATGTCGTTATGTATATCTATATATATATTAGGCCGGGTCGATTTGTGGGGAGGCAAAAAAATCAAAATAAGAAACTTTGCCGAAGGAACCATACCTCTAAAACGAATTCTACTACCCCCCAACTGTTGACTTTTGTCCCGTAGGGTCAAGTTTTGAAAAATCACACTTTGACCCATTTAGAGTGCCCCAATCGAGTCCAAATGTATGACCGACCCCCACTAACTTTGGAGGGCCGATCCACCCATGCCAGTGGCACACCCCCTGGAACTCCCCTGGGGGGTTCCCCATACAAACATTTTAAAAAATCACCATTTTTGGCACTTTATTTTATTATTTTTTATTTATTTTATTTATTTTATTTATTTTTTCTCCTTAGAAATTTATTTAGTCAGAACATATGGAAATGAAAAAATTAATTTAACTTAGTAATAGAAAAGAAAAAATAAAAAATTACTGTTTGAAGTCTTTTTTGCTTTCAAGTCTGGGCAATTTCGCACGGCTCTCTAATGTCGTCGCCATAACTGCCTCTACATTTTCCGGTATAACTCGTTTGGAAACGCTAGCTAGCAATTGAACGTGTCGTTCTGTTTCTTGTATGTGTGATGGAATTTTTGGATCATTAAACGGTGGATCATCTTGATTTAAATATTCTTTCAAAGTATCGTATGGAATGCTTCGCGTGAATGGTGGTTCAAATACGTCATTTATGTCATTCATATTGATCATTTCCGTGTAACTTGTGCAATAAAAGTTTATATCTGGTTTTTTATAAGCTCTAAGTCCCGTTGGGTCGTCAACATCGGTTCGATAGCGTAGAATTATCTTGATAGCACAGTCGCGCTTTTCTTTGCTATCATCAAACAACATTGATAACAAGATATTTTCCGAATGCGCATAATTTGAATTATCTGTAATTACTTTATTGACAATTTTGCGTAAACGAGGTTCTAGAAATCTTGACCAACTAATGAATTTGAAAAATAATCTACTACCGTACACGACAGAGCTGTAATACTTGATATTGAAGTACATTGGCACATAACATGTAATTATAAATTCAACCAGTGTTCTTAAATTTGCATCTGGATTTTCCGTTGTCACATATAATCGTAATAGTCTAGCGGCCTTGGTGAGCTACCGAGAATGTACAATTTTCCCTGGTTTGATGTTTGCCAGATCCACTGAAACCACGCCGCTAGAAATTGCATGGGCCATGTCGTATAAGTACTTGGAATCGGTGGAAAATTCAATTTTTTCTGGAGCAGGGGGCATATTTTTCAACTCAATTTTCTGAAAGCCGTCCACCACCTGAAAATATATAAAAATAAAACAATTAAAAACGGTTGACAATTATAATAAATGAGTGATAGCAATAACTTACCGGAAGAGTTTCACAAGTTTCGATTTGACGGCTCAATTTTCCGGTTGCCGATCTTGGTCCAGTGCTGGTTGATTTATCCAAAGCTTCAAACAAATGCCGAAACGGAAGTTCGTTGAAGTGTAGAAGGCAAACGAACCAATGCAATGGTCTTTTTAACAGCAATTCGAATCGTCGTATAATTCCACCGTTTGGGCCAGTGTTTGTTGGCTCACCGTCAGTGCATATGCCAATTAATGCATCCAGTGATATATTTTTATCGTTGAAAAAATCATTTAATTTGGTTGTTTTGTATTCAGCGGTTTCATGTTCCAGTCTTACGTAACCAATCAATTCAGAATTCGGTTCTCTCAAAATAACAAGATGAGGTTCTTTTACCATTCTAGTATGATACTTCTCATCAATTGTATCTCTCGTTAAAGTATCATCTTTTCTGCCATCGAATGAAAATGCTAACAAATTGGTATCATCTAACCGTTTGCGAAGCACTTCTTGTCTGCATTTCTCTTTTTCTCGGCGAACTTTCGATTTATCCATGATGAGAGGTTTGCCATGGATATCTTTCATTTTAAAATCTTGGAAAAGAGCTGTTCCCATTGCTGATGCTACTCTATCAGGCACGCCAAATCTGTCACATACCAAGGCAAAGTTAAAACAATCGTATCTCTGTGTGTATTGTGAACTTGTGCTTATATCCAAATCTTCTTGAACCGGTGGCGGTGCGTATGTTGAATCATCGGGATCTTGGTATGTTGGCATTGATGACATAGACGTTGCTCCTTGCTCTTCAATTTCCATCGCAAATCCATCCATTGTTAGACTTCTCTGATTATGTTGATCGTGCATAAACTCTTTGAGGCGTTCGGGAACCAAACCGCATGCACATGGAGCTGCCTTCAAATCGCATTTACATGTTCCAATGAAAAAAATTGTTTCCAGAGATTTTACATACTCTGTAAATTGTTGGGGTTTGTTTCTTCTCTTGATTTGCTTTTGATATTTGTCAAGCAATCTATTCAATTTATTACATACACTTTTTTTCAGCATTATTTCCATACCAAGTTTTTCCCAAATTCCAATCAACTTATCTTGTACTTGAATAGTGAATGCTTTATAGGACAACTTTTTTTGTTCGCTCAAGTAAAAATAATATCTCAAGATATCCAGATGGGTTGGTAAATTAAGATCAGTCAAATCAGTAGACACACCAAAAACAGTAACATCATGCCTGGGTATATGACTCATTGGGTTTTCGATAGTTGTTGATGTTGTTATTGCTTCATCTTGCGGTGTAGAGGATGGTGGATTCATTGTAAACTTCTTGATTTGGAATGATTTTTTTTTTAAATATTTTTTTATCTCAAATTAGCACTTCACACTTCGAGTTCTTCACAACGACTTAATGCATTCACAAAAACTGTTGCGTTATATATGGTCTAGGAGACGAGGTAATAAGAATGAAATGGTAATTTCAATTCTACCTGTAACCGATTTTGTTGTCAAAACTGCCCATAAAGTACTTACATGTAAATTAAACGTTAATCTGACTACAAATTCTGTTAAGCAAGTGCGCCTTTTATTACTTCTGGAAAATCCTTTATGATAATTTTATGATCAATTCTACCAGTAACCGATTTTGTTGTCAAAACTGCCCATAAAGTACTTACATGTAAATTAAACGTTAATCTGACCACAAATTCTGTTAAGCAAGTGCGCCTTTTATTACTTCTGGAAAATCCTTTATGATAATTTTATGCTCAATTCTACCTGTAACCGATTTAGCTTAAGTAAGTTTACGACATGCAGCTGTGTCTTTATATAAGATATTTTGGATTCTCTGTAAGAATTATCCTATGAAGAAACAAAAGAACTCTTATCTTCATTAAATTTTCGAAGGACACGCCGAAGATACTATTTGAAAATGGTGATACATGGCTAAACCTCCTTAGACCGTATACATATCTCACAATGTTGTTGTATGCAACATTAAGACGACGTGTGCTATTAGCGTCACATTTCGCAAATAGTTCGCAACCATATAATAGACCTGGCATAACGTAAGTCTTTGCAAGGAGCAATCTTACCTTCAACGGTGTAAAGGATTGTGTGGTCCACAGGGATCTTAGTTTGACATATGTTTGAGCGACTAAGAAGTTTATGTGATCAGACCATGTTAGGGTACTATTAAAAACTATGCCCAAGTTTTTGGCTACTGGAACAATTGAAATTCTCTGGTCGTTTATAAGTATATTGTTACCAATATCTGGTTTAATTGACCTTTTGTGAATCATAAGGCATTTTGACTTTTTAGGGTTTAAACAGAGACCATTTGCCATAGCCCAGCGATGTATTTTACTTAAATCATAATTAAGTTTATCAATGTTCTCCCTAACGGATTGTACCGAGGAACTGAGATATAACTGTACATCATCAGCATACAAATGTACTTTACAGTGAGTGAGTTGCAGAGGAAGATCGTTGGCATATAAAGAAAATAGAAGCGGTCCCAGAATTGAACCCTGGGGCACACCTCTAGTAAGATTCAGAGGTTGGGACGATAAAGTATCAATACAAAGAGATTGCGTACGGTTAACTAAATAAGAAAAAATAAGTTGAGATGAGCTAGATGAAAAATTAAAAAGATTTCTGAGTTTTATGCGCAACGTTTGGTGATTGACAGTGTCAAAGGCCTTGGAATGGTCAAGAAGTACCAGAAAAGTTACTTTGTTATCATCCAGCCCACGCCTGATGTTCTCAGTTACTTCAGCAAGAGCTATAGTAATATATATACAGCTATGATCCCTGCGAAATCCTGATTGCCAATCACTCAAAAGGCCATGTTCATTTACATACCCACTTATCTGAGTACAATAGCTTCTCAAAAACTTTCGAAATATAGCTTAAGATCGCAATAGGTCGATATTCCTCACTTGATTTAGGTATTGGAATAATTTTCGCATGTTTCCATTTGAAAGGAAAAGCGCTAGACATTATAATGGTGTTAAAAATGTGAGTGACATATGGGAGCAGAATGGGTAAAAGAATCCTAAAGAACTTAGGATGGATATTATCACATCCAACTGCATTTGAAGTAACTGAGGAAAAACAAGATAAAACATCGGCTTGGTTGACGCATGCAAATTCAAAGCCTTGGTCAGAAGGTGTAGTATTGGTTTGAGAGTAAAAATTGTAATAATCATTGTCCGTTTGGACAAGAGGTATATTCGTAAAGGCAGTGTTCAATTCGTCAACATTAATCGAGCATCTAGCATTTGTGCCCCTTCCCCCAATCCCAATGTCCCGGATAGTCTGCCAGGTTTTTTTGGATTGCACAGCTGAGCCAAACTTCTTGGAATAGTATTCTGATTTTGCTTTTCTAATTTCGTTATTAACGTATCTCCTTGCAGTACGATATTTATCCTTGTGCACAGTCGTTTTAAAACGCTTCTATCTAGAGTAAGCAATATCCCTAGAATGAATTAATTCCTTAATCTTTTTTGTAAACCACGGTTTTTTCTTTACCGATGATGTTTTTGTTATTAAAGGTACGGTTTCATCATAAAGTTGTAGCAAATTTCTTTCAAGAAAATCTAATTTGTCATCAACCGACAATAAGTAATATATGTGACGCGCAAAATAGAAAGGGACCTAAGGGTAAAAAAAGGGCATGGGATCGGTCTCATTCGATGCTCAGATGTTGTCCATATCAAAAAAAAAAATTGATTTTTTTGCCCTTAGGTCCCTTTCCCTATGCGCTGTCACATATGTTATTCCAATCAATATGAGTCATATTTTCATACAATAAGTTGTAGTTAACATTATTAAAATCGCGAAAGGAGTAAGATTTTTCCTTCGGTTTGATATTAAAATTATGTGATAAAAAGATTAATACGTGAAAGAGGGGACAGAAAAAATAATGACAAAATCTGATCTCAATTATTAAATTTTTTTATTTTTATGAATTTCAGAAGAGTTACTGAATTGATTTTTGTTCCTTTTTTAAATAAAATTATTAAAAACACAAGTGTATGTATATTATTTTACATAAAACTTTTTCGATTAATCGATTAATTTTAAAATTTTGTTCGATTAACCGGTTAAGAAAAAAACACGAATAATTATTTGTACGATTAATCGATTAAAATAAAAAGCCGATTAACTGAATACCCTAATACATATACATTAGGGTGACCCGATCTCATAGAGAGGGAAAAAAATGTCGGTAATGGGTTAAAAAAAGTTCAAAGCAAAAAGAGTAATAATAACAAAGGATCGAAATAGCATTGTTAAATTTCGTTGATGTTAGTCTAAGTTGAGTTGATGATAACAAATTCGATTTGCTTTCAACGGTCACATAAGTAGACAATTATCAAATATTAACCCACTCAAGGCGAAAGACACTGATGATGGCTTTGTATCGAAAACCGAAAATGCGTATTCTGTCTTGTGGTCTTATCGAATTCTTTCAAAAAATTTTATTCTTTGTAATTTACTTGTAAAAATTGTATCATCTTTCTTTGATTTGAAAATAATTTAAACAGAAAGTGATATTAATTTATGATCTAGAGTCAAACTAAAGAACATTCATTTATTTAAAAAAGGGTTTATTACATAAGATTGCGTATATAACAATATAATTTGTACTTATTAGTTTATTGCCGAGACTTACACCTTTCATTCAAGATATAGCTCGACCTCTGAACCCATCAAACAACAAAGTTATTGGGGGTCAAAATTTTAGTTTTTTTATATTAACCCGATCAAAAAACATTATATCTAGCATATGTAGTAATATCTCATTTGATATACGTAGATCGACATTTAATCTTATCCAAGTCATATGGGATTAATTTAGATCCAATTAGATGCAAACGGGTAAGCTAATTTTGGCACATCGAATTGGATAATTTGAGATCAAAATTTATCCTATGATATATTTGGAATTATTTAAATTTTAATAAAATTTAAACAATAACACAAAAAATTAAAAAAAAAAATATTTGTTATTTAAAAAATATTTATTTCATTAAAAAAAACAAAAAAAAAAAAAATGCCGTCAGCAGGATTTGAACCCAGATTGCTGGCGTTGTAGTCGGACACTTAACACTGCTATAAAATATTACTGACTATATGAGACAACATTGTTCGTGTTACTGAGTTATATATAATAATATAAATCATGGATGGTAACCGAAACGATGCGGATATCGGTAAGGGTAACGCTATTTTATATTATTTCGGTAACGGTATTTTAAGGGTAACGCTATTTCATTTATTTCGGTATCGGTATTTTAAAGATAACGGTATTTCGGTAACGGTATTTTGAGATAACGGTATTTCGGTTATTTCGGTAACGGTAGTTTAGGGGTAACGGTCAGTTTAAGGGGTTTTGAATCGATAACGGTATTTTAGCGGTATTGCCTGCCAGCCCTGATATAAATTCCCGAGTAAAAAAAATTATATATAATCATATGTGGCATATATTACAATATATAATTAGACATGTGGTTATGTATATCCATATATAATTATATATGAGGTTTTTTCCGAAAAATTTTCCTTATATTATGCCATATATAATTTCATCTAATTAGATATCGGCCTTTATAATATTAGATATGGCATATATAATTATATATTACATAACATGGTTGATCTTATTGCATATATAGTTATATATAGAACTATATCTTAATATATATGGTGGCATTTTAGCAATATATAATTATATATGGTATCATTTAAACAATATATAATTATATATGGTGACAGTTAAACTAGATATTATCATATATGGTGCCATTTAAACAATATATGGTCATATATGGTACCTCATAAACCAAATCTTTAATTCAGTTCCAGATATGATAATATATGGTACTATATATAGTGCGATATATATTTATATATGGTGTTATTTAAGCTATATATTATCATATATGGTGCCATTCAAACCATATATTATCATATATGGTGCCATTCAAACCATATATTATCATATATGGTACCATTTAAACCATATATTATCATATATGGTGCAATTTCAACAATATATGCCCATATATGGTACCTCATGAACAATATTTTTAATACAGTTCCACATATGATAATATATGCTACCATATATAGTGCCATATATATTTATATATGGTCCCGGTGAAAAATGTTCATATACGCTCAAACATGTTCATATATGGTTTATGTATGGACACATATGAACAAATATGGATTTTTTATGAACATATATGGATTTTATATGAACATATATGGAATTATATGTGATTCCAAATATGGAGACAGATTTCATATACAGACATATATGGAGGCATCTGTTATTTCATATATGGAAATGGCACTCATATATGGACAAATATGGAAGTATATGTTATTCAATTTATGCAAACGGGACTTGTATATGAACATATTTGGAAGAATACATTTTTCAATATGTGTAAAAGGAACCATATTTGGATAAATATGGAATTATATTTAATGCCATGAATAAAAAAAGGAACATATGTAGCGCCTAATTTGAATGTCATACATAAATTTATATCTATAGTACAACCTTATAATAAAGAACAGCAACGTTCGCATGTATTCGCATATATTTAATAAATGTATATGTTCATATATGTCCATATATGAACATATACTTAGGTGTTACCTAGGGTTTTTCTTTTCCCGGACTTTTTCATTTCCCGGGACAGCGGGATTTTTTTCGGAATTTCCCGGGATCCCGGGAATTCCCGCTCGTTAGAAAATATATAAATTCGACATATATTGTACTTAAAAAACTACTTTTTGGTTAAACACCGTTCGACAAAGTTTATCTTTTGGTTATATCCATGAAAAAATGTTCTGAAAGGAGGGCTAAATATCCATGTCTTTCACTTTTTCCAGGTCAAATCGTTTAACAATTTAAATTGTGAATTAGTATTTATGTAATATATTTATGGGGAAGGCCGTCCTTATTAAAAACAAATTTTAGTAGTATATTAACTAAATATTAATTTCGCGGTTTAAGCTGTTAAACGAATTGATATAAAATAAGTGAAAGACACGGTTATATTATTTTGAACCCTTTTTTCAGGATATATTGGAATTGTTAATGGGTGCAAACTTGTGTCGGACCAGTTTTATAGTCAGAACTAAAATCAATTTTTTAAATATTTCTTATACACGAAATCCAAAAATTTCTATTTCTAGATATTTTGTTTTCTTCTATGCAGATTTTCAGAAGCATCCGTCTAGAATTAGTTTTATAATAAAGTTTAAAAGTGAGCATTTTTCACAGAAATTTTTAGGCAAATTCGCCTAAATTGTTTTATAAAAGTAGACACTAAAATATTAAATAGTTTCATAACTTTAATTAGTTTTCTTGAATAGAAATTTTTTTATGCCACAACTCCTTAAAAAGAAATTATTTAATTTTCATATTTAGTTGCATTTTAAATTAGCATATACAAAATTCAAAATAATTTGAAAAAGCATCTGATGTATTTATTATTTTAAAAATTAATAATATTTAAAAAATATATTTAAAATAAAGGAATAGCAATTGAACTTTAAATGAAATTATTTGAAGTAAAAGAAACTCATATAATTGAAAATACGAAAAAATTACTATTTTTGAACTTTAATCCCTAGTTTAGTGGAGGTATTTGGAACTGAAATAATGATATTGAAATGTTGTAAAAGGCTGGTTTACACTATAAGATTTTCAGTACGATTTTAATTCAGTACACGTGCAAAACATATAGGCAAGGTTGCAAAATCTTTCCGAGAATCTTGTAGTTTAAAACAGCCTATATAAATATTGCTTTATTTGAACAAATATCATCATCTTAAAGAAAAAAAAAAAATTTCCGAAGGACAAGTATTTTAGTTTGTAAATTTGGTAATTGCTAATATAATATTTTTTGGTTTAACTAAACCAAATTCAATTGGCATCCAAAAACAATTTGGCTTAATTCAGATTATTAAATTTTAAACCGTATTTTTTTAATTTTAAATATTCTTTATTTAAATTAATTTTAAAAAATCAATGCTTTAAATTTAAATAAAGCTTCTAAAATTGCAATAAAACTAGCTAAAACTACTGTAAAAGACTAAAAAAAATCCCTGGAAATCCCGCATAAAATTCCCGGAATTGCGGGATTCAAAAAAGGGCGGGATTCCCGGGAATCCCGTCCCGGGAATTCCCGGGACATAAACCCTAGTGTTACCTCATTTTTCGGATCCATACATATATGGTTGAACCATAAATGTTCATATATGGACATTTTTCACCGGGGTGTTATTTAAGCAGTATATTACCATATATGGTGCCATTTAAACCATATATTGTCATATATGGTGCCATTTCAACAATATATGCTCATTAGGCTGGGTCGATTTGTGGGGAGGCAAAAAAATCGCCCATGGCTCAGGGAAAATCGTATTCTAGGGATCAAAATAAGAAACTTTGCCGAAGGAACCATACCTCTAAAACGAATTCTACTACCCCTAACTGTTGACTTTTGTCCCGTAGGGTCAAGTTTTGAAAAATCCCACTTTGACCCATTTAGAGTGCCCCAATCGAGTCCAAATGTATGACCGACCCCCACTAACTTTGGAGGGCCGATCCACCCATGCCAGTGGTACACCCCCTGGAACTCCCCTTGGGGGGATCCCCATACAAACATTTTAAAAAATCACCATTTTTGGCACTTTATTTTATTATTTTTTATTTATTTTATTTATTTTTATTATTTTATTTATTTTTTCTCCTTAGAAATTTATTTAGTCAGAACATATGTAAATGAAAAAATTAATTTAACTTAGTAATAGAAAAGAAAAAATGCCCAGACTTGAAAGCAAAAAAGACTTCAAACAGTAATTTTTTTTATTTTCTTTTCTATTACTAAGTTAAATTAATTTTTTCATTTACATATGTTCTGACTAAATAAATTTCTAAAGAGAAAAAATAAATAAAATAATAAAAATAAATAAAATAAATAAAAAATAATAAAATAAAGTGCCAAAAATGGTGATTTTTTAAAATGTTTGTATGGGGAACCCCCCAGGGGAGTTCCAGGGGGTGTACCACTGGCATGGGTGGATCGGCCCTCCAAAGTTAGTGGGGGTCGGTCATACATTTGGACTCGATTGGGGCACTCTAAATGGGTCAAAGTGGGATTTTTCAAAACTTGACCCTACGGGACAAAAGTCAACAGTTGGGGGTAGTAGAATTCGTTTTAGAGGTATGGTTCCTTCGGCAAAGTTTCTTATTTTGATCCCTAGAATACGATTTTCACTGAGCCATGGGCGATTATTAAATCGACCCGCCCTAATGCTCATATATGGTACCTGATGAACGACATTTTTAATACAGATGCAGATATGATAATATATGCTACCATATATAGTCCCATATATATTGATATATGGTGTCATTTAAACAATATTAATATATAGACATATATGGTATCATTTAAACAATATATTGTCATATATGGCACAATTTAAACAATATATGCCCGGGTAAAAATCTTAATATGGTGTCAAACCTAAGTATATCTTTTTTGATAAATCCCCATATACAACGACATACAACTTGATCCGAAAAATGGGTCATCTACATGTGTCTAATTATATCAAATTAAATATAATTTGATACAGTTTGATCCGAGATTTGTCCATATCCAGGACATCAAATTATATCTAATTTGATATAAAAATATCTGATTTTATAAAATTTTTTCTGATATTAGGCATACTTTTTATGCATACCAGCTATTAAATTAACATTGAAATGTCTATGGTTTTAACACCCAAAGAAGACCCAAATTTTAAAACATAAAATAAAAATTTATTTGAATACTTTTGTCTTCTAAATCGTACGCATCATTTTTTAATATGATTTTACATGCAAAAATATCACGTGAAAATTATTTGGCTAGGGAGTAATTAACTCTGAATTTGCAGATAACTAATTTTGATGTTATATTAAATTAAATTATATTTTTAGTACGACGACACATACAGTGTTATAAAACTTAGTATCAAATCATATATAATCATATCGATCACTACATATAATTTGATTAGTTTTATAAGGCTTATGTAGTTATATATGGAGTCAGATTTGGGGATTACAACTACAAATTGGTGCCATTATCTAAAATTTAATTTAATGTTAACTTATAATAAAATAAAAATGTATTTCCTAAAAATAAAAATATAGTGTTAATTAATGTTAATACAATAGGTTTAAGTTTAACATCCCAGACAGAAAAATATAATCGGCACAATGCTGGCAAACCGTAGGCGATGGTCGGTTATGCGTTGGCAGAACGTTGCATTAACTATCTACTATATTAAAAAATAGATTTCAAAAAACATTTTTCAAAAAATTTAGAAAACTTTTTTAATATTTGCTTTTAAAAATATGAAATTTAACCCAGTCCACCAGATTGTCAGCCAAGACCTCTACACTCTAATCTAACGAGACTTGTTATAGATGTGTGATAGCTACAAATTAAATGAATGATAAAAGAATTTCGAGCTAACTTATAAGCATCGAAAAAAGGTATTCCAGAAATTATTAAATGTATTTTAGAAAATTTTAATTGTATATCACAAAATATTATTTGCACTTCAGAAACTACAATATTACGCAAATTTAATTATTTATTTAGTTGTGTCCAGAAATAATGAAATCTATTTCAGAATTTCATAGCTAATAGAGAAAAATTTCTCAAATACATTTCATAATTTCGGAAATACGATTGATAATTTCTGAAATACAGTTTGATAATTTCTGAAATACAGTTGTGAATTTCGGAAATACAATTAATAATTTCTGAAACACAATTGATAAAACTGAACTTCAATTGACTAGTTCTGAAATACAATTCATAAATGTGAAAAATAATTGATGAGTTCTGAAACACAATTGATAAAACTGAAATTCAATTGATTATTTCTGAAATACAATTGATAAATCTTAAAACAATTAATACAATTGGAAATGGTGTAGAGCGTCAAAAAGATGTAAATAAAATTATTTTATTCAAAGATTTCAATTTAATAAAATAATAAATATATAATTTTATAAAAAAATTTATAGAAAAAAAAATTTTAATTTTATAAAAAGAAATTCATTTCATTTCGATCTGCCATTTTAATACCGAAATAAATTGCTGGATCTAATTCGATCTGCCATTTTTCTGATAAATTTAGATCCTAAGTTTATCCCCAAATATATAGCTAGATCTAATTCGATCTGCCACTTTTTCGGATCGAATTAGATATACGTTTATCCACAAATATATTGCCGGATCTAATTTGATCTGCCAAAATTGAGATCAAATTAGATCTAAGTTTATCCGCAAATATATAGCTGGATCTAATTGGATCCGCCATTTTTCGGATCAAATTAGATCTAAAAATATCCGCAAATATATAGCTGGATCCGCCAATTTTTGGATCAAAATAGATCTAGGTTTATCCCCAAAGATATCATTGGACCTCCCAATTTTGAGATATAACTTGATCTTAGTTTATCCCCATATATTCAATGGGATCTAATACGATATGATTGGATACACCCAATTTTGAGATCTAATTGGATCAGCTAGATATTACAGCAGATCTTAAACAATATCAAATTGGATATAATTAGATATTGCGCGAGATCAATTTTCTTTACTCGGGTTTATAAATATAGATTAGACCGACTCACCTTATATGGACAGAAAAAAAGCAAAAAAAAGTGCCCCCTTCAAAATAAACCTTGCTTTGTTTTATGATGATTCCCAAAATATTTCGGGTCTAGGAATGAGATCTCACGAGCTGGACCGCTTTTAAAAAAGGTATTTTTTTTTTAGTTTTTGGCAAAATTTTGGTATTTAGCTAAAGACAATATACACAATATTGGTATCAAAGGTTTTTTTGAGGTGCGTCCAGCGGTATATATAACATGTTCAATCATTCCTAGAAATGTCCTGTTTGCAAGCATATTATAAAAAAACAAGTTTTTGACTCTTTTGTATGAAGAATTTTGTGATTTAAATGTCAATCTTATATATCTTAATCTCTACTCGATTTAAGTGAACACGTATTTCAGTTTTTTTTTTTTAAATTCGCGATTGTTCGCGTTTTATCAGAAATTCAATATGGTGAAGAAAATATGTTGAAAATAGGGCAATATGGCAAAAACTTTCCTTTTGATAAGTAAATAACCGCTAAGTGGATGTATTTTAGAATTTTGCTAATTTAATTTAATTCACAAACGAATCCAGAAAACATGATTTTATAAAAAATTGCAAATTTCCATATAGCACAATTTTAATTGGAAAAAAGATAGTTCGGTTTATTTTTTTTTAATTATTTTAATTGTTTTACATGAACAATAAAATATTCTTTATTGCTGCAAAAAATCATTCACGTACCTTGGATAGTTTTTAAGATATTGAAAATCAACTTTGATTTTGTAAAAAATACAGTTTTTAGTTTTTCCGTAGATTTTTCCCAGAAGTGTTTAAGGTTTTTTTGAATGTTACTTAAAAATTGACACTACAATAAACTAGACATATTTCCCTTTCCATTGATGAATGAAACGTATATAAAAAATATTGATAACAGGTATAATTATTGCATTTATTATTTTTCCATTAACAATATTTACATTTTTTATACTAAATACTAAAAATTTGGTATAAAATAGGCCGAAGTGTGAAAAGTTAACATATTTTTAATTTCTTTGGCTTCGGAATCATCTTTTAAACTTATTTTTGGCAGCCATTTCGTTCTAATAGAATATATTACTGGATCTGAAGATATAAGTAAGTAGTGCATTAGATCAGAATTTTGGGCAGTTTTTGAATGTTTTCGTGTCTTAAATTTCCAATAGTGTTTAACGTCGCTGTTTCTAATTGCGCTTCTTCTGTAAGCTCTCCTAAAGGAAGGATACTATTTTCTATTATTGTTTTTCCATGGGATAATATTTTATTGTTCGCCAGTAATACAAGATACTTAATAATGATTTTGTTTCAATAGCAAAAATATGGAATTTATCAGAATTTATACGTTTTTTGCTATTAATAACCGCTAACAATATTTTGAAACGTTTGATTTAAAGTTTCGTCGATACCCGTTATTTCAGATGTTGTCTCAGGATCTTCAAAAAACGCCTGGCTATGTTTCCATGATTAGAACTTCCACAATTAGACCCAACTGTTGCTTAAATTCATTTTGAATTCGTTTATTTTCCTCCGATCGCATGTTTTGCAAATCTGTGTTATTTTCTACACTTTTATTTTTATTTCCTGGAATTTGCCGATATTTTGTATCGTATGCTAAATGTGAACAATATTCCATAAATCGTATCCTTTCATGAAGAGGAGATATTCCCAATTTCAAAACTTCTTCATTAACGACAGTTTCATTGACTATTTCGTGAAACTCTGAACTTTTCTTTGCGCATATTTCATTTCATTTTTTTATTTTATAAAGTCTATGGATAACAATGATCCTTACAGACTAAAAACAAAATCAAAAAACTAAAACAAATTATTCAAATAAAGTTTAAACATATCTTTTGAATAACTAAAATCTAAGACAGTATTATTCTCTAATTTACTAAAATTAATCTGAGATCTAATTAAGGGTTCATTTAACGAATAATTCGTTTTATGCATACCTATGAAAAAATAGCCATGGTTTCTTAAAGATCTAGAGCGAACAATAAAATTTATAAGTGATAATAAATCAGAGCATTTTATATTTGAATTCACTATATCAAATAAAAATAAAAAAGATTAGATTGACCTCCTATTCTCTAGTGTTTGCAAATTAATTAAATTGCAACGAATATTATAGGGTACGTGTTCAGTAAAATTAATAGAAGAAAGAGCAATTTTCGTAAATCTTCTCTGAACTCTCTCCAAACGGTTGATATGACTATTATTAAAAGGGCTCCAAATAACAGACGCATATTCCAACTTCGACCTAACAAAGGAACAATATAATAATTTTCGAGTGTAAGGATCCTTAAAATCCTGACAATTTCTCCTCACAAAAGACAATAGAGCATATGATTTAGGGATAATATAAACTAAGTGATTAACAAAAATTAACATTTGATCAAAAACTACACCTATGTCTAAAACCTCACATACCTTACTTATAATTTTGGTATAAATTGAGTAATTAAAAGGGACTGTTAAAACTTTCCTGTGAAAACATAAATAAAAACATTTGTCAACATTAAATTGAAGTTGGTTACGATCGGACCACGAAACTAATTTATCAAGGTCATTACCGTTTCTACACTGGGTACTTTATATGCAGTGAAAAAGGCATTCTTGTAGAATGCATTCGGTTTTTTTTCTGGGTAGTAAAGTTTTCTTCACAAGGTAGATGAAAAATATTCATAAACTAGATGGAAAAGCTTCATATAATTTATGAATCCAGTTTTAATGAAACTTTTTCATTAAGTGTATGAAACTTTTAATAAATAAAATGAACATGTTCACAACATTTTATGAAAATTTCATCCGGAAAATAAAAAGTTTCAGTGGCCGAGGCCCAGTGAAAATTCATCGGTTTTATACAAAAATTTATTAATATCATTCAAATAAGTAATTCTCAGTTAATTAATTGGTTGTTTTCCTACACTACATATTCATATAAGACAAACAAAATTTAATGCAGTTGAATAAGACCAAAACTCCGATAAAATTGGATGAAATTATATCAATTCAAATATCTTTTTTATTCGTTTATATATAATTTTATTAATCCATTTTCCGGGTGAAATTTTATATAATTTAGTATGATGCCAAATAAAAAAAGTTATGCTACCGAATACATTTTTTTCACGGGTAAGGAAAAAATTTTTTTTTTTCATTTTGGAATTAAAGGTTGAAAGAACTATTTCTAAATTAAAAAAAAATTAGACAAACATATATTGAAACAAATACGGTTTAAGTTCAGTTAATTTGAAAGTTAATTTTTACATTTTATAAGAAAGACCAAAACTCTAAACTAGAAAAATTTGTGCCGGCAAATTTTTGTAATGTTGAACTAAACTGAAAATTTATATTGTCAGCTATTTCCAAGTTTATTACTTAGGAAAAAATTTTTCTAAACAACTTTTTGTCGTTTTGAATTTTGGTCTTTATTGAAATAAAACAAAATAAACCACATTTGAAAAGAAGGATTTCAGTTACAGATTGCGATATCCAAGTTTAACGACAATCTGCGTCGTAAAAACTGCCTGAATCGCATTCAATCCTCATTTAAAACACCTTTCCATCAATAAAATTTTTCTATATTGTATCAAAATACGAAAGATCCAATTCCAATACCCACTTTGTTAGCCAAACTGTGCTGTCCGGTATTAGTATTTAATACACTATGCGACAGTCAAAATCGGGATGGGATGAAACCAACGGGAAATGTTATATCGGTCAAAAACAAGTTATACGTATCCCGGCGTTTCGCTGGGTCACCCCTAGGAATCGAGATATATCTTTTTTTTGACATAACTCTAGAACCACTAGTCCGATTTTGCTCAAACAATTTTAAAAATATTAAAAATTACAATTCCTTTAATCTGTTCATTTAACGTTTTTCTATATACTGAACAGTTTTGCCGGTAAAAATAAATGTTTGTTACCGCTACCATAAAAATCAATAACCTTTTGTTTATTACTTTTTTTTAATATTTTAGGCAAAAAATATTTTTTTCTTCTTACATTTATTTTTATCGGCAAAACTGTTGAGTATATAGAAAAACGTTATATGAACAGATAAAAGGAATTGTAATTTTTAATTTTTTTAAATTGTTTGAGCAAAATCGCACTAGTGGTTCTCGAGTTATGTCAAAAAAAAGACCACCAAAGTTCAAATCGATTCCTAGGGGGACCCAGCGAGACGCAGGGACACGTATAACTTCTTTTTTACCCAATATAACTTTCCCCGGTAGTTTGAACCCTTCCCGATCACTGACCCCTACCATTTGTCTCACAGTGATATGAACGAAAATAAGTGATCTCAACAAAATAAGTGAGGCAACCAAGCAGCATTGCGGACATGCAAAATCGTCTTTCAACGTCTCTCAGCTTCAAATCGTGTGGTACCCATTTCCTTGCTTTTGTATGAATCCTGCTGCTTGCAAACGATTTGAAATTGCTGCTTGAGAAACTCCGAATGATTTTGCAAGTTCTTTTTGAGTTTAAGAAATGCCTCCAATTCATCTATTCCATACATGGGACTAATGAATTAGGTAGACTAATTAATTAATTGACGATTTCATTAACATTGATTGATATAAATGGTAATGAAATTATTTTCGTTACCATTGTTTCAAATTAATGTTAATGATTTTGGAATTTGATTTCATTGAATAATGACAATGGTTTTTAATTTCATTACCATTGATAATGTATCAATTAAAAAATCGCAAAAATGCAGAAAATTCACTGAAATCAGGGTTGGAAATTGTCAAAATTTGAAAAAATTTCCAAAATTGAAAAAAATCACAAAAATTGGAAAATATTGGAATAATCGTCAAAATTTTAAAAATCGTCAAAAATTCGAAAAAATCGCCAAAATTTAAAAAATCGTCAAAATTTGAAAAATCGTCAAAAATTTCAAAAAATCGTTAAAAATTTTAAAAATCGCCAAAATTGAAATAATTGTCAAAATTTGAAAAAATTTCCAAAATTGAAAAAAATCATAAAAATTGGAAAAAATCGTCAAAATTTTAAAAATCTTCAACGTTTGAAAAATCGTCAAAAATTAGAAAAAATCCCCAAAATTTCGGTTTTACAAAATTGAAAAAATCGCCAAAATTCATTTCTCGCAAAAATTGAAAATCGCTTAAATAAAATTTTAATTTTTCATATCTCGAAAACTATAAGAGCTAGAAAAAAAATTACTGCACCAAAGGTCAAAACTCACTACCAATACCCCGATAGCGAAATTAGATTTTGACTTGCATTGCTAGATTTTAAAATCGCGTTTTTCTCGCAAACTAAGCCTCGTAGAGAGAAAAGGGCTTTTATTTGGAATATCCCCCATATATCGAGAACTAAATGAGTTAAATGAAAACGGACAACGGTTTTGAAACAGGAAAGTCATAGTGAGTCATCTGCGGAAAAGTAAATGCGAAAATCGCTTAAATAAAATTTTAGTCGTCCATATCTCGAAAACTAGAAGAGCTAGAGGAAAAATGACTGCACCAAAGGTCAAAACCCACCACCAATACCCCGATACCGAAACTAAATTTTGACTTGCATTGCTAGATTATAAAATCGCGTTTTTCTCGAAAACTAAGCCTCTTAGAGAGAAAAGAGCTTTTATTTGGAATGTCCCCCATATCTCGAAAACTAAATGAGTTAAATGAAAACGGACAACGGTTTTGGAACCAGGAAGTCTAGTGAGTCATCTGCGGAAAAGTAAATGCGAAAATCGCTTAAATAAAATTTTAGTCGTCCATATCTCGAAAACTAGAAGAGCTAGAGGAAAAATGACTGCACCAAAGGTCAAAACCCACCACCAATACCCCGATACCGAAACTAAATTTCGACTTGCATTGCTAGATTTTAAAATCGCGTTTTTCTCGAAAACTAAGCCTCTTAGAGAGAAATGGGCTTTTATTTGGAATGTCCCCCATATCTCGAAAACTAAATGAGTTAAATGAAAACGGACAACGGTTTTGGAACCAGGAAGTCATAGTGAGTCATCTGCGGAAAAGTAAATGCGAAAATCGCTCAAATAAAATTTTAATCGTCCATATCTCGAAAACTAGAAGAGCTAGAGGAAAAATTACTGCACCAAAGGTCAAAACCCACCACCAATACCCCGATACCGAAACTAAATTTTGACTTGCGTTGCTAGATTTTAATATCGCGTTTTTCTCGAAAACTAAGCCTCGTAGAGAGAAAAGGGCTTTTATTTGGAATATCCCCCGTATTTCGAAAACTAAATGAGTTAAATGAAAACGGTCAACGGTTTTGGAACAAGGAAGTCATAGTGAGTCATCTGCGGAAAAATAAATGCGAAAATCGCTTAAATAAAATTTTAATCGTCCATATCTCGAAAACTAGAAGAGCTAGAGAAAAAATGACTGCACCAAAGGTCAAAACCCACCACCAATACCCCGATACCGAAACTAAATTTTGACTTGCATTGCTAGATTTTAAAATCGCGATTTTCTCGATAACTAAGCCTCGTAGAGAGAAAAGGGCTTTTATTTGGAATGTCCCCCATATCTCGAAAACTGAAAGAGTTAAATGAAAACGGACAACGGTTTTGGAAAAGGGAGGTCATTGTGAGTCATCTGTGGAAAAATTAGTGCGAAAATCGCTTTAATAAAATTTTAATCCTCAATATTTCCCAAACTAGAAGAGCTAGAGGAAAAATAACTGCACCAAAGGTCAAAACCCATCACCAATACCCCGATACCGAAACTAAATTTTGACTTTCGTTGCTAGATTTTAAAATCGCGTTTTTCTCGAAAACTAAGCCTCGTAAAGAGAAAAGGGCTTTTATTTGGAATGTCCCCCATATCTCGAAAGCCAAATGAGTTAAATGAAAACCGACAACGGTTTTGGAACAAGGAAGTCATAGTGAGTCATCTGCGGAAAAATAAATGCGAAAATCGCTTAAATAAAATTTTAATCGTCCATATCTCGAAAACTAGAAGAGCTAAAGGAAAAATGACTGCACCAAAGGTCAAAACCCACCACCGATATCCCGATACCGAAACTAAATTTTGACCTGCGTTGCTAGATTTTAAAATCGCGATTTTCTTGAAAACTAAGCCTCGTAGAGAGAAAAGGGCTTTTATTTGGAATGTCCCCCATATCTCGAAAACTAAATGAGTTAAATGAAAACGGACAACGGTTTTGGAAAAGGGAGGTCATTGTGAGTCATCTGTGGAAAAATTAGTGCGAAAATCGCTTTAATAAAATTTTAATCCTCAGTATTTCCCAAACTAGAAGAGCTAGAGGAAAAATGACTGCACCGAAGGTCAAAACCCATCACCAATACCCCGATACCGAAACTAAATTTTGACTTTCTTTGCTAGATTTTAAAATCGCGTTTTTCTCGAAAACTAAGCCTCGTAAAGAGAAAAGGGCTTTTATTTGGAATGTCCCCCATATCTCGAAAGCCAAATGAGTTAAATGAAAACCGACAACGGTTTTGGAACAAGGAAGTCATAGTGAGTCATCTGCGGAAAAATAAATGCGAAAATCGCTTAAATAAAATTTTAATCGTCCATATCTCGAAAACTAGAAGAGCCAGAGGAAAAATGACTGCACCAAAGGTCAAAACCCACCACCGATACCCCGATACCGAAACTAAATTTTGACTTGCGTTGCTAGATTTTAAAATCGCGATTTTCTTGAAAACTAAGCCTCGTAGAGAGAAAAGGGCTTTTATTTGGAATGTCCCCCATATCTCGAAAACTAAATGAGTTAAATGAAAACGGACAACGGTTTTGGTACAGGGAAGTCATAGTGAGTTATTTGTGAAAAAATAAGTGCGAAAATCGCTTAAATAAAATTTTAATCGTCCATATCTCGAAAACTAGAAGAGCTAGAGGAAAAATGACTGCACCAAAGGTCAAAACCCACCACCAATACCCCGATACCGAAACTAAATTTTGACTTGCATTGCTACATTTTAAAATCGCGTTTTTCTCGAAAACTAAGCCTCTTAGAGAGAAAAGGGCTTTTATTTAGAATGTCCCCCATATCTCGAAAACTAAATGAGTTAAATGAAAACGGACAACGGTTTTGGAACCAGGAAGTCATAGTGAGTCATCTGTGGAAAAGTAAATGCGAAAATCGCTCAAATAAAATTTTAATCGTCCATATCTCGAAAACTAGAAGAGCTAGAGGAAAAATTACTGCACCAAAGGTCAAAACCCACCACCAATACCCCGATACCGAAACTAAATTTTGACTTGCGTTGCTAGATTTTAATATCGCGTTTTTCTCGAAAACTAAGCCTCGTAGAGAGAAAAGGGCTTTTATTTAGAATGTCCCCCATATCTCGAAAACTAAATGAGTTAAATGAAAACGGACAACGGTTTTGGAACCAGGAAGTCATAGTGAGTCATCTGTGGAAAAGTAAATGCGAAAATCGCTCAAATAAAATTTTAATCGTCCATATCTCGAAAACTAGAAGAGCTAGAGGAAAAATTACTGCACCAAAGGTCAAAACCCACCACCAATACCCCGATACCGAAACTAAATTTTGACTTGCGTTGCTAGATTTTAATATCGCGTTTTTCTCGAAAACTAAGCCTCGTAGAGAGAAAAGGGCTTTTATTTGGAATATCCCGTATTTCGAAAACTAAATGAGTTAAATGAAAACGGTCAACGGTTTTGGAACAAGGAAGTCATAGTGAGTCATCTGCGGAAAAATAAATGCGAAAATCGCTTAAATAAAATTTTAATCGTCCATATCTCGAAAACTAGAAGAGCTAGAGGAAAAATGACTGCACCAAAGGTCAAAACCCACCACCAATACCCCGATACCGAAACTAAATTTTGACTTGCATTGCTAGATTTTAAAATCGCCATTTTCTCGAAAACTAAGCCTCGTAGAGAGAAAAGGGCTTTTATTTGGAATGTCCCCCATATCTCGAAAACTGAAAGAGTTAAATGAAAACGGACAACGGTTTTGGAAAAGGGAGGTCATTGTGAGTCATCTGTGGAAAAATTAGTGCGAAAATCGCTTTAATAAAATTTTAATCCTCAATATTTCCCAAACTAGAAGAGCTAGAGGAAAAATGACTGCACCAAAGGTCAAAACCCATCACCAATACCCCGATACCGAAACTAAATTTTGACTTTCTTTGCTAGATTTTAAAATCGCGTTTTTCTCGAAAACTAAGCCTCGTAAAGAGAAAAGGGCTTTTATTTGGAATGTCCCCCATATCTCGAAAGCCAAATGAGTTAAATGAAAACCGACAACGGTTTTGGAACAAGGAAGTCATAGTGAGTCATCTGCGGAAAAATAAATGCGAAAATCGCTTAAATAAAATTTTAATCGTCCATATCTCGAAAACTAGAAGAGCCAGAGGAAAAATGACTGCACCAAAGGTCAAAACCCACCACCGATACCCCGATACCGAAACTAAATTTTGACTTGCGTTGCTAGATTTTAAAATCGCGATTTTCTTGAAAACTAAGCCTCGTAGAGAGAAAAGGGCTTTTATTTGGAATGTCCCCCATATCTCGAAAACTAAATGAGTTAAATGAAAACGGACAACGGTTTTGGTACAGGGAAGTCATAGTGAGTTATTTGTGAAAAAATAAGTGCGAAAATCGCTTAAATAAAATTTTAATCGTCCATATCTCGAAAACTAGAAGAGCTAGGGAAAAATGACTGCACGAAAGGTCAAAAGGCACTACCAATACCCCGATAGTGAAACTAGATTTTGACTTGCATTGCTAGATTTTAAAATCGCGTTTTTCTCAAAAACTAAGCCTCGTAGAGAGAAAACGGCTTTTATTTGAAATATTCCCCGTATCTCGAAAACTATATGAGTTAAATGAAAACGGTCAACGGTTTTGGAACAAGGAAGTCATAGTGAGTCATCTGCGGAAAAATAAATGCGAAAATCGCTTAAATAAAATTTTAATCGTCCATATCTCGAAAACTAGAAGAGCTAGAGGAAAAATGACTGCACCAAAGGTCAAAACCCACCACCAATACCCCGATACCGAAACTAAATTTTGACTTGCATTGCTAGATTTTAAAATCGCCATTTTCTCGAAAACTAAGCCTCGTAGAGAGAAAAGGGCTTTTATTTGGAATGTCCCCCATATCTCGAAAACTGAAAGAGTTAAATGAAAACGGACAACGGTTTTGGAAAAGGGAGGTCATTGTGAGTCATCTGTGGAAAAATTAGTGCGAAAATCGCTTTAATAAAATTTTAATCCTCAATATTTCCCAAACTAGAAGAGCTAGAGGAAAAATGACTGCACCAAAGGTCAAAACCCATCACCAATACCCCGATACCGAAACTAAATTTTGACTTTCTTTGCTAGATTTTAAAATCGCGTTTTTCTCGAAAACTAAGCCTCGTAAAGAGAAAAGGGCTTTTATTTGGAATGTCCCCCATATCTCGAAAGCCAAATGAGTTAAATGAAAACCGACAACGGTTTTGGAACAAGGAAGTCATAGTGAGTCATCTGCGGAAAAATAAATGCGAAAATCGCTTAAATAAAATTTTAATCGTCCATATCTCGAAAACTAGAAGAGCCAGAGGAAAAATGACTGCACCAAAGGTCAAAACCCACCACCGATACCCCGATACCGAAACTAAATTTTGACTTGCGTTGCTAGATTTTAAAATCGCGATTTTCTTGAAAACTAAGCCTCGTAGAGAGAAAAGGGCTTTTATTTGGAATGTCCCCCATATCTCGAAAACTAAATGAGTTAAATGAAAACGGACAACGGTTTTGGTACAGGGAAGTCATAGTGAGTTATTTGTGAAAAAATAAGTGCGAAAATCGCTTAAATAAAATTTTAATCGTCCATATCTCGAAAACTAGAAGAGCTAGGGAAAAATGACTGCACGAAAGGTCAAAAGGCACTACCAATACCCCGATAGTGAAACTAGATTTTGACTTGCATTGCTAGATTTTAAAATCGCGTTTTTCTCAAAAACTAAGCCTCGTAGAGAGAAAACGGCTTTTATTTGAAATATTCCCCGTATCTCGAAAACTATATGAGTTAAATGAAAACGGAACAAGGAAAAATAAAAGCGAGAAATAAATTTTGGAAATTTCGTTTTTTAAACCTGGACTATTTTTTAAATTTTGGCGATTTTTTCTAATTTTTGTCGATTTTCACAAATTTTTACAAGTTTCTCAATTCTGGCAATTTTTGACGACTTTTTGAAATTTTAATGATTTTGGTAATTTTTTTCAAATGTTGACAATTTTTTCAAAATTTTTACGATATTTCGCAAGTTTGGCAATTTAGTCTAATTTTTGACGATTTTTTTTTTTTTAGATTTTGACTATTTGGTCAATTTTTTCAAATATTGACGATTTTTTCAAGTTATGACGATTTTTTTCAAAATTTTTACAAAATTTTTCAATTTTGGCATTTTTCAGATTTTTTTCAATTTTTGACGGCTTTTTGAAATTTTGACGATTTTGGTAATTTTTTCAAATATTGAAAATTTTTTCAAGACGAGTTTTTCAAAATATTTACGATATTTTGCAATTTTTGCGATTTTGTCTAATTTTTGACGTTTTTTTTTTTAAATTTTGGCTATTTGGGCAATTTTTTCAAATATTGACGATTTTTTCAAGTTATGACGATTTTTTCAAAATTTTTACAAAATTTTTCAATTTTGGCATTTCTTCAAATTTTGGCGATTTTTTCTAATTTTTGCATTTTTTTTGCGATTTTTTCTGGTACTATTTGAAACTTTTTTTAATTTCAGCGATTTTTTGAATCCATGTGCGCGCACATGTTCATGTGCTTTCCGCTTTTTAGAAAAATGTTTATATTTTTGGCTCGCTTGAGGGCTTTTCCATCCCTGATTGTAGCTTATGTTATATATTAAGATTTTTGTAAACAAATGGTTTTTTAATCAATTGTAATTAGTTTTTTTTTACATTAGTGTGATTTCATTACCATTAGTAATGATTTTTCTAATGAAAAATATTTCATTACCATTAATTTCATTTCATTTCATTGTCATTAGTATGAACTAATGGTAATGAAATTTCAATGGTAATGAAAAATTCCCATGTATGATCTATTCGAACTTTTTTGGCTGACCTGTGCGGTCTTTGTCTTCCGTGTGAAAATCACCACTTCTGAACCGCACAAACCATCTTTAGCACGTTGAAATCAATGGAACATATTCAATTGAAGAAGTAAAGCAAAACTTTTCGCAATTGATGTTTTTTTGGCACCAAATTCGAGATATTTTAAGCAAAGAAAAACTTTGTTGTTTACCCTATTTCGTTCAATGACCAAGTGAGAATTAATGACAGATGTTTACTATATTTTACGAAATGTTGTAACGTGCAAAAAGGTTTTTTAAATATATAAATATTTTGTAAAAATACAAAATATATTTGTTTATTCTACAAAAAATATTAATGATTAAATCTAAAATATTTGTAAAATATACAAACGAAATCGTTAAATAAAAAAAATTTGTATGTTTACTAAATGGTGTTTGGTAATATTACGATATTTTTGTACATTATACAAACAATTTTCATTAAACTTTATTTGTATAATTTACGAAATTTTTTTAATCTAATCAATTTTTTACCATCAACTTAGTACAAACATTTTGTAGTATTACAATTTTTTTGTATTTTATACTAAAAATAATTTACAAAATCGTGTTTGTATTATTTACGAAATTTGTAAATTTATGAAATTTGTTGTATACAAAATATTTGTAATATAAACCAAAGGTTTGTATATTGTACGAAAAAATATTTACGAAAAATATTTTCGTATTTTTAAACATGGATTATTATGAGTGTATTTTAGCGGTATTGCCTGCCAACCCTGTATAAATGTCTTTTAAATAAGGCATGTATAAGCTTAGCAATCCTTTGGAAAAAATACTCTTATCCAACACTTTTTCACAAGTTGTTTTGTTGGTATTAAAAAAAAGTAGGAGTAAAAAATAAGAATATTGCCCAAATTGTATGTAGAAATATTACAAAAAAATTATTTTCGATCTAGAAGAACTCAAATTCGGAATTGTAACTAATTTTTTTTGTATATTACGATATCTAATGATATATTTAAAATACTATTATTTGAAAATTTAATTTGCAGATGCTGTTGACAGAAAATGGTTTAAATTTTTTTACGATCTGTAAAAAAAATATTTATAACTAAGGCCCGTTAACTTATCTCAATTTATACCCTGGTTAAGACCTCTACTAGCCTTAACCACTGGTAAACATATTTTTTGAATAACTTATCTAAATTCTAACCACGCATTTCTTCTAACCAATCCTAAAATTTAACCATAGAAATTTCTGTGGTTAAGAAACTGAACCAATGCTATTTTAGAACAATTCACCCTACATAAGATATTTTAATACATTAGACTTGTAATGGTGATTTTTAAAAAAATTTAAAGCGCAGCATGTAAGTATTTTCGATGTGCATTTCCCACGCTTTACCAAAACTTATAAAAATTGCATCAGTACTTAAAATCGTGCACAAATTTTTGCTATATAGGTATTAGGTTTTTGTGATAGCTTACAGAAATTGGCCTCATATAAGGAAATAGGAAAAATTTATTTTTTTTTTGGTTTAGGGAGCCAAAATCTGTCTTGAATAATTAAAACCAAAAATGGTGACCAATATTACAACAATTTGACACGAATTATACACCTCTACAAAATGAAAAGTCACTGTTGGTAGAAGCTTGATACATACTTTTAGTATTTTACTTGCTGATTCCAAATCTCTATTCAGAATTCTCTATCACCTCTCAATTTTGAGAAAATCGTGATTAAAAACGCAAAAAATAGCTTTCTACGAATTTTAAAATACTATACAAAACGCATTCAAATAGCTTAAGACTTTTTGTAATAATAATATAATAATAATAATAATAATTTTTCTTTATTTTCCAAATTATGTTTTACAATTAATGCTTATATCAAAGGCCTTGCAACTCTCTCAATATTTTTTATTTGAAAAAATATTAGGCGGCTTGGAACAGGAACGAACTCCGACTGGTTAATCAGGGATGGAAAAGGTTCACTTAATCGGGCTCTTATACCAAAAAATGTTCGATCGCTCTTACATATTTAAAAATGTAAGTAACTAAAAAATAGCTTTCTCTTTGGCTCGTTAAAAAACATAAAAATGAAATATTTAGATATTAGCAAATATTAGCACAAATTGCGAAAAAAAACACATTTGCAAATAGCGAAATTTTTGCAACAATATATTCGCTTGCAGAATGTCGATCGCTGATTACCTCTTTTAATTCATTTTCTGTACCATAAATCCTTTTTCGCATTCCGCCGTTATTTTGCAATTTTTAAGTGCGGTGTTTTTAAATATATAACCTAGGGATTCAATTTTTGTACCATAAAGTCTTTTTTCAAATTCCGCTATTATTTTGCAATTCTTTACGTGCGTTTTTTTAAATTTATAATCTAGGGGCTAGTTGCAAAAAAATCGAGCAAAATAAAATTTGTAAAAAGGAAAATGTTTGCATCAATATATTTGTTTGTAGAATCTATATCGCTGATTACGTTTCCTAATTAATTGTTTGTACCCAAAGTCTTTTTTCGCGTTCCGCTTTTATATTACAATTTTTTAAGTACGTTTCTTTTTAATTTATTATCTAGGGACTATAACACACATTTCATACAACAAAGTTTGGTGGCTAGTTGCAAAAAATATCGCGAAAAATAAAATTTGCAAAAAGGATAAATTTTTTCATCAATATATTTGTTTGCAGAATGTAAATCGCTGATTAAGTTTTTTAATTAATTTTTTGTACCATAAAGCCTTTTTTCGCTTACCGCGATTATTTTGCAATTTTTTAAGTGTGATTTTTTTAAATTTATAATCTAGGGTCTATAGTACCAATTTTATATACAAAAGTTTGGTGCTTAGTTTGCAAAAAAAAAAAAAAAATAAATTGCGAAAAAAATATTTGCAAAAAGGAAAATTTTTGCGTCATTGTATTCATTTGCAGATTGTTAATCGCTGATTGAGTTTTTTAATTATTTTTTTTCTACCACAAAGTCTTTTTTTCGCCTTCCTCTATTATTTTGCAATTTTTTAAGTGCGGTTTTTTAAATTTATAATCTACGGAGTATAATGCCCATTTCATAAAACAAAGTTTGGTGGTTACTTGCAAAAAAAAATTTTTGGCATCGTTTGCAGAATGTAAATCTTTTAATTAATTTTTTGAACCCCAAAGCCTTTTTTCGCATTCCGATATTATTTTTCAATTTTTTACGTATGGTTTTTTAAAATTCATAATCTAGGGCTATAATACTGTTGGAATAGTATAATTCCATAGTATAGTTCCATTCTTGATTTTTATAACTAAATTATGATTTTCCATCCCTGGTTACAATCGATGTTTGAGTCATACAAAGAGCGCACATAATGACCCTGCAAACATTTAAAAGATACATTCCAAGAAGATTGTCATTTGAATGAAAATAATCAAGAAGTATTTACTTTGAAATTGTCTTCCTTTTATCACTTGGAAGATAATTCGGCGATATTTGGAAAAAAATAATTCGAACATTTTATCTTTTGTCATAACTTTTTATGACAATATTGCGGCAATAGCACCTTTGTATCATTTGGAAGATAAAGCAAATTTGTTTGAAATCTTTTATCAATTTGGAAAAAATTAAAACTAAATTTGTACAAAAACAATCGAACAATATATAGGAAATAAACTCGTGAAAAGTTAAGATTAATTGCGCGGGAAAAATCGGCTAAGATGAAATCAAGATAATTTATAAGTTGGTCAATGGATTATGTATGCAGATATTGTTTTTCAGGCTTAAATTTAATAATGAAAAAATTAAATCTTTTTTTTATTGTACTGGGAGTTTATTTAGCGATGTCCCTTTTATCTTCCCTATGAGTTATTGCTTTCATATTTCCTGGATGTATTGTTTTAGTGTAACAGTTGTTTCCGACTTCCGGAATACGAAATTGATATTGCCGGAAATAAATGTTTTCTTCCTGGCGATATGTTCGGAGAATCTTCTTCGTATTGCCGTGTTTGCTGGGCGATATTGGTTTGAGTATGTTCCTGTTCCAAGGCACATAATAGAACAAATGCTTTCTCAGTGATAGAGAGTCCCCCAATCTCTTTATTATGTATACTCTTTGCTTATATGCTTATATATACAACAATATAATATGAAACATATTTGTGTTAATATAAAACAAACAATTTTAAGAATTTAATAAAGAAAAGGATAATGACAATGTTTTATTAAAACGTCCGTCTTTTTGTTACGATGGTAGTAAAGAATGAATTTTGTTCTCTAAAATACATAGGACAACATTTTCTTAATTTGTGTACCGTTATAGGAACAAATTCTTTTGAAAACCACTCTCAAAAAAACAATTGTTCCATCAATTTCGGGTAACTTACATTTAAGAATTTGGAATCAGCGTATCAAATTCAAAATGAATCATGTATCAAAGCTCAAGACTACTGAATAAAGTACAAGACTAATGAATTTAATTCTTAAATATAAAAAAACGCATAGAAATCACTCTCGAATTTATAAAATGTGAACCAACCATGTTTTAAATATTTTAAAAGTATGTGAGGAACCCCTGGACAACCCAGAGTTTTGACTCGCAATTACAAAAAGATACAAAATCATGCACAGCGATTATTTTTCTACTCACTTTGATGTGCTGATCACATAAATTGCCTTAATTTAATAATCTATCACAAAATTTCCACTATTTTTTTTTAATTTTATGCGCGAATGTTTCCGCGGTTGTCTCGATTAGCACGAAATACTTATTAATAGTTCCAATAATCCACTTTTATTTTATAGACTTACCAAATGGATTTAATTAAATCACCTCTCGTAGTATGCAAAAAGACACAATCATTTTATAGCATTTAGCGACCGTGAATCTTAAAAAAAACGACGTGGTCAAGTGTATTATTTTTTTTATGACCAGAAACACACAAATAACCGTGAGAAAAACTTTTAATTTTCCCGTATTGAAAAAAAAAATTTTTGTTATTAACTTTTGTTTTTCTTTTTGTTTTTATTCTGACATTTCATACTAAGGTTAACTACCCAGAGTTAAAATATTGATAAGTTATTATGGTTAAATTTTTATAGGGATAAATATTTAGTATTGGTTAGTTACCCATGGTTAAGGTAAAGTTAACTTCTCGAGAAAAGTTAATGGGCCTAAATCAAATTGAGTTAAAAAACAGTAAAAAAATTTTTTTTTTGTGCCCGAGCTGGGATTCGATAATAGTACCTTAATCACATATATAATTATGTGTGGGGTTATATATGACAATATATAATTACATATTTAAATATTATTAATCCCAAGTTGCAGTTAACATAACTTTCAGGTGCTTTTGGCAGAAAATGGGTTAATTTTTTTAAGATCTTTAAAACAAATATTTACAAGTAAATTAAATTGAGTTTAAAAAGCAAAAAAAAAAAGTTTTTTGTGCCCTAGCTGGGATTCGATAGTAGGGTCTCTCAGATAATATGTGACTATATATAATTATATATTAAAAACAAAGAAAATATTACTGACGTGGGACCATATATAATCATATCTCAAATTATATTGTTAATCTGGCACCAATATGGAAATATATGTAATTATATCTTATAGCATTTAATATAATATATAATCATATATAAAAAAATGTTACATCAAATTTTTATAAGAGGGCATACATTATTATATATCAAAATATATGGCTTATATGCCACCATATGTAATCGTATATTATGTTTATATGATCATTTATAATTATATATGACAATAGATCTACCATATCTTATTCCATGTGGCATATATGGTTCATATCTAATTTTATAAAAGACAATATATAAAAATATATGGTTATATAAGGTAGCAGATAAGAAACATATAATTATATATAACTATTCATGACAATATATATACTCACATATTATAAGATAAAACAATATATTACTATATATGAATATATATAAATTTTTTTGATCGGGAACTCAAAAAAATTCATGTCAAATATAAAGTTATAGAAATATCTTTCACTACACTGAAAATATTATTACAGTAACTGACTGTAGTTTATTTAAAAAGTTATCCGTACATTTATTTTTAAATGATTATTGAGTTAAAATAAAAAAAATATATATTTTTTAACTGTTTTTGTCGTTTATTTAAAAAATAAATTACATAGAAATACGGATTTTCTGTTACAGTTAATATTTTTATTTAAAATGTTTTGTTAACAAAAGAATTCCTTTTAGATTTCTAGGACAGTTAAAAAAATGAAATAAACTAAATATCATTTATTCTTACGGATTTTGTAGTTAATTTTTTGAAATTTAAAAAAACGAAATAAATGAAAAATCATTATTTTTTAAGGATTTTGTAGTTTATTTATTAACATTTAGAAATAAATGAAAAGTTCTTTTGATTTAAATGAAAAGTCAGTAGACCGGTTTTCAAGTGATTTTTCATCTATTTTAAATTACATTATCAGTTAATTTAAACTACAAACTATTTTGTGTGTAGGACCAAAAATAAAACCGATTAATTAAAAATTTCAAATTTCAAAAACGAAAGTGCTTTAAACATTTGTAATAAGTTTGCAATAAATTTCCAAGAAAACATACAAAAAATAATTCATAATTGTAACATAAAAACTATAAAATGCTCGAATACAAGAATAAGAAATTCAATATACGTTACACCGACAAATGAAATGGAAATTTATACAATACTAAAAAACTTAAACGTTAAAAAAAGCCCTGGTTTTGACAAAATAAGGCCAAAAGATATAAAATACAATGCTGATATTTTAACACCTATTATAACCAACTTCATAAACTCGAGTATATTTAACGCAAATATACCCGAATTACTCAAAACGTCACTTATACGACCTATTTATAAAAACGGTACGAAAAATGACTGTAACAACTACAGGCCTATAGCAATTTTAGCAGTTGTCGAAAAAGTACTGGAAGAAATCATAGTCAGAAGGCTGACTGATTTCCTACAAAGATATAAGATCATAAATGAGAGTCAATTTGGTTTCCAAAAAGGAAAAAATATAAATATGCTCCTCGGAAACTTTTCCAGCTACATAAACAAATGCTTGAGCGAACACATTCACTGTCTAGTGTTATTTATAGACTTTAGTAAAGCGTTTGACACACTTTCACACTGTAATCTTCTCGATATATTAGAACGAAATGGAATAAGAGGTATATGTTTGGATTGGTTTAGAAACTATCTGGAGTTAAGGTCATACTGCGTGAAACTCAATGATACTCTAAGCAATAACATGCCCGCAAACTACGGTGTACCACAAGGTTCCAAACTTGGACCCATTCTCTATTTAATTTATGCAAATGACATGTTAAAAATGCTTAAAAAAAGCAAAACGTTTGCATACGCTGATGATACAGCAGTTGTGGTGACCCACAAAGATGTCAAAACCGCTGTTGCAATCATGCAAGATCAACTGGATGTAGTAACAAAATGGTGCCACGATAATGGACTTGTTATAAATGCCTCAAAAACCAAAATCATGCATATAAAGGCGCCACACTTCAGATACGTTAACATCGACTTAAAATTTCATGATTTCAAATGTCTTCATAATACAAACAATAACCAATGCATCAGTAGTACGTGCAATGTAAATATAGAGTTGGTGAATACCTACAAATATCTTGGGATATATGTCGACCAGAACTTTAAATGGTTGACGCACATACAAGAACTTCGAAAAAAACTGCGGAAAACGGCATATAGTTTGTACCACCTAAGTTATTCGGCTCCTTTCGAGGTCTTAAAGCAAGCATACTTTTCTTTAACAGAATCTTATATTCGACACGGTATTACTGCTTGGGGAAGCGCAACGTATTGTGGTTCACTTCAACAAAGCCAAAATCAAATACTCAAAATCCTGTGGAAAAGCAAACTACGTAAAAATAATTACAGCAACTTACACAACAACCTCACTGGTAACATCAACCATAACAATCTGATTAATATTAACATCAACCACAACGATATTGTTACCATCAACAACAACAATCGAATAAACAACAACACTTCTTCAACAAACAACAATGTCATCCACAACAACAATTATACATTCAACAATACCAACATGGTCAATGAGAACAACGTTAACGCCAATAACATCAACAACAACAATCTGACTAATATCAACAATACTAACGTTATAAACAACAATCTCGTACACGGAATTAATAATAACAATCTCACCAACGTCAACAATACCAACTTTAGAAGCAACAATCACGTCCACAGCAATGGCTCAACAAACAACAATGTTATCCGCAACAACAACAGTTATACGACTAACAACGCCGACGTCGCCAATGACAACAACGCTAACGCAAATACCAATAACAGCAACAATCTCACCAACCGTACCAACAACATTTTCATCCAAAACAACAGCAACAACATTCGTATCAACAACCATACCCCTCACAACATTGCAAGCGAGTTAAACGTTATGAATGTTCATAGTATTTATTGTTCGACTCTAATAAATGAATTCTATAACGACTCTCGCTTTCTGCAACCAATAGATCAACAACACAACACAAGACGACGAGCACAAGGCCGCTTCACAGTTAAGCGCTATAAGAATAATTATGGAAAAAATACACTTGAAGTTACACTACCAACAATTCTCAATGATTTGCCCGTAAACTTATTTAATATTAATAATAAGTTTAAAAGAAAAACATTAATACGAAAATATTTAATAGATTCGCAATGAATTCAAAATTAAGAGAAATTGTTAATTAACCCACCTTAGAAAAACGCAAAATACATGACATAAATAGTTTTAATTTCCGCAGATAAGCCTAAAGGCTTCGCGGGAATAGATTTACGAATAAATGTCAATAAAATTGTGAAATAAATAAAGAGGAAAAAAAAAAAAAAAAAAAAAAAAATTAGTTAACCCATTGACCCAAAAATGGCTATTTCTTTACGAAATTCTAAAGTCTCACCATATAGAAGTCTCTTGAAAAGTTTCTTCTTGATTCTCAATGGATCTATTATAGCTTAATCTTCAGCCATATTAATGGCTAAATTTTAACAGAAAATAGCGGTAAAAAAAAAGTAAGGAAAATAAAACTATTACTTTTATAATAAAAGAAAAACACAAAATTATTTTCCTATTTAACTACTTTTTTCTTTCAATTTTTATTTAACAAGAAAAAAATTAACTTTAACCCCTTACAACTTTGCCTGTATAAGGGTTAAAAACAAAAGTTGTACCTCAAATTAAACCTTGTAATCTTGCATACAATTTTGTGTAAACAAATCATACCATTATATAAGCACATTTTTGATAGTCAAAGGATTTTCTCGAAAATTCAAAAACGGAACCACTTCGTAATGGGTTAATAAATATAATAAGTGGCACATTAAAGCCATTTAATTTACCATTTCAGTGCTCATATTAGCTGTATTTTCGACTTAACTATATCCGTTAACTTTTAAAAAAGCACAAAGTGCATAAAAACGTTTTTTAGACGAAAACTAACATATTACTTTTCGTATGCACGTTAACTTACAACGTGGATAATTATCAACGTTGAAAACTCAACGTTTATACATTTTCACACCTAGCGTAACTTCTTCGCGTTACTACCTAAAAAGTTTTACTGACGTACGTTCGATTATACCGGAACTATCATAAACACTCACTATTTAAAAAAATTTGATACTCCAATCAGTTTAACGTAGATTTTCTATAAATACTTAACGTTGATAGGTATGAACGAAAATACAGCTATTGTAAAAATCCGATAATAAATAGCGAAGATACGGGCAACTCCATGTTTCAACTTTGACCCCAAATAACACCAAAATAGGGTCTCCGACAAAAAAAAATTTTCCTATTCAGCCTAGAAAGTACTATCTGGAGAAAAAAAATCCAATATATCGGAGCTGTGCCCCTAAACTTAACTTGTTCCAAATGTTGATTCCTTTTTTTAACATTACTTTTACAGAATGTTAAATATTTTCCTGTTTTTGTAACTTATGATTTGATATTTTGGTATGGCGATTCCTAGCTTCTAGCCATAATAGCAAATACGCCAAAATTTTGGGATCTGAAGCTGTCGAATGCCCCATTAGTGCTTCTCAATCACATTTTTTAATATGAAAATTAAATGGAAGAAAAAACATAGGTTGCCATTCCATAAATTAATGATGATGATTTCGGACCACCTCTATCCTCCTTCCCTACACTTAAAATAATAAGTCAGTAGAAAAATCTGCCAAACGGGTTTGTAATCGATTTAACTAATTTTTAACAGATTTTTAATTGAAACACTGATTTCAACAAGGATTTAAATTATCTTCATTTAACACAATACTAAAAATTCTCAGCAGTTTAATTAATTTTGAGTATTAACTTTCAAAATTATTTATAACTAATTTTTAAGAACATATTTGTTAAATTTTACACAATTTATTATTAAAATATAATTTCATGTTTCTATTATTACCCGGTAGATGGCGCCACAAATGTATCCCAATTTTTAAAGATGGCGCTATTTCTTTCCCTCCCGATTTTTTTAAATGACCCATATATTAAAAACTAAGAGAGATAGAGCAAATTTGACGAAAATTTCGGCTACCCCTTGCTACGTCATAGCCCCGTGAAAATTGTATTTCTATCCAAAAATTTCTCTTAGTAGGGCCTTTGGCCCTTATAAATTAAAAAAAATGTCCATTTAATAAAATGGCGCATATCTCGAAAACTAAGCGAGATAGAGAAAAACGGACAAAATGTTTGTTCCTTTGGAGTATCCTTACATAGCCTTAGATGATATGGACCAGGTCCAGGGAGGGTCCCGAGAAGCTATAATTTGAACAAATTTTACGATCAGTATAATTATAAATAAAACTGTAGTTTCACTAATTTTTTACATAAGTTTAAATTTGTTAAATTTAACAAACTATATGTTAAAATAAACAAATTTTATATTAAGCCAAAAAACAGGAATAAGTTTAGTGAAAGTAACAAATTTTTCTGTTCAGCCAATAGACATATTATTTTGACAGACAGACACATTATTATTTCATTAAAAAATACCGATTATAATCTATTTTCGCATAAAAAGGGTTTTGATTTTTTTCGCAAAACTGGTATCAAAAGTTGTGTAACGAAAATCTTACTGAAACAGAACCATTTAAGTACGTCATTGCATTACCAAGATGCAAATTTTGACCTTTTTTCCAAAATAAGTCTGAAAAGTTTATCCTTAACGGGCCTATTAATATTGTATGCTCTATGGAATAATATCCCACCAAAATCTTTCATTACCCAATAAGTGGTTAAATAATGACACTAATATTTTTTATTACTTAAAATTCGGCCTCAGTACTAGTAATTTTTGTTAAACGAAGTTGTTTTTATAAGCAGCCTAGCTTATGCGCAACTTAGTATTTAATTTAAAAAATTATGTGATATTGGTAATTACTTACCTGGGAAAGTTTTTTGTTCCAAAGAATCCGTTGTAGAATAGCTTCCCAACAAAATTTTCTGTTCCAAAAAATCGGTTTAAAAATAGCTACCCAGGAAAATTTTCTGTTCCAAAGAATCGGTTGTCGAATAGCTACTTTTCATTTACAACCCTTTCTACTGTCGATTCTAACACTTCTATAGCTCCAAAGTGGAACCGGTTGCAAAAGAATCAGTTCTGGAACTAGTTCTAGGACTGATTTTCCGTTAGTCTATGTTATCATAGTTCCGGAACTAGTTCCATGGAATCGGTTGCAGTGGAACCAGTTGCAGAACTAGTGTGGTTTGAAACCGATTGTAAAAAATTTTCCAGGGCATTTACAACTCCCGCCCGGGAATTTCCGAAACTTAAACCCTATACAGGGCGTAATTTCGAGTTTAATTTTTATTAATTTTTGAATATCATTTTTTTCTGGGAAGCTTTCGTTTCGTGAATTTGCGTGATTCACGCGTGAGTGTGACTGAAAGTTCAATTTACTCTCGTGAGCGTGAGTGAGTGTGAGTAGTAATTTTTTTATCGTGAGTGATTGTGCGAGATTAGAATTTTTATCGTGAGCGTGAGTGAGTGTGAGTGAAAATTCACTCACGTGACCAGATCTAACTCATAATGCCAGTGAACTGCGGCAATGCTGTCAAATTTGTTTCCTGAATTCCGCGAAAATCATTCATTATTTTGCAAATTTGTTATTGAGTTTTGTTTGGAGGTAGCTCCTGTGTATTTAGAAACTTTTCACTTCTTGTCGACAGTGAGAAATAAAGTAAATAGAAAACCCTATTTTATCACCAAAATGTCGCACTGCGTTAAAACACTGTCGACACTGCTTTTATCTGGTTGGGCTATTGAATTCAGTAATTAAACAAATCGAATGAAGAAAAATGATTAAAGTGTTTTAAAATTAAATCGAATAAGACCAATTAAGAATTCATTCGAGTTCTAAAATTGTAGTTTGAGACTACAGTCATTCCATAGTATATCAGACATGAAAATCAAATGAAGGACTAAATTCTTTAGAAGCTCTGTCTACTATATATTGTATCCTATTGGTATTGTATGCATGTTCGTTAAGTTTTATATTTCCTTTTCCTTAAAAAAACATAATCCATTAACATGAAACTCTGATTATTCATTCTCGACGATGTTGTTTTATTCTGTATATACTTCGGCTCTTTGGTTTTGGTTTAGCATTAATATACCGTTATGGATGGACATGGGCGGATGTTCACAATCGTAAATTTGCACAGAAAAATTTAAAACCTTTTAGGATTAACTCGTGTTTACAATACTTAAAGGGTTCATAAAATTTCATAAAAATTTAAAACCTTTAAGGATTAACTCTTGTTTTCAATACTTAAAGGGTTCAATGTTTTGTTGACTTTCATACAGAATTTTGGCACAATGACTGATTTTACTAAAGTAAATGTTAAAACACGCTGTGGATAATATGTGAGATAAAATTTTTAAAACCACCCAACTTATAACAAACTCCTTCATCTCCATCCACACACAATATGTTTTTGTAAAATATACGAAATTTTTGTGTGTATTTTATGAAATATGTTTTATATTTCATTAAGATTTTCATTCTTTTGCAACGAAAATATTTCTTAAAATGTAGGAAATCTACGTTATATCATTAAAATTCAAACTGATTGAATCCACATTAGGTAGTTAGTTCTTGGTTATAATGCAATTCATTCACAAGACAAATTCTAGTTTTACAAAAATTTTTATGAGTTTGGAATTCTCAAAAATTGGTCACAATGCTACCACTGTTCAATGACGTTTCGCTGGAATTCCATTGAAAATTTATAATGAATGTATAATTAAAAATAGTTTCATAAAAATTCTGTAGCTTTTCACAAAATTAATTAAATTTTTCATTTACCTCGTGAAGAAAACTTCATTAGTTCAGTGAAAATTTTCAATAAAACTCTTCAACGATAATTCTCTTTGTGTTCAATTAAATTTAACCTAGAAAAGAAATTTAAAAATCAGTAAAAATTTAAACAAATTTGCGAAGTTTTGTGAATCGTATGTCTTTTGGTTGAAAATATATGAACAATTCCTAAAAACTTTTAATATTTGGGGTAAAAAAGTGATTTTCGTTATGAGGGCACATTGGGTCATACGATATAAATAAAATTTAGCAATTAGTTCGAAGTAATTTCTTTTGGCTTAGGAATAACTTTTGAAACCAAATTTATCCACAGACTTGAAGACTAGCACAAAATATAAACGAAAAAAAAGTCGCTGATGACATTGTCCGAATTCTGAACATTACGCCAATTCTGAGTAAGTACAAAATTAATTTACTCTTATAGCAAATTTACACTATGATCGAAATCGAGTTAAAAGTAGATATCGACGGAAATCGAATAAAAATTTGGGATTTAAAACAGATTTCCCATAGGAAATAAAATCCCAATTTAATTTGGATTTCAGTGAAATCCAAATTGAAATCCAATTTTTCTCCCATATTTGCAGAAAAGTAAGGAAGTTTGCAGAAAAAGTGGCAACATTTAGCAGCTGTTTATCTTATAAAAAATTAATAAATAATAAATTTTAATCACTTTAAAAAAGTGAGGAATAACATAATAAAGCCTGTTATTTTTAATTGAAAGAAATATTTGAAGTTGAAAACGGCTTTTTTATTGTATCCGTCGAAGAAAAACTATGAAAAATCATTTAGTGGCGCCGGCAGGACCACCCCAGCAAAACTTTGTAATGATAGCTCGTTACCTTCTGCATTATTTCAAAACAAAAAGTAATGAAAAAACTAAAAAAAGATCTTTTCTACAAATGGTCCAGCTCGTGAGAACTCATTGCTAGACCCGAAATATTTTGGGAATCATCATAAAACAAACCAGAGTTTATTTTGATGGGGGCACTTTTTTTCCTTTTTTTCGTGAGTCGGTCTAATATACATACATTAGGCCGTAAAACCTTACAGGCAAAAAAAAAGTGCGCCGTATACCCTCTAATATGAAGTATTTTTGCAAGGCAGTTTCAAAAAAAAAATTTTTTTTTTGCCGAATGTAGGAGTCGCCATTTTACATTTTTCGTTATATCTTTGGCATTTACAGTCAGATCGTAAAGTGTAATATATCGATGTTTTTCTCTCGAGGGGACCAATGTTTTGCTCTAACGGCCATTGACCTCAAGTATCCAGTTCTATTATTTACTCACCAGATCTCCGTTGCTACCACCCTAATGTCAGAAAATTAAAGCTCGCAAAAACAGATTAAACTTTTGCGAAGGAAGTTTTTCGATAAACCCAGCAGAAATATTTTTTATTTTTTTTTTTGTTGCCGAACGTAGGAGTCGCCTTTAAAAATTTTTTTTATTGGATTTTTCCTTTATAGCAAAACACTGGTCTCCTCGAGGCAAAAAAATTGCTGTGTCACACTTTAAAATCCGACTTTAAATGCCAAAGCTGTAACGAAAAATTAAAAAAGGCGACCCCTAAGTTCGGCAAAAAAAATTTTTTTTTTAAAACGCCTTCCAAAAATACTTTATATTGGAGGGTGTACGGTGAACTTTTTTTTTTTGAGATAGTAAAAAAAAGGTACGTTCTATTATACATCCTTGGTGCTTTATATTGAACTACCCAAATGATTCCCACTTCCATTTAAAGGATTTAAATAAAAATATATATTTTTAAAGAATGTTTTATTCGAAATTGGAATTGTAAATTTTCTAACATTTAAAAACAATACCTATCATACCTCATACCTATCAACGTTAAGTATTTATTTAACAAATCTACGTTGAAGAGATTAAAGTATAACAAAATTAGTTGAGGACAGAGATGGGAAATGAGATTTTTATGTCGGTATCAAAAATTGTTTGAAGAGTACTTTTTCGTGTGTACTAAATACTAAAAAAGTGTACTAAAAAATATTTTTAACTCTTTTTAATTAATAAGAAAAAATACAATAACTTTCGATTTATGTACTTTTGTTAGCGCAATTTCGATATAACTAACATAAATATCACCATGATAGCAATTTTCATGCAAATGTAGGTTTGTATTTAAGGTTTGTTTTTTCGCATTTTATATCTATATCTATAACTACTTGTAAAAAACGATTACACTATGCGACAGTCAAAATCGGGATGGGATGAAACCAACGGGAAATGTTATATCGGTCAAAAACAAGTTATACGTGTCCCGGCGTTTCGCTGGGTCAACCCTAGGAATCGAGATATATCTTTTTTTGACATAACTCGAGAACCACTAGTCCGATTTTGCTCAAACAATTTTAAAAAAATTAAAAATTACAATTCCTTTAATCTGTTCATATAACGTTTTTCTATATACTCAACAGTTTTGCCGGTAAAAATAAATGTTTGTTACCGCTACCATAAAAATCAATAACCTTTTGTTTATTACATTTTTTTAATATTTTAGGCAAAAAATATTCTTTTCTTCATACATTTATTTTTATCGGCAAAACTGTTGAGTATATAGAAAAACGTTATATGAACAGATTAAAGGAATTGTAATTTTTAATTTTTTTAAAATTGTTTGAGCAAAATCGGACTAGTGGTTCTCGAGTTATGTCAAAAAAAAGACCACCAAAGGTCAAATCGATATATCTCGATTCCTAGGGGGACCCAGCGAAACGCCGGGACACGTATAACTTCTTTTTTACCGATATAACATTCCCCGGTAGTTTGAACCCTTCCCGATCACTGACCCCTACCATTTGTCTCACAGTGTTATCCGTACTTACATGACTTGTTTTTATTTTTTGTTAACAAATAAATTTTAAACATTTGGGACCGCCTTTGGACGAAATCTGTTTTCGTATATGGGCTTGCCCGGAACGCGAAATAGAGCAATTACCTTGAGTGGCATGCGCTCCCTTTACTGACAACCACATAATTCATTTGTTAGCATTTGTTGTTTTTAATATTTTATCAATTTTAAAATACTAAAATTTCAAAAAATTCTATGACAAATAGTATCATCTTTCTTTGATTTGAAAATAATTTAAAACAGAAAGTGATATTAATTTATGATCTAGAGTCAAACTAAAAAGAACATTCATTTACAAATATTTTTGTTTACATTTAAAAGAGAAAAGCCAAGAATTTTCAAGGCAGCATTTTTATAACTACTTAATTTTTAAGAAGCTAAATCAATAACTATTTAAAATTTTTATAAATGCTTAAATTTGTATGGAATATTTATATAAAATCTGAAAAAAAAACAAACCTTTAGTAGCCCAAAAAAGATTTGTATATTTTGCTTAAGTGCACTTAAAATAATACTTCAATAGAAAAATCTGTGTCAAATCGATTTGACCAATTTTTAACAAATTTTTAGTTGAAACACTGATTTAAACAAAAGATTTTATTTATCTTCATTTAACACTATACTAAAAATCCTGAGTACTTTAACTAGTTTTAAGTTTTAATTTTCAAAACTATTTATAACAAATTTTTAAGAACCCATAAATTTCCCTTTCCCTCTTGATTTTTTAAAATGGCCCATATCTCGAAAACTAAGAAGGATAGAGCAAAATTGACGAAAATTTTGACTACCCCTAACCATATAATACCCTAGCGAAAGGGGTTATCTCTATCCTAAAATGGACCATGGTGGGGCCTTGGACCCTCGGGAATTTCTGAAAAATACTTTCCACTTCATAAAATAGCCCATATCTCGAAAACTAAGCGAGATAGAGAAAAACGGATAAAATGTTTGTTCCTATGGAGTGTGTTTGTTACACATTTTTTTCTAATTTGAGGACCCCTAACAAGAATCTGAAGTCAAAATAACAATACATCCGTAAACAAAAAGTCGGTAGTGAAAGTGCTAAATCGGAAACATAATTTATGTTTCCATTTATTTTCATAACAAAACAAATGTTTAAACAATTTTCTGTGAAAAGTGGTAAATCTCTATAATTGAAAAAAATTATAAATGAAAACACTGTTGAAAAATAAACAAACAATGACAACATTTTTCGAACACATCACTTGTACAAATTGCTATAAACCCGGATAATAGCAATATCATATTTTATCACGCTAAATGCATTTTAAAATATCTAGATTTTATGAGAAAATAGCGAAATAGCCTTGAGTTTTTATGACGATGCAAGAGTATCAAATGCGATCCGGGAGTACTACAGTACTTTTTGGAATCAAATAGTATCAAAAAAAGTACGATCGTATCAACTTTCCCATCAGGGGTTGAGGATATTTGATGCAAAATTAATGATGATAAAATCACGTTTTTAGTACTGTTAGATCATTCAAAAGCCTTTGGTACAGTTTATCATGCCACACTGTGTAAGAAGCTAAAGCTTTTCTTATTTCAATATACTTAAGTGACAGATATAAAGCTGTCTTTGATGGTACCAGACACTCATCTTGGTTGGGAGTAACAAAGGGGTTCCACAATGATCAATTCTTGGGCCACTTCTATATTCGATGTACTCCAATGATTTACCAAAACAATTAAAATTTATAAATGTACAAATGTATGCCGATGATGTAGCTGTTTACAGTCTCTACAGTCAATGATTGCATAATTAAAGTTAATTCAGACCTGTTAAAGATATACATATGAGTGGGCGATTGCAAATGGATTACGTTTAAACTCCACTAAGTACATCCTGGGGGTTAGTCATTACTTTTTGTAATTAATTACACATGCAATTACACCATTGCATGTAATTGTAATTAAAAAAACTCAATTACAATTACATATTATTTGTAATTGTAATTGAAAAAATTTCAATTACACATTACATGTAATTGTAATTGAAAAAATTTCAATTACACATTACATGTAACTGTAATTAAAAAATGTCAATTACAATTACGTGTAATTGTAATAGAAAAATTACAATTACATGTAATTGAAAACGAAGTGCTTCAATTAAGTAATTATAAAAAAGTAAGTAATTATTTTTTTTTATGTATTTATTGTGGAGGAAGTAATTACCCGAGTAAAAAAAATTATATATAATCATATGTGGCATATATTACAATATATAATTAGACATGTCGTTATGTATATCCATATATAATTATATATGACGTCTTTTTCCAAAAATTTTCTTTATATTATGCCATATATAATTTCATCTAATTAGATACCGGCCTTTATAATATTGGATATGGTATATATGATTATATATTACATAGCATGGCTGATCTTATTGCATATATAGTTGTATATCTTAATATATATGGTGGCATTTTAGCAATATATAATTATATATGGTATCATTTAAACAATATATAACTATATATGGGGCCAGTTAAACCATATATTATGATATATGTTGCCATTTAAACTATATATGGTCATATATGGTACCTCATGATCAAAATTTGTAATACAATTCCAGATATGATAATATATGATACTATATATAGTGCCATATATATTTATATATGCCCGGTGAAAAATGTCCATATGTGAACATTTATGGTTCAACCATATATGTATGGATCCGAAAAATGAGGTAACACCTAAGTATATGTTCATATATGGACATATATGAACATATACATTTATTAAATATATGCGAAGACATGCGAACGTTGCTGTCCTTTATTATAAGGTTGTACGATAGATATAAATTTATGTATGACATTCAAATTAGGCACTACATATGTTCCTTTTTTATTCATGGCATTAAATATAATTCCATATTTATCCAAATATGAGTTCCTTTTACATATATGGAAAAATGTATTCTTCGAAATATGTTCATATACAAGTCCCTTTTGCATAAATTGAATAACATATACTTTCATATTTGTCCATATATGAGTGCCATTTCCATATATGTATGAAATAACAGATGCTTCCATATATGTCTGTATATGAAATTTTTTCCATATATGGAATCACATATACTTCCATATATGTTCATATAAAATCCATATACAGGTTGGTTGAAAAGTTTCTGCGCTCGAAATGAAAGAATAATGTTTTTGTTACGAAATATATTTTTTTATTCAATATAATCTCCTAGAAGCTCAATACACTTGTTCCAATTATCTTCCAATAATTTTATCCCATCCTTATAATGGTTTTCCGGAAGCTCTGCAAAATAACCGTCTACGTCTGCTATGGCCTCTTCATTCGACGAAAAATGCTTTCCACGAAGGAATTGTTTGAGATTTCTGAAGAGATAGTAGTCACTGGGAGCCAAATCTGGTGAATACGGTGGATGTTCAAGCAATTTGTACTTTAATTCTTTGAATTTAGCCATCGTCAAAACACTTTTGTGAACAGGTGCATTGTCTTGATGAAAAATTATTTTTTTTATTCTTTAAACCAGGTCTTTTCTCACGAATTTTTTCATCCAGCTGATCCAAAAGGCCGCAATAATATTCAGAGCCCGAGTAAAAAAAATTATATATAATCATATATGGCATATATTACAATATATAATTATACATGTCGTTATGTATATCCATATATAATTATATATGACGTTTTTTCACAAAATTTTTCCTTATATTATGCCATATATAATTTCATCCAATTAGATATTGGCCTTCATAATATAAGATATGGCATATATAATTATATATTACATGACATGGTTGATCTTATTGCATATATAGTTATATATAGAACTATATCTTAATATATATGGTGGCATTTTAGCAATATATAATTATATATGGTATCATTTAAACAATATATAATTATATATGGTGACAGTTAAACTAGATATTATCATATATGGTGCCATTTAAACAATATATGGTCATATATGGTACCTCATTAATAAAATCTTTAATTCAGTTCCAGATATGATAATATATGGTACTATATATAGTGCGATATATATTTATATATGGTGCTATTTAAGCAATATATTATCATATACGGTGACATTCAAACCATATATTATCATATATGGTGACATTCAAACCATATATTATCATATATGGTACCATTTAAACCATATATTATTATATATGGTGCCATTTAAACAATATATGGCCATATATGGTACCTCATGATCAAAATTTTTAATACAGTTCCAGATATGATAATATATGATACTATATATAGTGCCATATATATTTATACATGGTGTTATTTAAGTAATATATTACTATATATGGTGCCATTTAAACCATATATTATCATATATGGTGCCATTTCAACATTATATGCTCGTATATGGGACCTCATGAACAACATTTTGAATACAGTTTCAGATATAATAATATATGCTACTATATGTATATGGTGCAATATATATTGATATATGGTATCATTTAAACAATATATTACCATATGTGGTGACATTTAAACCATACATTATGATATATGGTGCCATTTCAACAACATTTTTAATACAGTTCCAGATATGATAATATATGCTACCATATATAGTACCATATACTTTGATATATCGTATCATTTAAACAACCCGAATAAAAATAGTTACATATAGTCATATATGTGATTAAGTTATATCTGTATAAATATACAGTTTCATCCGAAGAATGGCCCGATATATTTTTATCAATTGTTTATAAATTTTTATCTAATTGTATCAGTTTAGATCAGACCTGATTAAATTATGTGTTAATCAGATGAAATTGTATCCGATTTTTGACTTGATGCAATTTTATCGGTTTATATGTAATGGTGTCATGTTTGATAGTAATTGGTTCAATTTTATATAAATAAAATATAATTGTATCCGACATTTACCTTATACAATTGTATTAAAGTTTTAAACTGATATCAGGTCAAAATTGGGATATAACTATATAATTTTGTATACAAATATATCTATTTGGACCTAAACTGATACCATGTGATATAATCCAATAAAATGGTATCAGGTCAAAAATCAGATACAATTTCATCTGATTAACACATAATTTAATCAGGTCAGATCTAAACTAATACAATAAGTTAAAAACTGATAAACAACTGATACAATTTTATCGGGCCATTTTTCGGATCAAATGGTACATGGATGCCTCTAAGTTATATATTACCATATTATTTTTTTTAATAGGGAACATACCATACATGGTGCCATTTAAACAGTACCTATATTGTCATATATGGTGCCATTTAAATATAAATATTTGGTAACTCAACTACAATATTAACTGTATTTCAGAAGCTATTAATTGCATTTCACAAATTTTAAATGTATTTCAGAAATTATGGAATGTATTTCAGAAATTATTAATTGTATTTCAGAAATAATCAAATCTATTTCAAAACTTGTTGATTGTTTATCATAGTTAATAGAGAAAAATTTCTAAATTACATTTCATAATTTCTGAAATACAATTGATAATTTCTGAAATACAGTTTGATAATGTCGGAAATACAATTAATAATTTCTGAAACAGAATTGATAAAACTGAACTTCAATTGACTAGTTCTGAAATACAATTCATAAATCTGAAAAATAATTGATAAGTTCTGAAATACAATTGATAAAACTGAAATTCAATTGATTATTTCTGAAATACAATTAATAAATCTTAAAAACAATTAATACAATTGAAATGGTGTAGAGCGTTAAAAGGATGTAAATAAAATTATTTTATTCAAAGATTTCAATTTAATAAAAAAATAAATATATAATTTTATAAAAAAATTTATAGAAAAAAAAAATTTTAATTTTATAAAAAGAAATTCATTTTGTAAAAAAAATGCATATCGAACTCGAGACCTTCTGAGTTTAAACCTTATTTTAACAAAATATTGTAATTTTTATAAAATCAGTGCTCTGCCAGTGTATTATTTTTTGAACAGTTGGCAATATATGTCTGGGATCTTATTTAATCCGAAATAAATGGAGATCTTACGTAGTACCAAATATAATGCGGCATCTAATTTTATCTGTCATTTTTATGGATAGTTTTAGATGTCAATCCCCAAATATATTGCTGTTTCTAATTCTATCTGCCATTTTAATACCTAAATAAATTGCTGGATCTAATTCGATCTGCAATTTATGGGAAAAATTAAGATTTTACCAAATCACTAAATATATCACTGGATTCAATTCGATCTGCAACTTATTGAAAAAGTTAAGATCTTACGCAATCCCGAAATATATTACTGGATCTAATTTCATCTGTTATTTTTTCATAAATTTAGATCTTACGTAATCCCCAAATATAATCCTCGATCTTATTCGATCTGCCGTTTTCCAGATAAAGTTAGATACAACTTAATCCTAAAATATATATGTGACCTTCTCCGAGAAAAGGGACCTAGTGTGTGAAAATTAAGTTTTGAGAAGAACGCATTTAAAGTTTCATTAAGCATTATCACTTTAAACACACCTTCAGTTGGGAGATGCGATTTGGTATGGTTAGGTGCCTCAACTCATTTCATCTTATTCTACACCCTTTTAGGTACCAGAATCCACTCTTAAGTCCAAACCCGTTTTTTGACACACTAGGTCCCTTTTCTGGGAGAAGGTCACATATACCTAGATCTAATTTTTCGTATAAATTTAGATCCAAGTTTATCCCCATATATATTGCTGGATCTAATTCGATCTGCCATTTTTCTGATAAATTTAGATCCAAGTTTATCCCCAAATATATTGCTGGATCTAATTTGATCTGCCATTTTTCAGATCAATTTATATCTAAGTTTATCCACAAATATATTGCTGGATCTAATTCGATGTGCCATTTTTCGGATCAGATTAGATCTAAGTTTATCCCCAAATATATAGCTAGATCTAATTCGATCTGCCACTTTTTCGGATCAAATTAGATATACGTTTATCCACAAATATATTGCCGGATCTAATTTGATCTGCCAAAATTGAGATCAAATTAGATCTAAGTTTATCCCCAAATATATAGCTGGATCTAATTGGATCCGCCATTTTTCGGATCAAATTAGATCTAAAAATATCCGCAAATATATAGCTGGATCCGCCAATTTTCGGATCAAAATAGATCTAGGTTTATCCCCAAAGATATCACTGGACCTCCCAATTTTGAGATATAAGTTGATCTTAGTTTATCCCCATATATACAATGGGATCTAATACGATATGATTGGATACACCCAATTTTGAGATCTAATTGGATCAGCTAGATATTACAGCAGATCTTAAACAATATCAAATTGGATATAATTAGATATTGCGCGAGATCGATTTTTTTTACTCGGGAGTTGATTGTTTTACCTTTCTGAAGATAATCAATCAACAAAATTCCTTTTGCATCCCAAAAAACTGATGCCATAACCTTCTTTGCTGATCGTTGTGACTTCACCTGCTTTGAAGCTGAACAACCACCTTCAGTCCAGTGTAAATGTTCTTGTTTCAATTTAGGATCATGGTGGTAGATCCAAGTCTCATCCATAGTTATAAAACGACGGAAGAAGTCGGTTTTATTCTGCTTAAAACGCTCCAAATTACGCTGAGAAATTTGTTTTCGATCCAGTTTTTGTTGAATTGTTAATGTGTGCGGCACTAACTTTCCAAACAGTTTTTTCGTACGTAATTCTTCATGTAAAATATGGAGTACTCGTTCGTCTGAGTTGGCTATGGCATTAGAAATTTCACGCTTAGTCAAACTTGAATCTTCACTAACCATATTATGTACTTGCTCAATGATTTCTGCTGTGGTTGCAGTTTTTGGTCGTCCTTGGCGTGGATCGTCTTCAAGGCTAGTACGACCACGTTTAAATTCACCAGCCCAAAATTCAACGGTGCGTTTTGATGGTGAGGACTCCTTATACACTTCTAACAACTGTTCATAAATTTCCTTTGCTTTTAAACCCTTTTAAACAAAGAATCTAATGACTGCACGATATTCAATTTTTTACATATTAAAAAAAATCAATAACACGTCAACTTCAAATGGCTTGTAAACAAAGAATGAATTGACAGAATGCCTTGCAACTTTGCATGTCTTCTCAGGACAGTTATACCAACTTGAGAAAAAAAAGTTTGGAGCTAGCAGTGCCATCTCTTGATGAGCGCAGGAACTTTTCAACCAATCTGTATGTTCATAAAAAATCCATATTTGATCATATGTGTCCATACATAAACCATATATGAACATGTTTGAGCGTATATGAGCATTTTTCACCGGGTGGTGTTATTTAAGCAATATATATATATTCGTTCTTTTTACTCCTGCAAGGAGCATAGGGCCGTAAATTATTTATTTAAGCAATATATTACCATATACGATGCCACTTAAACCATATATTATCATATATGGTGCCTTTTCAACAATATATGCTCATATATGGGACCTCATGAACTACATTTTTAATACAGTTCCAGATACGATAATATATGCTACTATATATTGTATAGTACCATATACTTTGATATATCGTATCATTTAAACAACATACCATGTATGGTACAATTTAAACAATATATTTTCATATACGGTACCATTTAAACAATATATTGTCATATATAATAACTCCTCAGAAACTACAATATTAACTGTATTTCAGAATCTATTAATTGTATTTCAGAAATTATAATTGTATTTCAGAAATTATCGAATGTATTTCAGAAATTATTAATTGCATTTCAGAAATAATCAAATCTATTTCAGAATTTGTTGATTGTATTTCATAGTTAATAGAGGAAAATTTCTGAAATACATTTCATAATTTCTGAAATACAATTGGTAATTTCTGAAATACATTTTGAGAATTTCTGAAGATTTTTCTGAGAATTTTCAGAAATATAATTAATAATTTCTGAAGTACAATTGATAAAACTGAAATTCAATTGACTAGTTCTGAAAAGCAATTCATAAATCTGAAAAATAATTGATAAGTTCTGAAATACAATTGATTATTTCTGAAACACAATTGATAAATCTTGATACAATTGGAAATGGAGTAGAGCGTCAAAAAGATGTAAATAAAATTATTTTATTAAAAAAATTCAATTTAATAAAAAAAATATAATTTTATAAAAAAATGTATAGAAAAAAAATTATAATTTTATAAAATGAAATTCATATTGCAAAAAAATAAAATTTTATCCGAAAAATGATGGATCGTACTGCAGTAACTTAGATCCACCTTGGATCTAATATGATGAAATACGATCCGAAAAACGAGTTTATCTAATTATATAAAATTGGATGTGACATAATGATAATCAAGAAGTAATTTCAATAGAATGGACAATTTAATGCAATCTGAGCTATATCTGAATGAATTATTTTTGTCTAATGGTATCAAATAAAATGTAACTTTTTGTATTAAATCTAATTTTATATAATTAGATTAACCCATTTTTTCGATCTGCCATTTTTCGGATCAAATTAGATCTAAGTTTATCCACAAATATATTGCTGGATCTAATTCGATGTGCCATTTTTCGGATCAAATTAGATCTAAGTTTATCCCCAAATATATTGCTGGATCTATTTCGATCTGCCATTTTTCGGATCAAATTAGATCTAAGTTTATCCCCAAATATATTGCTGGATCTATTTCGAACTGCCATTTTTCGGATCAAATTAGATCTAAGTTTATCCACAAATATATTGCTGGATCTAATTCGATGTGCCATTTTTCGGATTAAGTTAGATCCAAGTTTATCCCCAAATATATTGCTGGATCTAATTCGATCTGCCACTTTTTCGGATCAAATTATATCTAAGTTTATCCACAAATATATTGATGGATCTACTTCGATCTGCCAAAATTGAGATCAAATTAGATTTAAGTTTATCCACAAATATATAGCTGGATCTAATTCGATCCGCCATTTTTCGGATCAAATTAGATCTAAGTTTATCCGCAAATATATAGCTGGATCCGCCAATTTTCGGATCAAATTAGATCTACATTTATCCCCAAAGATATCATTGGACCTCCCAATTTTGAGATATAACTTGATCTTAGTTTATCCCCATATATACAATGGGATCTAATACGATATGATTGGATACACCCAATTTTGAGATCTAATTGGATCACCTAGATATTACAGCAGATCTTAAACAATATCAAATTGGATATGATTAGATATTGCGCGAGATCAATTTTTTTTACTCGGGTAATTACAAAAATTATCAATTACATATAACAAAATTCAAAATAATAACAACAATCCTATTTACATAATTAAATAAGGTGCTTTATTTTAAAACGAAAACAATGAAACAAGTATTTCTTAAATTTAATCTTTTGAAATTATATTATGCAATCGTTAACCTTTTTAACAAACATTCTATAAACAAATTTAAAACCCCCTCATTAATGCTATTTATGTTAACTTTACCTACCCGAGTAAAAAAAATTATATATAATCATATGTGGCATATATTACAATATATAATTAGACATGTGGTTATGTATATCCATATATAATTATATATGAGGTTTTTTCCGAAAAATTTTCCTTATATTATGCCATATATAATTTCATCTAATTAGACATCGGCCTTCATAATATTAGATATGGCATATATAATTATATATTACATAACATGGTTGATCTTATTGCATATATAGTTATATATAGAACTATATCTTAATATATATGGTGGCATTTTAGCAATATATAATTATATATGGTATCATTTAAACAATATATAATTATATATGGTGACAGTTAAACTAGATATTATCATATATGGTGCCATTTAAACAATATATGGTCATATATGGTACCTCATAAACCAAATCTTTAATTCAGTTCCAGATATGATAATATATGGTACTATATATGGTGCGATATATATTTATATATGGTGATATTTAAGCTATATATTATCATATATGGTGCCATTCAAACCATATATTATCATATAAGGTGCCATTCAAACCATATATTATCATATATGGTACCATTTAAACCATATATTATCATATATGGTGCAATTTCAACAATATATGCCCATATATGGTACCTCATGAACAATATTTTTAATACAGTTCCACATATGATAATATATGCTACCATATATAGTGCCATATATATTTATATATGGTGTTATTTAAGCAATATATTACCATATATGGTGCCATTTAAACCATATATTGTCATATATGGTGCCATTTCAACAATATATGCTCATATATGGTACCTAATGAACGACATTTTTAATACAGATGCAGATATGATAATATATGCTACCATATATAGTCCCATATATATTGATATATGGTGTCATTTAAACAATATTAATATATAGACATTAGGGCGGGTCGATTTAATAATCGCCCATGCCTCAGTGAAAATCGTATTCTAGGGATCAAAATAAGAAACTTTGCCGAAGGAACCATACCTCTAAAACGAATTCTACTACCCCCAACTGTTGACTTTTGTCCCGTAGGGTCAAGTTTTGAAAAATCCCACTTTGACCCATTTAGAGTGCCCCAATCGAGTCCAAATGTATGACCGACCCCCACTAACTTTGGAGGGCCGATCCACCCATGCCAGTGGCACACCCCCTGGAACTCCCCTGGGGGGTTCCCCATACAAACATTTTAAAAAATCACCATTTTTGTAACTTTATTTTATTATTTTTTATTTATTTTATTTATTTTTATTATTTTATTTATTTTTTCTCTTTAGAAATTTATTTAGTCAGAACATATGTAAATGAAAAAATTAATTTAACTTAGTAATAGAAAAGAAAAAATGCCCAGACTTGAAAGCAAAAAAGACTTCAAACAGTAATTTTTTTTATTTTCTTTTCTATTACTAAGTTAAATTAATTTTTTCATTTACATATGTTCTGACTAAATAAATTTCTAAAGAGAAAAAATAAATAAAATAATAAAAATAAATAAAATAAATAAAAAATAATAAAATAAAGTGCCAAAAATGGTGATTTTTTAAAATGTTTGTATGGGGAACCCCCCAGGGGAGTTCCAGGGGGTGTACCACTGGCATGGGTGGATCGGCCCTCCAAAGTTAGTGGGGGTCGGTCATACATTTGGACTCGATTGGGGCACTCTAAATGGGTCAAAGTGGGATTTTTCAAAACTTGACCCTACGGGACAAAAGTCAACAGTTGGGGGTAGTAGAATTCGTTTTAGAGGTATGGTTCCTTCGGCAAAGTTTCTTATTTTGATCCCTAGAATACGATTTTCCCTGAGCCATGGCCGATTTTTTTGCCTCCCCACAAATCGACCCAGCCTAATAGACATATATGGTATCATTTAAACAATATATTGTCATATATGGCACAATTTAAACAATATATGGTCAAATTTGGTACCACATCAACAACATTTGGAATTCAAATCCATATATGGTTTAATTTGAATAATGTAAAACTATGGCGCTAAAAAAAATATTATCAGATATGTTACTTCATTAACAATATTTATAATACAGTGTCATATATTGTAATATATGTATATCATTCAATATATATTGATGTATGGTAATGGTACAATAATTCCAATAGCAGTTGAGATACAATTTGTGGGTCCATATCAACAATTTGTTCACGTACATTTAACATATATATATGTACATTTAAGTTATAATTTATAAACACTTTATAAAGTTAAATAGTTCCATAAACCGCGTCTAACTGTATAGAATGTTTATGAATATACGATTTAATATATAATAATTACAACTACAAATTGGTGCCATTATCTAAAATTTAATTTAATGTTAACTTATAATAAAATAAAAATGTATTTCCTAAAAATAAAAATATAGGGTTAATTAATGTTAATATACAATAGGTTTAAGTTTAACATCCCAGACAGAAAAATATAATCGGCACAATGCTGGCAAACCGTTGGCGATGGTCGGTTATGCGTTGGCAGAACGTTGCATTAACTATCTTGGCAAAAAAATAGATTTCAAAAAACATTTTTGAAAAAATTGAGAAAACTTTTTTTAATATTTGCTTTTAAAAACATGAAATTTAACCCAGTCCACCAGATTGTCAGCCAAGACCTCTACACTCTAATCTAACGAGACTTGTTATAGATGTGTGATAGCTACAAATTAAATGAATGATAAAAGCATTTCGAGCTAACTTATAAGCATCGAAAAAAGGTATTCCAGAAATTATTAAATGTATTTTAGAAAATTTTAATTGTATATCACAAAATATTATTTGCACTTCAGAAACTACAATATTACGCAAATTTAATTATTTATTTATTTAGTTGTGTCCAGAAATAATGAAATCTATTTCAGAATTTCATAGCTAATAGAGAAAAATTTCTCAAATACATTTCATAATTTCGGAAATACGATTGATAATTTCTGAAATACAGTTTGATAATTTCTGAAATACAGTTGTGAATTTCGGAAATACAATTAATAATTTCTGAAACACAATTGATAAAACTGAACTTCAATTGACTAGTTCTGAAATACAATTCATAAATGTGAAAAATAATTGATGAGTTCTGAAACACAATTGATAAAACTGAACTTCAATTGACTAGTTCTGAAATACAATTCATAAATGTGAAAAATAATTGATGAGTTCTGAAACACAATTGATAAAACTGAAATTCAATTGATTATTTCTGAAATACAATTGATAAATCTTAAAACAATTAATACAATTGGAAATGGTGTAGAGCGTCAAAAAGATGTAAATAAAATTATTTTATTCAAAGATTTCAATTTAATAAAAAAATAAATATACAATTTTATAAAAAAATTTATAGAAAAAAAAATTTTAATTTTATAAAAAGAAATTCATTTTGTAAAAGAAATGCATATTGAACTCGTTACCTTCTGAGTTTAAACCTTATTTTAACAAAATATTGTAATTTTTATACAATCAGTGCTCTGCCAGTCTAGTCTGCCAGTTTTTTGAACAGTCGGCAATATATGTCTGGGATCTTATTTAATCCCAAATAAATGGAGATCTTACGTAGTACCCAAATATAATGCGGCATCTAATTTTATCTGTCATTTTTATGGATACTTTTAAATGTCAATCCCCAAATATATTGCTGTTTCTAATTCGATCTGCCATTTTAATACCGAAATAAATTGCTGGATCTAATTCGATCTGCCATTTTTCGGATCAAATTAGGTCTTACTAAATCCCAAAATATATTGCTGGATCTAATTTTATCTGCCAATTTTCTATTCAATTTATATCCAAGTTTATCCACAAATATATTGCTGAATCTAATTCGATGTGCCATTTTTCGGATAAAATTAGATCTAAGTTAATCCACAAATATATTGCTGGATCTAATTTGATCTGCAATTTTTCAGATCAATTTATATCTAAGTTTATCCACAAATATATTGCTGGATCTAATTCGATGTGCCATTTTTCGGATCAAATTAGATCTAAGTTTATCCCCAAATATATAGCTAGATCTAATTCGATCTGCCACTTTTTCGGATCAAATTAGATATACATTTATCCACAAATATATTGCCGGATCTAATTTGATCTGCCAAAATTGAGATCAAATTAGATCTAAGTTTATCCCCAAATATATAGCTGGATCTAATTGGATCCGCCATTTTTCGGATCAAATTAGATCTAAAAATATCCGCAAATATATAGCTGGATCCGCCAATTTTCGGATCAAAATAGATCTAGGTTTATCCCCAAAGATATCACTGGACCTCCCAATTTTGAGATATAACTTGATCTTAGTTTATCCCCATATATACAATGGGATCTAATACGATATGATTGGATACACCCAATTTTGAGATCTAATTGGATCAGCTAGATATTACAGCAGATCTTAAACAATATCAAATTGGATATAATTAGATATTGCGCGAGATCAATTTTTTTTACTCGGGTATCCAAAACACTTCAAAATTCTTTTTTAAAAATTTTTAGTTAAAAAATTTTTTTTTGAAAATGTAATTGAATTCGGTTAAATTGGAAGTAATTAATTACAGCTTAATTATAATTACTTGTAATATGTAATTGAACATTTTCAATTACAATTACTTGTAATGGGTAACGAATTTTTTTTAATTACAATTAAAAGTAATTGTAATTGAATTTTTTCAATTACAATTACATTTTTTTACATAATTGTAATTGCCCGATCAAAAAAACATTATATCTAGCATATGTAGTCATATCTCATTTGATATAGATCGACATATGATCTTATCAAAGTTTATCTCAAGATTGGGGTATCCAGTAATATCCAATCAGATCCCTCAAATATATTACAGGATTAAATAAGATCCAAATAGATCTCAAAATTGGGAGATCCAATAATATCCAATAATATCAAATTAAGATCCTGATAGATCCCAAAATATCCGATGGGATTAATTTGCATCCAATTAGATGCAAACGGATAAGCTAATTTGGCAGATCTAATAGGATAATTTGAGATCAAAATTTATCCTATGATATATTTGGAATTATTTAAATTTTAAAAAATTTAAAAAATAACACAAAAAATTAAAAAAAAACATTTATTATTTAAAAAATATTTATTTCATTAAAAAAAACAAAAAAAAATGCCGTCGGCAGGATTTGAACTCAGGTTGCTGGCGTTGTAGTCGGCCACTTAACTCACTCACCCAAACACTACTATACAACATGACTGACTATATGAAACAACATTGTTCGTGTTACTGAGTTGTATATAATTATATAAATTTATATATATAGATGACTTAGAAAGAATAAATTAATAACATTCTTTCAAAAAAACAAAAATTAAAAATCTTAAATGTTTTCCACTGACGGAAATTTTTTGGTGAATAAGTTAAAAAAAAATTTTGTTGAAGGGTCAAGGCACCGATTTATATGGCTCAAAAATCTAAATATCAACAGTCTGTATTTGCGAAATTAATAATGGGATAAGAGCAATATACATGTTATTTAAAAGGTAATATAAATGTATTTTAAATAAGGTATGACATATATAAGCTTAGCAATCCTTTGGAAAAAATACTCTTATCCAACACTTTTTCACAAATTGTTTTGTTTGTATTAAAAGTAGGAGTACAAAAATTAAAATATTGCCAAAATTGTATGTACAAATGTTACAAAAAAAAATCATTTCTCTCTGCAAGAACTCAAATTCAGAACTTTAACGAAATTATTATATATTACGATATCTAATTATATATTTAAAATACTATTAATTGAAAACATAATTTGCGGATGCTGTTGAGAGAAAATGGTTTAACCTTTTTAAGATCTGTAAAAAAATATTTTTTAAGTAAATCAAGTTGAATTAAAAAAAGTAAAAAAAATTTTTTTTTTTTGTGCCCGAGCTGGGATTCGATAATAGTACCTCAGTCACATATATAATTATGTGTGGGGTTATATATACAATATATAATAACATATTAAAATATTATTAATTCCAAGTTGCAGTAAACATAACTTTCAGGTGCTGTTGGCAGTAAATGGGTTAATTTTTTTAAGATCTGTTAAAAGAATATTTACAGGTAAATTAAATTGAGTTAAAAAAGTAAAAAAAATCCCGAGCTGGGATTCGATAGTAGGGTCTCTCAGGTAATATATGACTATATATAATTATATATTAAACAAATAGAAAATATTACTGACGTGGGACCATATATAATCATATCTAAAATTATATTGTTAATCTTGCACCATATATTGAATCATATATAATCATATCTTATATCATTTAATGTAATATATAATCAAATATAAAAATATCTTACATCGTACAACCAAAAAATTTTTATAACAGGGCATATATTACTATATCTCAAAATATATGGCTTATATGCCACCATATGTGATCATATATTATGTTATATATGATCATTTATAATTATATATGGCAACAGATCTGTCATATCTCATTATGTATAATGGTTGATGGTATAAATGGTTGATATCTAATTTTATAAAAGCCAATATATAAAAATATATGGTTATATAAGGTACCACATAAGAAACATATAATTATATATGGCTATTCATGACAAAATATATACTCACATATTATAAGATAAAACAAGATATTACTATATACGACTATATATAAATTTTTTTGATCGGGTGGGGATACCTCAATTACATTTACATTTTTTGTAATTGTAATTGGGGATACCTCAATTACACATTATATGTAATAGTAATTGAAATGTAATTATTAACACCCAGGTCTGAGTGCATCCAGATTTCGAGAACTGCCATGGAACCTGTAAGCAATATTAATGTGCTTCTTGGATCGTCTAAAATAGATATGGTGCCAACAGCCAAGAATCTAGGCGTCATTTTCTATACAATTCTCTCATGGTCTAACCAAATTAAAATAGTAACTGCTCATTTAATGTTGTTATATAATAATGTTTTTCTTAATTTTACTATAATATATTCCCAGCAAATAAAGAGATGCCGTAGCAGTAGAAAAAGCACTACAATTGATGATCTAGATGTACTTCTTTTTTAACATAAACACTAATGATTTTAACATAGAGTTGTCATAGGAGAGCAGTACTCCCACTTCAAAATTTTTCAGTACTTTTTGAACGAGTGCAAAGGAAGCCCTTTTTCACCAATTAATAGTAAAAAAATTCTTTACAAAAAAAAAATTATATTTTTTTTATTTTACAAAAGTTTTTTATTGCCGCCACCGGGTATCGAACTTGCGACATCACGATTGCTAATCTAGCGCTCTACCGCTTAGCTATTATTTGATATGAAAGTTGACTGGCATAAAAACACCACTTTGTTAATGCGAGATATTGTTCCTTATTCTCTTCAAGTACTATTTTTACAGGTGCATAAAAAGCAATTTCTCACCATTTTTTTTATATATAGTATACATATTATTAAAAATTATAAAAATATTGAATTTAAATAAATAAATTATAATTTCACAATTTTCTTGAGCGTAAGGTTTGTTTTTTTTTTTTTTTTATATATAGAAATTCTTTATTTTCGATATTTCGCTACTCCAATGTGTAGCATCTTCAGGAAATAACAATTAAATTAATAAATTAACAAATTATAAACAATTTGAACAATTTGAAAAATATCGAAAATAAAGAATTTTTATATATAAAAAAAAAACAGACCTTACGCTCAAGAAAATTGTGAAATTAAAAATTGAAAAAGAAGGTTAAATAAACGACAAAAATAAATAAATTATAAATATTAAAAAAAAAATTAATAGAATAAAAAAAAAAATTAAAAAAAATAATGGTCCCGCCGGTAATCGAACCCGGGACCCTCCGTTTGGGAATGCCAAATGATAAAAAATCACTTTTTACGATCACTTTTAGAGCAATTACTCTTTATAAGCAATACTTAAGTGATATTTTGGAAGTTTTTCAGAAGTAATTCTAAAAACGCTGAAAAAATATAGTAACGAATACTTTGGAAGCAATGAAAGAAGTGATTTTTTTGAAGCTGTGCAGAGTAAAACAATTACTCTTAATGGTATCATCGTTTTAAAACGTTGACATGGGGTTTCGTTTCGGCGTGGTTGACAATTACCGTTATATTAAAACTGAAACGGTAATCAACCTTGCAAAAAAGTAAAAGTTGTGTGTCAGCAAATATATGGAATTAACACTTGAAAATTTTCCGGCAATGATTTATTACGATTTTCAGTATGGATTATGTAGACAAGAGTGCATACGCAAATTTAATGCTAGTATAATGAATTTAATCGCAGACATCCTTCGCTCCAGGACGAATTTTCCGAAGGTCGTCCAAAAGCAGTTGTTATGCCAGAAAACGCTGATGCTGTGCAAAAACTTATAATGCAAGATCGTCATGTGACATACTTCGAGATTGAGGTCACCAGCATAAATAAAATATTGCATTCAAATTTAGCTTTAAATCCGTGGATTCATAATAACAACAGCTGTAAAAGGTGCTCAGGTCGACTGGTGCAAACAAATGCTCAAGATATATAAAAGAAAAACTTCAAAAGACGTGCATAAGATAGTTACAGGTGACGAATCATGGATCTGTTCATATGAGCTTAAAACAAAACAACAGTCGGTTTTATTGGTGTTTCATGATGAACTAAATCCAACAAATGTTGCTCGTTCTCGAAGCACTTCGAAACAAATTGTTTCCTTTTTTTGGAAAAACTGGTCTAAATGGTAGACCATCATTTGTTTGCCAGCAGCGGATAATTCTGCACCATGGCAACGCGAGCGCTATTACATCGGCTCAAACAAGTGACTTTTTGAGCACTCAAAATATCGAATAAATGGATCATCCGCCGAGCCCTGATTTGGTACACAATGATTTTTTTCTTGTTCCCACGCAACAAAGATGAACTATGTGGACAACGATTTTCGTCGGCAGAAGAAGCGGAAGTTGCCTTCAAAACCATATTTTGTGTGTCTCACGCGGAATGGAAAACATGCTATGGCAAGTGGTTTGAATGCATGCAAAAGAGTATGGATCATAAAGGAGAATATTTTGAAAAACAATAAAGACATTTTCAATAAAAAATTTTTGTTTTTTCATTGTTAGGCTCAAAATATAAATGTTACCCCCGTATTCCTTAAAATAAAATTCCCATGAATTCGTTCAAATATAAAAACCGCGATTTAATATTAAATTAATATATTTTTATGAGATTTTTATTTTTTAAAACTGAAAAATATTTTTACGCAGCTACATTTATTACACCTTTCGACACAAGTATTCAAATATTTACCTATGAGCAAGTCCAATATATTCTGCAAGAAGGGCTTAAAACAAAATATCCGTGAATTTGTTTAAATATAAAAACCGCGATTTAATATTTAATTAATATATTTGTAAGAGAGGCTGTCCTAATTTTAAAAACTAAAACATATTTTAGCACAACTAAGAGTGTTTTTAAAAATACGAAGTTTGATACCCATATTGACCGTATTCTGTACACAAAGTTGGCACTACCCAACAAAACCTTGGTGGGCGCTGTGGTGTAATGGTTAGCGCGTTGGACTGTTACATGTGAGGTTGCGGGTTCGAGATCCAACCAAGGCAACATCAATTTATGAAAAATAGTAATATGTATGAGTTTTTTCTATCCCTCATACATATCGCAGCGTCCTCCTTCGGTGTTACCATAGCACTTAACCCCACCGAAGTAAAATAATATAACAGGGCTATGAACTTCAAAAAAGTTCGCCAACTCAACATCAGATGGCGCGCAACAACTATTCTAAAATTCATCATCTCGCGCAATATGTTGCCATATTTGAAGCCCTTCATCTCTCACCACCTTTCACTTCTTCTCTATCCCCTTTCCAAAGGAAGCAACTCGTTAATTAATAGGAGGAATTTCCTGAATATGGGTATTACTATGCATATTACCTGGTATTACCCTTACACCTTACCCTTGCATTACTTGCAATACCAAATTCGTACGTTTGGATGTTTTATTGGTAGAAATATTTCGTTTTTCTAGAAAACTTTAGAAATTCTATTTTTTGTTTAAAACTTGTGAATTTAAAATTGATATAATGTTTTTAAAATAAAATGTTTTTAAAATAACATGTTACTAGGTAAGAAGTTACCTCGATGGACATGCCCTTGTTAAAATAATAGGTCTAGTAATAGAATAGTATGAGCTTACCCTCTTCATTACAAAATGATTATTTTTATAACCAATACTTATAAAAAAATGTTTACAAAATTTTTTGTTAAAAGTATGTAATTCTTAATTTAATAGTCAATATAAAACAAATTGAAATTTTAAGAAAACAAAACGTATTATTTTTAGGTTTTTTGTAACCTAGAGGTAATAGGTAAGCGTAACATGTAAGTCCAGAATAACATCCCAGGAAAATTTTATGTTCCAAAGAATCGGTTGTAGAATAGCTACTTTTCATTCACAACCCCTTCTACTGTTGATTCTAACACCGATTCTTTTTGTTTGAAATTGTCCCAAAAGCAACCCCTTCTATAGCTCCAAAGTTCTGGAACTGATTCTACGTCAACCACACCTTCCATATAGGATCCCAGGAACTGGTTCACTCATCGTTGAGTTATTTTTAAAGTAATAACAGTTGTTCGTAGAAGAAAAATAATTTTTAACTTTTTTCACAAGTAATTTAAAAATTTAACTAAATGAAAATACACTCATAGAAATAAATCCGTAAAAATAGCAGAAAAAGTTACTAAAAATTAGTTAAAAATGATGCTGCAGAAAAAACTGCTAAAATTAGCAGATTTTTTTACTAAATACTAGTAAAATGAGAACAGCAAAATTAAAACTGCTAAATTTACAGAATTTTAGTTATATTTAGGCTAACTTTTAGTTAATTGAAAATAGCAAATTGTACTGTAAAATCTGCAGAAAATTTTGCTAAATATTTGTAGAATAAAAATAGCAAAAATAAACTGTTAAATCTACAAAATTTTTGCTATTTTTAAGCTAAATTTAGTTGAATGCAAATAGCAGTCTATTCTGCTAAAATCAGCAGAAATATTTGCTAAAAAATTGTAAACTGCTGTTTTCAAAAGGCTCGATTTTTATTTGCATTTAAAAAAAAAAATCGAAAAAAAAACTTCGAAAATTTTAAATTTTTTGGTGATTTTTTAGGCTACCCAGCAAAATATTGGTAATGACACCTCATTACTATCTACATTACCAAAAATGATATATCATTACCTTTTGCATTATTTTATAATATAAAATAATGACTTCCTAATAACGGCCTATTGTATTCATTGTTTCTATATATAAAATAGTGACTTACTCGTAATAGTTTAAATAAGTACTTTTACACAGTTAAATTTTATACATTTTTATTTATTATATGTAAATATGTTTTATGTTTAAATTTTTATGACGAGTCCTAAAATTACACACTAGAGAAAATTTAATTTTTCTGAATGTATTTCCTTAAGCTAATAGTATTTGCTTAACTCCTTATTTTTAAGAATCAAGTAAGCAATCAGATAACCACTTATAATTCAACTTTTTGTAAGCAAGTGTGTATCCACTTATTATTCAAAATCTCATAACTACTTATTTCTCATTTTTTCGTAAGCGAGCGGGTAAGCGTGACTACTTATAAAAACGACCACGCCAAACAAAAATAATGAGTTTAGACGCCAAAAAATAAGTTGTGCGGAGCTATGAATTTCTATTATATAACCACTTATTTGGTAATGAAAGATTTTGCTGGGTACTAATTATTTAGCAAAATTTTTTGCTGATTTTAGCAGGTTAATTTGCTAATCTCCATTTACAAAAATTTAGCTCATATATAACTAAAATTCTGTATATTTAACAGTTTTAGTTTTGCTGTTCCTATATTACTAATATATAGCAAAAATAATCTGCTAATTTAGCAGTTTTTTTCTGCAGCATCATTTTTAACTAATTTTTAGTAGTTTTTACTAAATTTTCTACGGACTTTTTTCTATTAGTGTACAGATATTTCGTAACAGTCAAATTTTCTAGTCAATATTTATTGTTTTAAAGTAAAACTAAAAAAATGAACCAAAAAAAGGTATTTTGTAGCAAAAGTTGTTTGAAATAAAAAAACACCAATACAATTATTTGAATTGTTTTTATTTTAAATTTTTTAGTAAAATAAAATATAAATTTAGTTCCTCGCACGGTTTTGTTTGTTATTTTTATAGTAAAAATAAATAAACTTTAAGTTGATTTTACGGTTTCTTATAGTCAAATATTGATAGTCAAAAACAAATAAAGAAATTGTTAAATTAAATGAAAATGTGAGTAGACCGGTTTTTAACTGAAATTTTATTCGTTTTAAATTGTATTTTAGTTAATTTTACCTTTATAATTTTTTGTGTGTGGGTATGTATAAAGTAAAATGACAAGTTTTGCAATATTTCGATTCAGTTGCTATTTTATTCCATCACGCTTTAAGATTCCTTTAACGTTTGTATTGTGCTTATTCTCTTTCTGGGGACATCAATAGATCTTTCTATAAAATGTCTTCGAAAAATTCCCAAGTGATCGATGAATGCTTTAAAATGGGTTAAATTTGTTACTATTTTTGTGTACTCAAACGGATTTTAATATTAGTATTCTTTTCTTAATTTTTGGTTTCTTTCCACTCCTTTTAAATTTCTTTCGTACATTAATAATTTATATGGGCTAATTATGGTATAATCCTTTTAGTGTCAAAGATTTTTTTTTATTTTCATAATCATAATTGTTATTCGTAATTTAAAAAATCTGATTTTGTACCCTCTAATAACAAAACCATAAAAACTTAGTTAATTATTAAATACTGTATAAAAATGTACAATTTGCTAAATCTGTTATTACCTACTGCACATAAAATATAAATCTAAAACAAGATTTTTAATCAAAAATAATGAAAAATTTAATGACACCCTCACAACGCATTAAAAGTACTTAATGTTAGAACTAGACAAAAAAAATTTTGAAATAAAAAAATTCTTAAACATTTTTCGTCAATTACCTTTTAACTTTAATTTTCTAGTATATTTTTTTATATTTTGTACTTTTGCTCACAAAAAGCTCATTAAAAATGTTGACAATTTTTTACGATGTTTGAAATTTAATTGTTTTATTGCCGAAACTCATGTATTTTGTAAATATAAAAAGGTCTAATGCGATGGCGGTGTATTGTAGTTGGCGGTGTATATGACAATGAATAGAGTTGGTTTATTGGGCACTTTATGGAGAAGTGGATATCTCCTTGATATTAAAATTTAAAACACGTTACATGCTGGTGTAATACCCGTAATGTAAAAATCTTTATCAAAACATATTTCAAAAGCCTTAAGCTTTAAAAAGTAAATTTAATTTTTATATTCTATGAACTGGTGCATGTGTTTTGTTTTATTTTTGTTTTTATTTTAATACCAGAGCTTCCAATATAGAATATATACTACCAGAACGAATCAGAGAGAATATTTTTTTATTTTTACCACTTTTAAAATATATAGGGTCATACGCATTATCACTTTTAAAATTTATAAGTGACTTATAAAACAAATTTTTCATACAAAATTAATTTTATGAAAGAGTTATAAGGTTTTCAAATTATTATGCATAATCACTATAGTCTATATGTTACTACTAATTAGGGTTTATGTCCCGGGAATTCCCGGGACGGGATTCCCGGGAATCCCGCCCTTTTTTGGATCCCGCAATCCCGGGAATTTTGTGCGGGATTTCCCGGGATTTTTTTTATTCTTTTACAGAAGTTTTAGCTTATATTATTGCAATTTTGGAAGCTTTATTTAAATTTAAAGCATTGTTTTTTTGAAATTAATTTGATCAAAAAATATTTAAAATTAAAAAAATACGATTTAAAATTTAATAAACTGAATTAGGCCAAATTGTTTTTAGATGCCAGTTGAATTTGGTTTAGTTAAACCGAAAAAATTTTATCAGCCATTACCAAGTTTACCAACAAAAATTCTTGTATGTACTTCGGAAATTTTTTTTTTTCTTTAAAATGAACTTTGTTCAAATAAATAAATATTTGTATAGGCTGGTTTACACTATTTTTTCGGAAAAATTCTGCAACCTTGCCTATATGTTTTGCATGTGTACTAAAGTAAAATCGTACCGAAAATCTTATAGTGTAAACCAGCCTTATTCAACATTCCAACATCATTATTTCTTTCCAAATACCTCCAAAAAACTAGATATTAAAATTAAAAAATTTGTGATGTTTTCATATTTTCAATTGACAAGTATTTTGAGTTTCTTTTATTTAAAATAATTTAATTTTAAGTTCAATTGTTATTCCTTTATTTCGATTGTATTTTTTAAATATTATTTGTTTTCAAAATAATCCATCAGATGCTTATGTTGGATTTTTTTTATATGTTAATTTAAAATGCAACTAAATACGAAAATTAAATAATTTATTTTTAAGTAGCTGTGGCATAAAAAATGTCTATTCAAGAAAACCAATTAAAGCTAAGAAACTATTTAATAATGTTGTAGTGTCTTTTTTTATAAAACGATTTAGGCGAATTTGCCTAAGAATTGATGTGAAAAATACTCACTTTTAAACATTTTTATAAAAATAATTCTAGACGGATACTTTTGAAAATCTGCATAGAAAGGTATATATAAAATATCTAGAAATAGAAATTTTTTGATTTCATATTTAAGAAATATTTTAGCAACAAATTGATCTTATTTCTGACTATAAAACTGGTCCCACACAATTTTGCACCGTTAACAATTCCAATATATACTGAAAACGGCGATGAAGATAAAATACCCGTGTCTTTCACTTTTTCTATATCAATTGGTTTAACCGTTTAAACGGCGAATTAATATTTAATTAATATATTTCTAAGAGTTTTTTAAAATTAAGACGGCATTCCATATAAATATATTACCTAAATATTAATTCACGATTTAAATTGTTAAACGAATTGATCCAGAAAAAGTGGAAGACATGGATATTTTATATTTAGCCATCCTTTCAGAATATATTAAGTGCATTTTCTCATGGGTACAACCAAAATATGAACTTTGTCGGACGGTGTTTGAACAGTAATCGAGTTTTTCAAGTGCAACATATGTCGAATTTATATATTTTCTAACGAGCGGGAATTCCCGGGATCCCGGGAAATTCTGAAAAAAATTCCACTGTCCCGGGAAATGAAAAAGTCCGGGAAAAGAAAAACCCTACTACTAATTCTTTCTCTATCTTTTCTATGATTTTTTTTATTAATGTCTTATAAAAACCAGAAAAAATTAATTTTTTTATCCGAGTTGTCCTGCTTTCAAACACATTGGCTGGCTCAGCTGTGTTAATGAGATTCGGAGAAAAAAATATTATACACATATTTTTTTGGGGCCCAGTCTCATGTTGGAGGGTTATGGGGGAAAATTATACAGTTTTTAATTTTTTAATTTAATTCTTATTGTTTCAAACAAAATATGTGTTGGGAGACGCATCTACCGGTACATAAAATATATTCGAACATGACCAACTTTTTATGTTAATCAATTATTATTTCTTACCTCTTTTGTATTTCCCACAGTTGTTAGTTTTATTTCAAATTTAAATATAATACATATATAATTTAATTGAGGGCGTGTCTGAGCTTTTCCCGATATTTGTTTTCTTTCAATTTCGAGGCGAGTTTTGCCATAGGACCTTTTTTTTCCAATATTTCAAAAAACTTCATTTCAAACTTCATTTCAAACTTTTATTTTCTTTCGCCCTTATTTAAGAAGCTCTGATTTGAAGTAAACGACCTAAACGATAGGTCGATCGCAGGGCTTTGAAAGAATTAAGTCAATTTGATATTAAAGCACAATAAGTTATTTTTCACGAGGAAAAATTTCACTCGAAATTTAAAGTCCTCGTATAGTAATTTAAATTCCCAAAATTAACAATATTTTTATTTTATTAGAAGGGCACAATCGAATAAACTATAAAATATCACTTTTTCACAAGAAAAATAATTGTCTTATATTAAATTTCCGGGAAAACAAAGTCTACACATTTCTCCATTGCAGTGAAAAATAATTTTTTTATGAAGTATAACATTTTATTCGTTTTAAATCAAAACAATTTACTATGCTTAATTCAGGAAAAATTTAACTCTACACTTATAGAAAAAAGTTAGGAAAAATTTAGCTTACCTAAATTTAGCAGACCATAATTCTCAATAACTCCCCTAAATTCTGCAGGCACAAATACTGGTACTATTTTCTATTATCTTGGCAAAAATTACAGCAATTTGCATGAACGTTTTTATGAGCGTATTATTTTTATATTTAGATTATAAAATATTCTGATTTATACACACAAAGTAAAGGAAATAATAAAGAAATATTGGAGACATATGGGCATTTTCACAATCACATACGTGACAGTCCTACGTGAGATGAAAAACAAGGAAAAATTTTAATTTTTTATTTCTTTATATTTTTGCGTAGTAAGTAAGTAGCTCTATATTTAGTAACTGATAAGAAAACAATCAAACTGCATGGTCCTTAACCCTTTCGCCCCTACTGAGAACATATGTCTGGGATGGAAAATGAAGTTTTTTATTTTGTACCAAACATAGAAAGAAATTGTACTTTTTCGACCCTCACGGTACCAAAATTTTTATACATAGAAAATTTGTCTGAACAATGTCAAACTTGCAGAAAATATTACTCTACAAAAATTGTACTTTTGCGGTCCTTACCAATTTTTTTAATATATGAGATCGAGGTGAAGCTTGCAGAAAATATTGCTGCCCGAGTAAAAAAAATTATACATAATCAAATGTGGCATATATTAAAATATATAATTAGACATGTCGTTATGTATATCCATATATAATTATATATGACGTCTTTTTCCAAAATTTTTCTTTATATTATGCCATATATAATTTCATCTAATTAGATATCGGCCTTTGTAATATTAGATATGGTATATATGATTATATATTGCATAGCATGGCTGATCTTATTGCATATATAGTTATATATAGAGCTATATCTTAATATATATGGCGGCATTTTAGGAATACCCGAGTAAAAAAAATTATATATAATCATATGTGGCATATATTACAATATATAATTAGACATGTGGTTATGTATATCCATATATAATTATATATGACGTTTTTTCCGAAAATTTTTCCTTATATTATGCTATATATAATTTCATCTAATTAGATATCGGCCTTCATAATATTAGATATGGCATATATAATTATATATTACATAGCATGGTTGATCTTATTGCATATATAGTTATATATAGAACTATATCTTAATATATATGGTGGCATTTTAGCAATATATAATTATATATGGTATCATTTAAACAATATATAATTATATATGGTGACAGTTAAACTAGATATTATCATATATGGTGCCATTTAAACAATATATGGTCATATATGGTACCTCATAAACAAAATCTTTAATTCAGTTCCAGATATAATATATGGTACTATATATAGTGCGATATATATTTATATATGGTGTTATTTAAGCTATATATTATCATATATGGTGCCATTCAAACCATATATTATCATATATGGTGCCATTCAAACCATATATTATCATATTTGGTGCCATTTAAACCATATATTGTCATATATGGTGCCATTTCAACAATATATGCTCATATATGGTACCTGATGAACGACATTTTTAATACAGATGCAGATATGATAATATATGCTACCATATATAGTACCATATACTTTGATATATCGTATCATTTAAACAACCCGAGGAAAAATAGTTACATATAGTCATATATGTGATTAAGTTATATCTGTATAAATATATAGTTTCATCCAAAGAATGGCCCGATATATTTTTATCAATTGTTTATCAATTTTTATCTAAATGTAACAGTTTAGATCTGACCTGATTAAATTATGTGTTAATCAGATGAAATTGTATCAGATTTTTGACCTGATACACCCGAGTAAAAAAAATTATATATAATCATATATGGCATATATTACAATATATAATTATACATGTCGTTATGTATATCCATATATAATTATATATGACGTTTTTACACAAAATTTTTCCTTATATTATGCCATATATAATTTCATCTAATTAGATATCGGCCTTCATAATATTAGATATGGCATATATAATTATATATTACATGACATGGTTGATCTTATTGCATATATAGTTATATATAGAACTATATCTTAATATATATGGGGGCATTTTAGCAATATATAATTATACATGGTGTCATTTAAAAAATATATAATTATATATGGTGCCAGTTAAATTAGATATTATCATATATGGTGCCATTTAAACAATATATGGTCATATATGGTACCTAATTAACAAAATCTTTAATTCAGTTCCAGATATGATAATATATGGTACTATATATAGTGCGATATATATTTATATATGGTGCTATTTAAGCAATATATTATCATATACGGTGACATTCAAACCATATATTATCATATATGGTGCCATTCAAACCATATATTATCATATATGGTACCATTTAAACCATATATTATTATATATGGTGCCATTTAAACAATATATGGCCATATATGGTAACTCATGATCAAAATTTTTAATACAGTTCCAGATATGATAATATATGATACTATATATAGTGCAATATATATTTATACATGGTGTTATTTAAGTAATATATTACTATATATGGTGCCATTTAAACCATCTATTATCATATATGGTGCCATTTCAACAATATATGCTCATATATGGGACCTCATGAACAACAATTTTAATACAGTTTCAGATATAATAATATATGCTACTATATATGGTGCAATATATATTGATATATGGTATCATTTAAACAATATATTACCATATGTGGTGACATTTAAACCATACATTATGATATATGGTGCCATTTCAACAACATTTTTAATACAGTTCCAGATATGATAATATATGCTACCATATATAGTACCATATACTTTGATATATCGTATCATTTAAACAACCCGAATAAAAATAGTTACATATAGTCATATATGTGATTAAGTTATATCTGTATAAATATACAGTTTCATCCGAAGAATGGCCCGATATATTTTTATCGATTGTATATAAATTTTTATCTAATTGTATCAGTTTAGATCAGACCTGATTAAATTATGTGTTAATCAGATGAAATTGTATCCGATTTTTGACTAATGCAATTTTATCGGTTTATATGTAATGGTGTCAGGTTTGATCGTAATTGGTTCAATTTTATATAAATAAAATATAATTGTATCCGACATTTACCTTATACAATTGTATTAAAGTTTTAAACTGATATCAGGTCAAAATTGGGATATAACTATATAATTTTGTATACAAATATATCTATTTGGACCTAAATTGATACCATGTGATATAAACCAATAAAATTGTATCAGGTCTAAAAACAGATACAATTTCATCTGATTAACACATAATTTAATCAGGTCAGATCTAAACTGATACAATAAGTTAAAAACTGATAAACAACTGATACAATTTTATCGGGCCATTTTTCGGATCAAATGGTACATGGATGACTCTAAGTTATATATTACCATATAAAGCTCCATATTATTTTTTTTAATAGGGAACATACCATATATGGTGCCATTTAAACAGTATATTGTCATATATGGTGCCATTTAAACAATATATGGTCATAAATGGTAACTCAACTACAATATTAACTGTATTTCAGAAGCTATTAATTGCATTTCACAAATTTTAAATGTATTTCAGAAATTATGGAATGTATTTCAGAAATTATTAATTGTATTTCAGAAATAATCAAATCTATTTCAAAACTTGTTGATTGTTTATCATAGTTAATAGAGAAAAATTTCTAAATTACATTTCATAATTTCTGAAATACAATTGATAATTTCTGAAATACAGTTTGATAATTTCGGAAATACAATTAATAATTTCTGAAACAGAATTGATAAAACTGAACTTCAATTGACTAGTTCTGAAATACAATTCATAAATCTGAAAAATAATTGATAAGTTCTGAAATACAATTGATAAAACTGAAATTTAATTGATTATTTCTGAAATAAAATTAATAAATCTTAAAAACAATTAATACAATTGAAATGGTGTAGAGCGTTAAAAAGATGTAAATAAAATTATTTTATTCAAAAATTCAATTTAATAAAAAAATAAATATATAATTTTATAAAAAAATTTATAGAAAAAAATTTTAATTTTATAAAAAGAAATTCATTTTGTAAAAAAAATGCATATCGAACTCGAGACTTTCTGAGTTTAAACCTTATTTTAACAAAATATTGTAATTTTTATAAAATCAGTGCTCTGCCAATGTATTATTTTTTAAACAGTTGGCAATATATGTCTGGGATCTTATTTAATCCCAAATAAATGGAGATCTTACGTAGTACCAAATATAATGCGGCATCTAATTTTATCTGTCATTTTTATGGATAGTTTTAGATGTCAATCCCCAAATATATTGCTGTTTCTAATTCTATCTGCCATTTTAATACCTAAATAAATTGCTGGATCTAATTCGATCTGCAATTTATGGGAAAATTTAAGATTTTACCAAATCAACTTAGATACAACTTAATCCTGAAATATATATGTGACCTTCTCCGAGAAAAGGGACCTAGTGTGTGAAAATTAAGTTTTGAGAAGAACGCATTTAAAGTTTCATAACGCATTATCACTTTAAACACACCTTCAGTTGGGAGATGCGATTTGGTATGGTTAGGTGCCTCAACTCATTTCATCTTATTCTACACCCTTTAAGGTACCAGAATCCACTCTTAAGTCCAAACCCGTTTTTTGACATACTAGGTCCCTTTTCTCGGAGAAGGTCACATATACCTAGATCTACTTTTTCGCATAAATTTAGATCCAAGTTTATCCCCATATATATTGCTGTATCTAATTCGATCTGCCATTTTTCTGATAAATTTAGATCCAAGTTTATCCCCAAATATATTGCTGGATCTAATTTGATCTGCCATTTTTCAGATCAATTTATATCTAAGTTTATCTACAAATATATTGCTGGATCTAATTCGATGTGCCATTTTTCGGATCAAATTAGATCTAAGTTTATCCCCAAATATATTGCTAGATCTAATTCGATCTGCCACTTTTTCGGATCAAATTAGATCTAAGTTTATCCACAAATATATTGCTGGATCTAATTCGATCTGCCAAAATTGAGATCAAATTAGATATAAGTTTGTCCACAAATATATAGCTGGATCTAATTGGATCCGCCATTTTTCGGATCAAATTAGATCTAAAAATATCCCCAAATATATAGCTGGATCCGCCAATTTTCGGATCAAAATAGATCTAGGTTTATCCCCAAAGATATCATTGGACCTCCCAATTTTGAGATATAACTTGATCTTAGTTTATCCCCATATATACAATTGGATCTAATACGATATGATTGGATACACCCAATTTTGAGATCTAATTGGATCAGCTAGATATTACAGCAGATCTTAAACAATATCAAATTGGATATGATTAGATATTGCGCGAGATCAATTTTTTTTACTCGGGTATATATATTTTATATGGTGTTATTTAAGCAATATATTAGCATATATGGTGCCATTTAAACCATATATTATAATATATGGTGCCATTTAAACAATATATGGCCACCCGAGTAAAAAAAATTGATCTCGCGCAATATCTAATTATATCCAATTTGATATTGTTTAAGATCTGCTGTAATATCTAGCTGATCCAATTACATCTCAAAATTGGGTGTATCCAATCATATCGTATTAGATCCCATTGTATATATGGGGATAAACTAAGATCAAGTTATATCTCAAAATTGGGAGGTCCAGTGATATCTTTGGGGATAAACCTAGATCTATTTTGATCCGAAAATTGGCGGATCCAGCTATATATTTGCGGATATTTTTAGATCTAATTTGATCCGAAAAATGGCGGATCCAATTAGATCCAGCTATATATTTGGGGATAAACTTAGATCTAATTTGATCTCAATTTTGGCAGATCAAATTAGATCCGGCAATATATTTGTGGATAAACGTATATCTAATTTGATCCGAAAAAGTGGCAGATCGAATTATTATATAGATTCAGCAATATATTTGTGGATAAACTTGGATATAAATTGAATAGAAAATTGGCAGATCAAATTAGATCCAGCAATATATTTTGGGATTTAGTAAGACCTAATTTGATCCGAAAAATGGCAGATCGAATTAGATCCAGCTATATATTTGTGGATAAACTTAGATCTAATTTGATCCGAAAAAGTCGCAGATCGAATTAGATCCAGCAATATATTTAGGGATAAACTTGGATGTAAATTTATCCGAAAAATGCCAGATCGAATTAGATCCAGCAACCCGTGTAAAAAAGATCATATCTGGCCAGATCTCAGCACATCTTACCAGATCTAATTAGATCTCAAAATTGGGGACAAATTTGAGATCTAATTAGATCTGATCAGATCTAGGCATATCTGGTCAGATCTTCGTAGATCTTACCAGATCTAATCAGATCTCAAAATTGGTGACAAATTTGAGATCTAATTAGATCTGATCAGATCTAGGCATATCTTGCGCATTTGTCCAGATCACTATAGATTTGAACAAATTTGGCACTAGATCTTATCAGATCTTGCCATAAGATATTATCACATATGCCATATCTGATCATATTTGATGTGATCTGGTACAGGATCTAATTAGATTGAATCATATCTATTGAGAACCAAAAAGATCTGGTCAGATCTAAACTTTTTTACACGGGAATATATATGTGGATAAACTTAGATCTAAATTTAACCGAAAAATGGCATATCAAATTAGATCCAGCAATATATTTGGGGATAAACTTGGATCTAAATTTATCAGAAAAATGTCAGATCGAATTAGATCCAGCAATTTATTTCGGTATTAAAATGGCAGATCGAATTAGAAACAGCAATATATTTGGGGATTGACATCTAAAAGTATCCATAAAAATGACAGATAAAATTAGATGCCGCATTATATTTGGGTACTACGTAAGATCTCCATTTATTTGGGATTAAATAAGATCCCAGACATATATTGCCAACTGTTCAAAAAATAATAGACTAGCAGAGCACTGATTGTATATAAATTACAATATTTTGTTAAAATAAGGTTTAAACTCAGAAGGTAACGAGTTCAATATGCATTTCTTTTACAAAATGAATTTGTTTTTATAAAATTAAAATTTTTTTTCTATAAATTATATATTTTTTTATTAAATTGAAATCTTTGAATAAAATAATTTTATTTACATCTTTTGGCGCTCTACACCATTTCCAATTGTATTAATTGTTTTATGATTTATCAATTGTGTTTCAGAAATAATCAAATGAATTTCAGTTTTATCAATTGTGTTTCAGAACTCATCAATTATTTTTCACATTTATGAATTGTATTTCAGAACTAGTCAATTGAAGTTCAGTTTTATCAATTGTGTTTCAGAAATTATTAATTGTATTTCCGAAATTCACAACTGTATTTCAGAAATTATCAAACTGTATTTCAGAAATTATCAATCGTATTTCCGAAATTATGAAATGTATTTGAGAAATTTTTCTCTATTAGCTATGAAATTCTGAAATAGATTTCATTATTTCTGGACACAACTAAATAAATAAATAATTAAATTTGCATAATATTGTAGTTTCTGAAGTGCAAATAATATTTTGTGATATACAATTAAAATTTTCTAAAATACATTTAATAATTTCTGGAATACCTTTTTTCGATGCTTATAAGTTAGCTCGAAATGCTTTTATCATTCATTTAATTTGTAGCTATCACACATCTATAACAAGTCTCGTTAGATTAGAGTGTAGAGGTCTTGGCTGACAATCTGGTGGACTGGGTTAAATTTCATGTTTTTAAAAGCAAATATTAAAAAAAGTTTTCTCAATTTTTTCAAAAATGTTTTTTGAAATCTATTTTTTTGCCAAAATTTTTTTGCAACGTTCTGACCATCGCCAACGGTTTGCCAGCATTGTGCCGATTATATTTTTCTGTCTGGGATGTTAAACTTAAACCTATTGTATATTAACATTAATTAACACTATATTTTTATTTTTAGGAAATACATTTTTATTTTATTATAACCCCCCATGTAAAAAAGTTTAGATCTGATCAGATCTTTTTGAATTTAAATAGATATGATTGAATCTAATTAGATCCTGTACCAGATCTCATCAAATATGATCAGATATGGCACATGTGATAATACCTTATGGCAAGATCTGATCAGATCTAGTGCCAAATCTGTTCAAATCTAAAGTGATCTGGACAATTGCGCCAGATATGCCTAGATCTGATCAGATCTCAAATTTATCCCCAATATTGAGATCTAATTAGATCTGGTAAGATCTCCTAATATCTGGCCAGATATGCCTAGATCTGAACAGATCGAAATAGATCTCAAATTTGTCCCCAATTTTGAGATCTAATTAGATCTACTGATATCTGGCCAGATCTGATCTTTTTTACACGGGCCTATTAAAAAAAATTAATATGGAGCTTTATATGGTAATATATAACTTAATGTGATCCATATACCATTTCATCCGAAAAATGGCCCGATATAATTGTATCAGTTGGTTATCACTTTTTATCTATTTGTATCAGTTTAGATCTTAACTGATTAGATTATATATTAAGCATACCCTACTAAAAAAAAATTATATGAGTTTTGATATTATATATAATTACATCCGAAAAATGAGAACATATAATTGTATCAAATTAGATCGTATTATGGTCATATTAGATCTAATTTGACACAATTAGATCTAATTTGATGGAATAAGATATGGTTTGATACAATTTTATCCGGATTTTGTCCTCATCCAAATGTATCAAATATAATATAATCATATCAAACTAGATGTAATGGTATATAATTCGATACAATTATACATAATTATATGAGGCATATGTAAATATATACAGGTCTATATATAATTGGATATTGTAATATGTTGCGGTATATATTGTGCAATATATAACAAGATATAGTTATATATTTAGGATATAATTTCGTAAAATTTTATATAATTATATCTTAGTATATATGTTCCAATATATGATAATACAAAATTGTATATGATAATATATGACTATATCAAAACTTTTTTACTTGGGTATGAAATTTTATCTGATTTTTGACCTGATACAATTTTATGGGTTTATGTCGCATGGTATTAGTTTAGATCCAAATTGATACATTACTATACAAACTTATATAGTTATATCTGATTTTTGACCTGATGCAATTAGATCTGCTTTAAAACTTTGATACAATTATATAAGGCAAATGTCGTATACAAATATATTTTATTTATATAAAATTGTACCAACATCGATCTAACCAGATACCATTAGATATAAACCGCTAAAATTGTATCAGGTCAAAAATTGGATATAATTTCACCTGAATAATGTATAATTTTATTAGTTGAGATCTAAACTAATACAATTAGATGAAAACTGATAAACAACTAATACAATTACATCGGGCCATTTTTCGGATGAAACAGTATATTTATACAGATATAACTTAATCGCATTTTATACGACTATATGTAACTGTTTTTACTCGGGAAGTTAACATTAAATTAAATTTTAGATAATGACACCATTTTGTAGTTGTAATTATTATATATTAAATCGTATATTCATAAACATTCTATACAGTTAGACGAGATTTATGGAACTATTTAACTTTATAAAGTGTTTATAAATTATAACTTAAATGTACATATATATATGTTAAATGTACGTGAACAAATTGTTGATATGGACCCACAAATTGTATCTCAACTTATATTGGAATTATTATACCATTACCATACATCAATATATATTAAATGATATACATATATTACAATATATGACACTGTATTATAAATATTGTTAATGAAGTAACATATCTGATAATATTTTTTATAGCGCCATACATAGTTTTACATTATTCAAATTAAACCATATATGGAATTGTATTCAAAATGTTGATGTGGTACCAAATTTGACCATATATTGTTTAAATTGTGCCATATATGACAATATATTGTTTAAATGATACCATATATGTCTATATATTAATATTGTTTAAATGACACCATATATCAATATATATGGGACTATATATGGTAGCATATATTATCATATCTGCATCTGTATTAAAAATGTCGTTCATCAGGTACTATATATGAGCATATATTGTTGAAATGGCACCATATATGACAATATATGGTTTAAATGGCACCATATATGGTAATATATTGCTTAAATAACACCATATATAAATATATATGGCACTATATATCGTAGCATATATTATCATATGTGGAACTGTATTAAAAATATTGTTCATGAGGTACCATATATGGGCATATATTGTTGAAATTGCACCATATATGATAATATATGGTTTAAATGGTACCATATATGATAATATATGGTTTGAATGGCACCATATATGATAATATATGGTTTGAATGGCACCATATATGATAATATATAGCTTAAATAACACCATATATAAATATATATCGCACTATATATAGTACCATATATTATCATATCTGGAACTGAATTAAAGATTTGGTTTATGAGGTACCATATATGACCATATATTGTTTAAATGGCACCATATATGATACTATCTAATTTAACTGTCACCATATATAATTATATATTGTTTAAATGATACCATATATAATTATATATTTCTTAAATGACACCATATATATTAAGATATAGTTCTATATATAACTATATATGCAATAAGATCAACCATGTTATGTAATATATAATTATATATGCCATATCTAATATTATGAAGGCCGATATCTAATTAGATGAAATTATATATGGCATAATATAAGGAAAATTTTTCGGAAAAAACGTCATATATAATTATATATGGATATATATAACCACATGTCTAATTCTATATTGTAATATATGCCACATATGATTATATATAATTTTTTTTACTCGGGTATGGTTTGAATGGCACCATATATGATAATATATGGTTTGAATGGCACCATATATGATAATATATAGCTTAAATAACACCATATATAAATATATATCGCACTATATATAGTACCATATATTATCATATCTGGAACTGAATTAAAGATTTGGTTTATGAGGTACCATATATGACCATATATTGTTTAAATGGCACCATATATGATAATATCTAGATTAACTGTCACCATATATAATTATATATTGTTTAAATGATACCATATATAATTATATATTGCTAAAATGCCACCATATATATTAAGATATAGTTCTATATATAACTATATATGCAATAAGATCAACCATGTTATGTAATATATAATTTTATATGCCATATCTAATATTATGGAGGCCGATATCTAATTAGATGAAATTATATATGGCATAATATAAGGAAAATTTTTCGGAAAAAACCTCATATATAATTATATATGGCTATACATAACCACATGTCTAATTATATATTGTAATATATGCCACATATGATTATATATAATTTTTTTTACTCGGGCATCTATGGTACCACATGATCAAAATTTTTAATACAGTTCCAGATATTATAATATATGATTCTATATATAGTGCCATATATATTTATATATGGTGTTATTTAAGTAATATATTACTATATATGGTGCCATTTGAACCATATATTATCATATATGGTGCCATTTCAACAATATATGCTCATATATGGGACCTCATGAACAACATTTTTAATGCAGTTCCAGATATAATAATATATGCTACTATATATAGTGCAATATATATTGATATATGGTATCATTTAAACAATATATTACCATATGTGGTGACATTTAAACCATACATTATGATATATCATTATATATGCTACCATATATATTACCATATACTTTGATATATCGTATCATTTAAACAACCCGAGTAAAAATAGTTACATATAGTCATATATGTGATTAAGTTATATCTGTATAAATATAAAGTTTCATCCGAAGAATGGCCCGATATATTTTTATCAATTGTTTGTAAATTTTTATCAGTTTCGATCTGACCTGATTAAATTATGTGTTAATCAGATGAAATTGTATCAGATTTTTCACCTGATACAATTTTATCGGTTTGATCGTAATTGGTTCAATTTTATATAAATAAAATATAATTGTATCCGACATTTACCTTATGCAATTCTATCAAAGTTTTAAACTGATATCAGGTCAAAATTGGGATATAACTATATAATTTTGTATACAAATATATCTATTAGGTCCACTAAACTGATACCATGTGATATACCAATAAAATTGTATCAGGTCAAAAATTTGTTAATCAATTTCATCTGATTAACACATAATTTAATCACGTCAGATCTAAACCGATGCAATTAGATAAAAACTGATAAACAACTGATACAATTTTATCGGGCCATTTTTCGGATCAAATGGTACATGGATCACTCTAAGTTATATATTACCATATAAAGCTCCAAATTAATTTTTTAATAGGGAACATATACCATATATGGTGCCATTTAAACAATATAATGTCATATATGATGCCATTTAAACAATATATGGTCATATATGGTAATTCATCAGCAACTACAATATTAACTGTATTTCAGAAATTTTAAATGTATTTCAGAAATTATCAAATGTATTACAGAAATTATTAATTGTATTTCAGAAATAATCAAATCTATTTCAGAACTTGTTGATTGTATTTCATAATTAATAGAGAAAAATTTCTGAAATACATTTCATAATTTCTAAAATACAATTGATAATTTCTGAAATAAAGTTTGATAATTTCTGAAACACAGTTGTGAATTTCGAAAATACAATTAATAATTACTGAAATACAATTGATAAAACTGAAATTCAATTGACTAGCTCTGAAATACAATTCATAAATCTGAAAAATAATTGATAAGTTCTGAAATACAATTAATAAAACTGAAATTCAGTTGATTATTTCTGAAATACAATTGATAAATCTTAAAAACAATTGATACAATTGGAAATGGTGTAGAGCGTTAAAAAGATGCTAATAAAATTATTTTTTTTAAAAAATTCAATTTAATAAAAAAAATATAATTTTATAAAAACATTTATAGAAAATAAAATTATAATTTTATAAAAACAAAATCTTTTTATATAAAAAAAATGCATAGCCGTGAACGGTATCGAACTCGAGACCTTCTGAGTTTAAACCTTATTTTAACAAAATATTGTAATTTTTATAAAATCTGCTCTGCCAGTGTATTATTTTTTGAACTGTTGTCAATATCTATCTGGGATCTTATTTAATCCTAATTAAATGGAGATCTTACGTCGTACCCAAATATAATGGGGGATCTAATTTTATCTGTCATTTTTCTGGATAGTTTTAGATGTCAATCCCCAAATATATTGCTGTTTCTAATTCGCTCTGCCATTTTAATGCCGAAATAAATTGCTGGATCTAATTTGATCTGCAATTTATGGGATAAATTAAGATCCTACCAAATCCCCAAATATATCACTGGATTTAATTCGATCTGCAATTCATCTGAAAAGTTAAGATCTTACGCAATCCCGAAATATATTTCTGAATCTAATTTTATCTGTCATTTTTTGGATAAATTTAGATCTTATTTAATCCCCAAATATATTGCTGGATCTAATTCGATCTGCCATTTTTCGGATCAAATTAGATCTAAGTTTATCCCCAAATATATTGCTGGATCTAATTCGATCTGCCACTTTTTCGGATCAAATTAGATCTAAGTTTATCCCCAAATATATTGCTATATCTAATTCGATCTGCCAAAATTGAGATCAAATTAGATCTAAGTTTATCCACAAATATATAGATCTATCTAATTCGATCCGCCATTTTTCGGATCAAATTAGATCTAAGTTTATCCACAAATATATAACTGGATCTAATTCGATCCGCCATTTTTCGGATCAAATTAGATCTAGGTTTATCCCCAAAGATATCATTGGACCTCCCAATTTTGAGATATAAATTGATCTTAGTTTATCCCCATATATAAAATGGGATCTAATACGATATCATTGGATACACCCAATTTTGAGATCTAATTGGATCAGCTAGATATTACAGCAGATCTTAAACAATATCAAATTGGATATGATTAGATATTGCGCGAGATCAATTTTTTTTACTCGGGTGTGTACGATATTACTAACTTGTCTAAAAATACCCATAGTTGTGTTTATCAAATTTGTATGAAAATACATGTTGTTGAAGTTTTATTTTACTCTGGTTATTTTTAAGATAAGTTACCCGTACTAAAAAACAATTTTATATATTTTTTTTTTTTCAAAAAATATATTAAAGAGGTGGCTTAAATTCTCGAATGAGCTGATTACGGAGAAATAATAATACATTTATGAAGTGTATTGCTAAAACGGTTGAAAAAGGTTTCGTTTAATTTTTTGCAAAATTGGGGCCAAAATTGTCAGTTACAAGTTTTTCTTAGAATAATTTTAGTCCATTTCCGCAATTCGAATATTTGTTGAGAGCTTAAAGTGCCTATGCATATTAATTGGAAAACCTTATAACACATTTATAAAATGAATTTTGTATGGAAAATTTGATTTATAAGTCACTTATAAATTAAAAGTGATTATGCATATGACCTTTAAAGTATAACAAGTTCAGTTAATACAAAAATTTTTAATTTGTAAATTTTTGAAATTGTACCAAATGTATCACGGTACCAACGGAGGTCGAAATGTACCAAAAAAAAGTACAATTCTAGGAACTTTTCCTTTCGAAATTTCCACATAAAAACATTCAGATATTGTTGTTAGGACAATTGAAATTTTGTTGCTATTTATTTATTTAATTTATTCATTTATTTAATTTATTAATTTATTTAATTTATTCTTTTATTCATTTATTTAATTTATTCATTTATTTTACCATTTCATTTCACAATTTTAATGGCTGGGAATTTTCAGACCAAACTTCGGTGAAGTATAGATCTATCTCCCCTAACGGAGATATTTAGAATTAAAGTTCAAACGTTAATCTGTTGCCTATCCCGAATGGGTTAAGATTTTTTTCAATTTTAATTTTATATTTTTTCCATAACTAAACTCTACATAAAATTTTTTGAGTTTTTGAATTTCATACATCACATAATTTTTGAGACCAATTTAAACAAAAAAACCGTTAGCAAAAATAAACAAAAACTATAGGAACTACACAGAGAGAATTTTTTGGACGAGTTTTAATGATTTTTTTTCAGTAAACTTTTTTTTTTTTTTTTTTTTTCGTGTTTTATTTATTTATTGAATCTTCACTAAATATGTGTGAACTAACAATAAGTATTCAAATCTTAAGACTAAATAAAAGTATTAAGTCCAGCCAGTGCCAGACAAAAATTTTGTGCTTTCATTTTAATTTCTTCTCTATAAGTGGACCAAGTCAGCAGTATGTCTCCTTCTTAGTCGCAGGTGACCACTGCTATTTAGTAGATTCCGGGCTAGTGTATTCGGATGTGTTTCTAGTTTCTTTAAATAGTTTTCGCTATGTCTTCTGATTTCATCTCTAACAAGGTTTACGTTGAGATCCTTATGTATGTTGGAGTTTCTTATATACCAGGGTGCACACGTGATCATTCTAAGAAGCCTGTTTTGACGTCTTTGCAAATTTTCTATGTTAGATGCTGAGGCGGTACCCCAGATTTGAATTCCATAGCACCATATGGGTTTAATTATCGAGTTATAAAGCAACAGTTTACAATCTAAGGCAAGTAAAGAGTTCCTACTCATAAGCCACGTAAGCTCAACCGTTTTTAACTTTATCTGGGTAAGTTTCGCATCTATGTGATTTTTCCATGTAAGGCGACGGTCAAGGTGTATACCGAGATATTTCACATTTGATTGTTGGGGTATATTATTATTATTTATTTGAATCGGTGGACACGATTCTCTTCTTAAAGTAAAAGTTACGTGTATACATTTCTGTTCATTCACTTTAATTTTCCATTTATCTAGCCAAGTTTCCAATTGTGATATATGATTTTGTAACAATCTTGACGCTACTAATGGGTCATTGTGGACACTAAGGATTGCTGTATCATCAGCAAAAGTGGACGTATGGGTATTCAAGTTTAATGGCATATCAGATGTATATAGGATATACAGAAGTGGTCCCAAAATACTACCTTGCGGTACTCCAGCACAAATGTCCTGGGGGGAGCTGAAGAAACTTTTTTCCGCGAGAACGAATTTACGATTTGTTATATAGCTTTCTAGGAGCTTATGGGTGTTTGACGGTAACAAAAGTTTTATTTTAAAAAGAAGTCCCTCATGCCAAACTTTATCAAAGGCTTGTGAGACATCAATAAAGAGAGCAGAGCAGTATTTTTTTTCCTCAAATGCCTTTCTTATTACAGTGATTAGCCTATGTACTTGTTCGATGGTTTTATGTTTTCTCCTGAAGCCAAATTGATGTGCTGGAATAGTATTGTTTTCGTCTACATACAAGGTCAACTTATTCATGAGTAGCTTTTCGAACAGTTTTGATATATTCGGTAAAAGACTGATTGGTCTATAGGATTCAACTTTGGTGTGGTCTTTGCCTGGTTTGGGTATCATTTTAACAACATTCCGCGGGATAGTACTCAAGGCGTAAAATAGCATTAAAAATAAAGAGAATAATTCTTAATGCTATACGGGGTAATTCTACAAGCATTTTATTACTTATCTTATCGATGCCAGGTGCTTTTTTTGGGTCTAATTCAATAATAGCTTCTTCAACCTCTCGCATTTTAAACATAAGCGGAGGACATACTATGTGCTGGGATGTAGTAGGAGGCGGCTCTATTATAGTACTAGATAAGTTTGGCGTAAAAACTTCCTTCAAATGATCCACGAACAGATTTCCTTTTTCCGTGTCGTTTCTGGCCCAATTTCCATTTGGTTTTCGCAAAGGAGGCTTACATGTAATGGGTCTTTTAAGATTTTTTGTAGCACGCCACAAAGAGTAATCAGTTTTAGCTGATGGATCTAAGTTTTCGAGATATCTGCTAAGCGATTCAATTCTTTTTTCTTCAAGAAGTCTTCGCAAATTCTTCGTGCATTCTTTAAATCGTTCCTTTAGTTGTGGAGATCTGTGCTGTTGCCATTCTCTTCATGCAATTCTTTTATCATTTAGGAGTCTTTCGACATCTATAGAAAAAATTCTGTTTGGTCTTTTGTGTCGGCGGGGCTTTGTAGCCAGTTGAGCAGCAAGTTTGATTTGTAATTCTAGATTTTTAACAGAGAGGTCAATATCGTCTGTTGTTCTTAACCGTATATTTTCCGAACAATGAGAACTAATAAACATTCTGTATTTTAGCCAATCTGTATTTTTTCCCGTAAGCGCTGAGTCACCATATGGGTTTACAATTTCTCGGGGGCCCTGGATACAAACAATGGTGGGTGTGTGATCTGACGACAAATCTAATGACGATTCTACCTGTACTAATTCCCTTGAAATAGCCTTTGTCACTCCAAAATCTATCAAATCTGGTATTTTTTGCCTATCTGTTGGCCAGTAAGTGGGTTCTCCGCTTGATATAACATCCATACCCATTTTTGAAATTGTATTAAATAAAACACGGCCCTTGGGAGTAATCAGCCGTGACCCCCAGAATGTGTGTTTGGCATTGTAGTCACCAGCTGCCAGAAAGCGGGGACCTAACGATTTAAAGAAGTCCGTGTACTGAATTTCTGTTATCGGAAATCTAGGAGGGGAGTAAATTGATGAAATAACAAGGTTCATGTTAAATTCTTCGAGGCATATAGTGCTGGCTTGAAGATAGTTTTCACGAAATTCGGGCATTGGAAAGTGTCTTAAACGAGACTTTATGATAACCGCTGCACCACCGCATCCTCTGTCTCTGGGGTCTTTTGTGTCATAAATTGTGTATCCTTGTATTGAAAAAGAACTTCTTGGGGTTAAATGCGTCTCAGAAACAAGCATAACGTCAATTTGCTTGTTTCCGAGGAAATAATTTAGTTCGTTTTTGTGTAAGCTTAAGCCGTTTGCGTTCCAATAACATATTTTTAAAACGTTAATTTTTTATTTAAGAAAGCCTGCATAAGCATGCCTTGGTTGCGGAGTAATTCTTGCATCATTCCTTGCATATTGGCCATGAAGTTGTTAATGGTTTGAACTAAAGTTTCAATTGAGTTTTCCAGCGAGCTTTTCTGGGAAGGAGAAGGCGTTTCCAGCGAGGGCAGTGGGTATGAATTGGTTTGCGTAGAACCAACGCTTTGGGAAGTGGCGATTTGTGCATACGAAAAATTGCTTGTACTGGCACTATGAGAAGTAGTGTGTTGGGCATTTGAAGGAGTACGATCAGTCGATCGAGAATTATTGGGCAGATTTGGGAATTCTGTTGGCTGGTATTGTGGTCTATGAGGTCTTTTCATTGTCCTTTGTCTAATATTTATGTATACTGGACAGCCTCTGTAATTCGCAGTGTGGTTTCCACCGCAGTTGCTACATTTTTTAACGTTTGGGTCAGATCTAGAAGATGTACATTCCGACGATTTGTGAATATCACCGCATATTACACATACAGGTGGTAATTGGCAATACCCCCGTGTGTGGCCAAATTCTTGGCAATTTACGCATTGGGGTAATCCATTGCGTTTACGAGGCTCTTCAACACTTATTCTTCTATGCAGAAGATATCGAAGGCTATAGATCGGGTGTGTTTCGTTCTTTTTAAGTTTTTTAGAATCGAAGTTTAATTCTACTCTGAACAGGGGTTGAGGAATTTTATTTTTATTGATAATGTTGTTTATAGACTTAATTTCATAGCCCTCCTTTTCTAGAGCCTCCTGAATTTCCTTGGTTGGAACGTTGCTTTCTATACCTTTTAAAACAACCATCAGGCCTTTAGCACTTTTTAATTGAAAAGTATAATAGTTTTTCTTTTTGGTATCAAGATATTGAGTAATGGATCTATAATGATTTTCAGTGAATGTTTTAATTTTAGTTTCCTGAACATTTCCCACTCGTGTTGATACTACATAAAAATTATTTGTTCCTACAAGCTCGGCTAAATCATTAACAAGATCGTTAGAGTTCGGTTCACGGAGATGAATAGGGGGAGGTGTAAATTCTTTTACAGATTTCACTGGGGTTTCTTCATTATCATCTGTGTTTAAAATGGAAAAGCGATTTTGACTTACCATATTCACAGGATCGGTATTTTTAGTTTGCTTCGGGGAAGGCTTTACTTTTGCGGATTTGGGGCTTAACTTACGCTTAGTGATCGTAATGTATCTATCGATGCCAGTTGGTATTTTTTTCGTTGTTATATTACTCGGTGTTTTAGATTTTATTATTTTAGGTATAGCACCTCTTGATGCGACCACTGCCGACTGCTTTGGTGATTGTATGTTTGATTGTTGTGTGTGTGTAGTTGTTAGATTTGCACTCTTTGTTATTAAATTATTGTTTGTTATGCTCTCCTGCTCATTCATTGTGTATGCTTGGGTTTTGTTTAGGAGATTTTTGGTAATGTACGAATTACATGTGGGAATAATCGATATAAGGGGGGAATTTATGGATGTTGTAACTGTGGTAGTATTGGGTAATTGTGTAGTTACTGTAGAGAATGATGCTGATGTTACACTTGTAAGAGGAAGAGTAGCTAAAGACAGGGGATGGGGTAAAAAACTTTTATTTGATAATGTTGTAGTTGGTGTAGAACACTCTATAGACCAAGGGAGTTCTTTTTTTTGCGCATGCGCAGTGAGAGAAGAGTGATCGTATACATTTATACTGGATGTGGATGCATTTTGCGCGGGAGAGCTTTTATTATTTATTGCTGGAATTAGCAAGGAATTTGGAGTAGGCGGAGAGCGCCTAACAGGCATATTATTTGTTATTATTTTTCTTTTTTTGCACTATTGGTTCTTGATCTTTTAAAAATTTTTATTATTATTAATATTTAAAATCTTTATTTATCTTAACGTACATTTATAAAGCGTCTTTTCGCGATTTTTCTATTGTTTTTTGTTATTTTTTCAACAACAATACAAGTTTATTTAACGATTTTTGTAGAGCAAAACAAAAACACGTAGAACTGTTGACAGTGCTGTCATAGTAATATGTAAACTAATGAAGTTTTCTTCACAACTTGAATGAAAAAGTTATTAATTTTAACGAAAAAGCTTCAGAGCTTTTATGAAAATAGGGTTTAATGAAATCTTTTCATTAAATGCGTGAACTTTTCGATAAATGAAATTAAATTTTTCATATAATTTTTGAAAAACTTCATTAGTTTAATGAAAAGTTTCAATGGACGAATTCCAGTGAAACTTCATTGATTTGATACAGAAATTCGTTAGTATCATGCAGATAATTCGCTCACTGTATAACCGAAAATATACAATCCCAGCAAAAAACCTGCTTCGCTGGATGCAGCTTTGTAAGGGAATAAATAAAATTAATCCCTTACAAAGCTGCTTACGGAAGGCATGATTTTTCCATACAAAGGGCCCGCTTGGAAGCACGTTGTTTTGTGAGAAAAAGCGCATTATTCGCTGCTGAAAAATTGCAGTAAATTTATGTTTTTCGTAAGTGCATTTAACCGCAAATAAATTCATGCACTTTTTTTTTGGAAAAAGTGCTTTTTTTGCTGCTGAAAAGATGCAGTAAATTCATGATTTTCATTGAGCGCACTTAAACGCGTCTTCTTATGAAAATAAATCAGGGTTAGCAGGCAATACCGCTAAAATACCGTTATCGATTCAAAACCCTTTCAACTGACTACCGTTACCCCTAAAATACCGTTACCAAAATAACCGAAATACCGTTACCGAAATAACTGAAATACCGTTATCCTTAAAATAACGATACCGAAATAAACGAAATATCGATACCCTTAAAATACCGTTACTGAAATAAATGAAATACCGTTACCCCTAAAATACCGTTATTTTTAATTTTCTGCTTTTGGTAATTGCACGTGGGTATTGAGTATTTTTCGTACTTTAAGTTGGTAAATTGGTTTTTAATCTCTGACTACCGTTATCCTTAAAATACCGTTACCGAAATATCGCTTACCCTAAAATACCGTTACCGAAATAATCGAAATACCGTTATCCTTAAAATACCGTTACCGAAATAACTAAAAAACCGTTATCGTTATAAAAAACTGAATGGATAACCGCCAAATTTTAAAGACAATTTGCGAAAAATCTGTGCCATTGATCGAAAAATAAAGTATGCCATTGTAATCAGCAAGTCCGAAATATATTGATGGCGACAGCTCTATGAATTTTTAAAAGTCAAGATTTTGTCATACAGTGTAATTTATTTAATTTATTTTATAATTTATTTAGTAATTTATTTAATTTAATTAATAATTTATTTAATTTATTTGATTAAATATTTGACTTATTTAATTTATAAATTTTTTTTTAATTTTTTAATTTATTTTATTTATTTAATTTATTTGATTTACTTAATTTATTTAATTTATTTGATTTATTTAATTTATTTCATTTAATTTATTTTATTTATTTTGTTTATTTCATTTTATTTAATTTATTTAATTTATTTCATTTTATTTTATTATTTTATTTATTTGTTGATAAGTAAGTACAGCTAATGAAAGGTACAGCTAATATAATAAATATACACCAAACCTGATATGCTATTTAGTATTTGTCTAGTTTAGTATAAGTCTAATTCTATTAGTTTAACCATAAATTATTATGTAAGACTATAACTCAGTGGAAGAGTAGCAGCCTGACATGCAACAATCTCACGGATCAAACCCCCAAGAACAATGTGTGCGTATTTTTTATTTTTTCAATATATTTTAAAATGCGCGATTTTAATTATTCGCTTCCCTTTTCTGGAATTTGCAAGGTGTATTGTAAGGCCTTATATATAAATTCTAAGAACTACCTCTTTTACCAAAAAAACAAGCTTGTGCTAAAAAGTATAAAGTAATTATAAAAAAATAAAATCTGATTAATGCTGTAAATTATCACACAAGACGGTGGCCAGTGGAAGAGTATCCGCCTGACACGCAGAAAGCCAGGGATCTAGTCCCAATGAAACACATGTGTATTTTTTTTATATATTTTAAAATTTAATTGGTAAATTATTTTTGAGAAAATCTAATTTTTGGAAACTCGCTTAACCTTTTTATTATTAGAACACCTTCTTTAACTAAAACTCAAAGGTGTCCTGTAAGAAAAATAGTAACTAGCTACCACTTCGATTCCAAAGAATCGATTGCATTTAGTCTCACGCCTTGTTAAAAGAAACAAGTTGGTAATCCAATTGGGAAGGCGTTCTACCAAAAATACCTGATTCCCAACTCGATTCCCTATTTTGAAAATTTTTTGCTGGGGTGTTTTGCATTTTATTGCATATTTTATTAGTAGGAATTTATTCAAAATTAACAAAAGAAAAGTATTCGTAAAACTTAACACAGCACTAAACTGCAAGGAGACACATCATGTTGTCACCTCCCAGCAAAACCACACATTACCAAATAATAGGTAAAGTAATGTATCGCCATAGGGTTGGATTAATTACTTTACACCTTACTTCACTGATGAATTTTACAGGCGATGAGCCTCAAAGTAATGTGTGCCTTGTTACCAGTATACTTACAAAAAAATGAAGAGTAATGGGTTACTTATTTGCAGAGAGGGAATGAAAAAGTAATTGGTTACTTGTTTTTATCCTACATGGCATTTTAATAAATATTTCAGTTTTAAGAGTAACAATCACATAACAAATGTAAAGAAATAAAATTTGATTAAAAAAATATTTACAAAATTAAATTAAAAAAATTATCGTAGTAATTAGTTTTTAAATCAAAACAATGTGTTTTGTAATAGCTATTACTTTATATTTAATTATAACGCATTATGTATCAACATTCGCTAATGCATTACTTTATATTTTAAAATAATGATAAATGTAACGAGCGTACATTACTAAATAATGCATTATGTAATCAACTAACGGTAACTCATTATTCTGTGATTCTAAATAATACGGAAGGTAAGGAGTATTCATTACAAAGTAATGCATTATTTAATCCATTTTCGGTAACTAAATATTTTATGAATCAGTACAAAAACATTTCCTGCTACTTTGTTTAAGAAACCCGCCATATATTGTGAGATTAACGATGATCAAACTGCCTACATTAAAAAGCCGAAGAACAATGCTTAATATCGCGTTTTTAACAAATTTGTTAAATGGAAATGTTGTTTCAGATTTCCTGCTCAACAATGTAAATTTTAATGTTCCTCAACGATCAACTCGCAATTATATCCCTTTGTATCTGCAAGATTTTCAAACCAATTATGCTAACGCCGATCCTTTTAGAAGAATATGTAATCAGTTCTATGTAATGTACGATTTTGTTGATTTTTCTGTTGATGTTAATGTAATTAAACGTAATATTATTTTGTTTTTAAATACCGAGTATTAAAATCAATGTTGATTAATTTATTGATTTTATACTGTATTATATAACATATGTATATAAGTCTGTAAGGATATTAATCCATAGACTTTTAATAAATAAATAAATAAGTAAATAAATAAATAAATAAATGCTTCAAAATAATGCTGAAAGTAAGGATTATTCATTACAGAGTAATGCATTATGTATCCAATTGTCAGTAACCAATTACTTAATGTTGAACAATAATTACAATTGTAAGGAGTACACATTACGAGGTAATGCATGAGTTTGTCGTACCTATTACCAAAGTTTTCCTGGGTAGCACATACTTCAATTTAAGTGCATATTTTAGCGTATTTTTTGCATTTTTTTTAATACATATTTTAAACAGATATTTTCGAAATTCACTAACCTAGTAGTAATAAATTTTCAAAAATAGGTAGCGGTTTTACTTTTGCTTAGTTGCGCGAACAACATTATTGATTTGAATGCACTCAACTAAAATTTTTTTGATTTAATATTACCTTCTTGCTGTTTACATTTGACTAGGTGATTGAAAACATTTAATTACCATTCCCCTCCTTTATTAAATGAATTAAATAAATTATGAATCATTCAAGAAATAAAATTTATCTTTTACGAAGTTTCAGTCTACTAATAATCAGCAAAAAGCTTTAGTGATTTTAGCAAGAATTTTTTTCATTTGCAATCGGCTAAGTGTTAGCAAAATTTTACAATTTTTTGGTGAAAATGAGCTCGCTGCAACTTTGACTGACTTTTTTTGAGTGTAAGTGAGTTAATTTTTACACTCAGTAACGCAAAAGTGTATCGAATCGTATTTATTACACCATCCAACCAATATTGAGTTTTTAAGAAAAAAAATTTTAATGGGCCGATTTTCATCATAGCTGTTTTAGAATTTAACAAATTTAAAATACCACATTTTTTGTCTGTTTTTTTTTTAAATTTGACACTCATTTGAATATATTTATGTCGGTAGATGTCAAGGCTATTTGAATTACCATGAAGGATGTTTAATTTTTATTTTCCTAAATTTATGCTTAGAATTGTAGCAGTTACTAACCAGTTTTGCAATAGTGAAAAGAAATTGGCTGTAAAAATATCTAAAAAAAATATACGATATTTGTATATGTATTAGAGTGTCCCTTAAAAATATATTTGTCATTACACCCCCAGTTTTATTAGAAATGGTCCCAAATGGAAGAAATCAATTTTTTTTTTTTTTGGAAAACGTTTACCCGTGCCGAAAGTTGGAGGAAAATTGCCTCTGTTGGAAAAAAAGTATATTACTATTAAAAATTCCCAAAATTCGAAATTTCGAAAAAGATTATTTTTTATTCCATTTATTCATTTAGTATAGTCAAAATGTGGAAAAGTGGAATTCTGACTTCATCGGATATCATTAACCCACTTTAGCCTGGAATGCAAAATGGCCCACAAACTTGATAAAAATGCAAAAACGTGTTTTTTTTTAAATTAATTTTAAAGATTTTTTAGAGTGCCTAATTTGGAGATCTCTATTGCTATTTGAACTACATAATAGTTGATATTAAAGAAAAAAAATTAATTGGAAAAATGATAATTCGAGTTTGTGTTTGGAGCGACTGCTTTTCAGGAGATTTTACAAAAATTGCTCATTTTGTCAAAAATTTCAATGTTTTCATCAAATTTTACACGGCTTTCGGAAAAACAACACTCAAATTTGGTTAGATTACAATTATCTTTTCACTAAGGGTTAAATTTTTTTTAAAGAAATGAAAAGATAATTATAATCTAACCAAATTTGAGTGCTGTTTTTCCGAAAACCGTGAAAACATTAATATTTTTAACAATATGAGCAATTTTTGTAAAATTTCCTGAAAAGCAGTCGCTCCATACACAAACTCGAATTATCATTTTTCCAATTTACAATGGCACAAATAGCAATCGACATCTCCAAATTAGGCATTTTAAAAAATCTTTAAAATTAATTTTAAAAAAATACGTTTTTGCATTTTTATCAAAATCGTGGGTCATTTTGGATTCCAGGCTAAAGTGGGTTAATGATATCCGATGAAGTCAAAATTCCATGTATGAATCATTATGACTATATTAAGTGAATAAATGAAATAAAAAATAATTTTTTTTCGAAATTTCGAATTTTGGGAATTTTTAATTGTCCAAATTTCGGCACGGGTTAACGTTTTCCAAAAAAAATTAAAAAATCGATTTCTTCCATTTGGGACCATTTCCAATAAAAGTGTGGGGGGGGGGTGTAATGAACGAGAATCGACAAATCGCTATTTTAAGGGACAGTCTAATATGTATATATCAAAATTTAGAGCTAGTTTCGCAAGTGCTTGCGCAGTATAATTTTGTATCACTTTTTAGTTTTGTTTTTGTTTTGTGAATTTATAAAGAAAACTATTAAACTTTATTCATGGAACTGAATAGAATTCGACAACAATCTTCATCGAATAATGTCTCCAATTCATCATCTTCGAACTTTTTTGGCTGACCTGGGCGGTGTTTTCTTTCCGTGCCAAAATTACCACTTCTGAACCGCATAAACCATCCCTCACAAGTTGAAATCGATGGAACATATTCAGGATAAGCTTCGGTGAGCAATCGACGTACTTCAGCTTCACTTTTTTTCAAATTGAAAAAGTAAAGCAGAACTTCTTGCAAATGATGCTTTGTTGGCACAAAATTCGACATTTTCGAAGCAGGAAAAAAATACTTTCTTATTTACGCTATTTCGTTCAGTGACTAAGTGAGAATAAATGACAGATGTTTACTATCCAAAATGCCATATAAGTTATTAAAGGCACAAACCATGTGTAAAAGATACGCCATCTGTTGTGAATCCCGCACTTTTAAGTTATAGTGTTGTGAATTCCGCATTTGTGTTCACATATATTGGAACTAGTTAATTAAAGAATTAATTCTTTTTAATTTTTGGTTGTTCATTGGTCCATTAGTACATTAGGGAGCCAATAATAAATGAACATATTTGAAATCGCTCAAACAGAAATGAAAAATGAAAATTTTATTAAAATTCGCGATTTTTTTCGAAATTGGTTTGAGCAATTAAAAAATGTTTTTATATATTTATGTATTTTATTTATGTGCCTAATAAATTTTATTAAAAACGATGTGTCACAAAAAATAAGTAATTTTTTTTTATTTGTTCGAAAATTCCCAAAATATTAACTTTATCCGCTTTGGCTTAAATTTTAACCTTATTAGTTTATGACGAAGTGGTGCAATATTTAGCCCGGGTGTCAGCGAAAATCCAAAGTTGAATTTTCATTGCCACCCTAAAGTACATAAATACATACATATTTAAACATTACAGAGGAAGTAAATATTAGGAGAGTATAAAAAAGTTCATTTATTTTTATGAGTTTTTAAAATTGACTGACATGGTTTCTATTTTGTTATTTAACTTTTGCATAAAAAACATGAAGCAAACAATAAAACATTAAAGTAATTTAGAATATTGATGTTTTAGGCATGTTTTGAATAAAAGGTTAATTAAATATCATCCCCCACTTACAATGTGTATTTTAGTTCCACGTTATACACTATACGTCTATACGCCCGTTCATTTATTTGTTTGTCAGTTTTCATTGGTTTGAGATTTTACTTGAAAGCCACTTGACACCTGTATACAAGTTTCCATTTGTGAATGTGAATAGAGTAAGTAAATACTTAAACAAATAAACAACAAATTAGAAACGCACCCATCCAAACTTTACAAATAGTCTATGAATTCATATTCATAAACACATACTGTTAATATACTAAGTACGACCAGTGGTGCCAGACACAAAGATTTTCCATAATTTTGACGAATTTTTCAGTAAAAATTTGACAGATGGTAAGTGATGGTATTTTTATGAAAAACCAAATCGTTTTGACGATTTCTGAAAATTAAATCCACATTGCAACCTAGAAAGAACTCCATATAGACAATCTGATGATAATACTTGGTAGTACTTGAAATGCATTAATTGTCAACTATTGGTTCTAGAAATGTATTTTTCAAAAGTTTTTCCTTTATTTGTCGTAAAAATAAATGTCAATTCTATTTAGGATTTGCAATAATTGATCTTGAACCCAACAAAATAACACTCATTGTAATAATCTTCAGATCAACTCAAAATCTACCATCAAATATTTCACAGACGAGGTACAGTCAATATAAACTAATGCTCAAAATTCCAGCGCACTTAAGTACTAGCAGTATTTTGGTGTTTGAAGATCTCGGCAACGACTCAACAGAAAATTATATTTTTTTGGATTTATAAACAGTACTCGAACATACTTGTGTGTACTTACTAGATTCCCCGAGTGCTTTCAAACTCTACACACAAACTGGCTTACTTTACCCAGGGTATGGCCGCATTGTAATGGCCCACAAACCAATATACTTCATTAGTACGCACATGTAAGTTAGACAACATTTTTGGAAAATTTTAAATATTTTATGTTTCATATACAATTGTTATACACAAGTATCCCATATCGTAAGTACACACAATGTGAAGTACACGAAATCGATTACATTGTGTGGACTTACACGTTTTTCTAAAGGTATAATTTGATTTACAGCTTAAAAATACAGATACTTACTTATTTCCCTAACCTTGAAAAAAAAATTGCCAGTAAGGCTACCTAAGCTCCAAACAAGTGGTTCAAAATTATAGCGCACTTAGAGAGAATATTAAAAAAAGACTTCATATGTTGCGAAATATTTCAGTATTATGATTTAAATTTATTACTAAGCTTGTTTTTTAATATATTAGCTACTTTTTACCAAAAATTTCACAAATTTGTCTTAAAATTTTGAGAAAATACAAATATGTTCTTAATTTCCATATAGAAAAATAAGCTTTTTTGCAAAATTAAAAATTTGAAAAAGTTTTGTAAACTGATTTTTATTAATTTGATGACATATCATCTTCACTGTTCATATACTAGATTTATTATTAAATTTCAGATACAAAATCATGATGTATCTGGCGTAATATATGGAATTTCACGGTTCCGATATAATGGTTTCGAAATACTATCGTCATATTTTAATGAAAATCATCACCAAAAATATTACAATAGTATTGAGAAATGAGTTTAAATTAATCTCTGGTACTCGGGACCAGAGATACAAGCCAGCCGACTTTAGCCGGTCAGCCGCCGCCAGCCGACACCTTTGCCTAGCCGATTCAGCCGCCGACAACAATCGGCTAAGCCAATTTTCGGCTAAAGCCGATAGAAAAATGCAAAAATATAAATTTTTTTAAAAATTTATGAAATTTGTTTAAGAAACATAATTATTTGAAAAGTAAAATTTTCTTGTTTTGAGATATCGTTGATTTTTAGATATCGTTGATTTTGTTGATACTACAATTCTACAGGTTTCCGCATTAAAAGGGCTGCGTTTGAAAAAAATGTCAATCACAAAATCCAAAAAAAAAACTGATGAAACAGTCATTCAATTTTAAAAATAAAAGCTATTTTATAACCGTATTTTTTAAGATTAAGATTATTATAAAACTAGCCAATCAGAAAAATACAAACGGGAAAGCGGTGGCAAAGCACTTTAACAGGTGGTACAAGTACTGGCAAAAAGTGCTTTCCCATTCCCAACATGAGAACATCATTAGACAAAAGGACGGATTCGATAAAAAATTTTCGAATTCGTAAATCTTGCAAATATTATTAAAAATATAATTCTGAATAAAAATTCTACTTTTTAATTTACTTTTATCCTAAACCTTGTACACTGCACATAAAAATTCAAAAAGTAAGATTTTTGCTAAAACTTTTCTTTTTACGAAAGGTACAAAATTTACGAATTCGAAATTTTTTTTTTCAAATCGAGTTATGCGGTAACCCCCCTGGAGAAACAAAATTTTTGAACGTTGGCAAAACGCTGGCAAAACCAATAAATAGGTGGTCCGGAAATATATTTTCCAAAATAAAATTTAAAAAAAGTTTATTTGTATTTTTTTTGGTCCTGTCGTGATTTGAACCAAGGCCGTCAGATTGGCAGACGAATGCTCTACCCACTGAGCTAACGAGACATATAATAGCTGTGTTTTCGACTTAACTATATCCGTTAACTCATAAAAAATCTCAAAGTGCATAAAAACGCTTTTAAGACAAAAACTAACACATTACTTTTCGTATGCACGTTAACTTTCAACACGGATAATTATCAACCTTGAAAACTCAACGTTTATACATTTTCACATCTAACGAAACTTATTCGCGTTACTTCCTACACACAAAAAAATAAAAACTAATTTCAATCATGAAAACCGCTTATTCAATAAATTTTGTCGTTAAAATTCCTCCAATCACGAAAATTGTTCATTCAATTAAAAATTTGTAGCACTTTAATTGAATAAATTTTCAATAAAATAGTGATACATTTGATTAGGATTTTTATTGGTTTTTTATATGAGTTTGATTAAAAATTAATTCATTGGATTAAAAATTGATCAATATTGTAGAACTTCTAAATAAACTATCAGCTGGATAAAGTGGCAGTTAGGGTGCCAACTATAAAAAATATACTTCTTTATTTTTAGCTTGAATGTCATTAAAATAAAAGCTGCATTCAATTTTCATTCAGTTGATAGATTTATTTATACTTATGTGAAAAGTCGTAGAAATTATTTTTCTTCTTTTTTCTGAAGCATAAGGCCTCTGTTAAAATTTTTTGAAAACTAAAAAAATATATTTGATTTAAAATAATTTTTAATTTATTTATTTTTTAAACAAAATTTTTAATTTTAAATTTTTTGAATTTGTTATAAAAAATTTTTTTAAAACTAAATAAAAATATATTTATTTTAAAATAATTTTTTAGATTTTTTGTTTAAAAAAGTTTTTCTTTGTTTAAAAAAATTTTAAATTTTTTAAACAAAAAATTTTAAAAATTACTTATATTATAGTACTTATATTATAGTAATGTTTTAGAATAAATGAATATTCAGATATAATATGGCAAAATTCAAATATTTAACTAAATAAAATAATAAACTCAACGAGAATTTATAAAATTTTATAAAAAATAATTTAAAATACTAGTTGCTAATCAGGGATGATAAATGGGATTTTCAAAATAATACCAACCTGCTTAAAAAATAGTACTTTTTCGACCAGCAAAGTACTTTTTTTTAATTTTTTATTATAAATTAACAAAAAAACGTACATATATGAAAGTGCTTTTGTACATTAAAACAAGGTTCAAAATATAATATAGATCCACTTCACTCTGTATAGTGTATTTCGTTCTTTCTTCTTCCCAATTACCTTTTTTAACTAAACAAAAAACACAACAATTTAAAGATTTTCTCTTAAATTCAAATAAATGTTTAATATTTTTTGCAAAATTTTAGAAACCTTTCCTTTGAACTACGTTTCTTACGATTTTTTACTATTTATTTTGAATAATTTAAAATGGTATCAAATAATGCTAAGGAGTAACATAGTACTTTTGAGGTTCTAATAGTACCATAAAAAGTAATATAGTACCAACTTTATCATCCCTGTTACTAATACATTAACATTTATAAAAACAACTACATAAATAAAGCAAACGAAAAAAAACAACAATATGCTGATGTTTTTCTCTTGTTTTATGAAATGCTTTTGAGTGGTAGAATAAAAAAAATGTCAAGCAAATTGCAGTTTTGAGCAATTATTTAATCCATTGGATTAATTTTTAATTGACACCTTTTGAAATAATTTAACAAATCGTTTTAATTGAAAAAAGTTGAACAATATTTTTTTGTGTGTAGGAACTTTTGCTCACGTACGTTCGATTATAATGGAAAAATTATAAACATAACCTGTTTAAAATTTTTTTATACTACAATCGGTTTAACGTAGATTTGCTTTAAAGACTTAACGTTGATAGGCATGAAACAAAATACAGCTAATATTTGATAGCTAAACACATAAATGAGTGATAATCGCTGGACAACTACTGACTGTGCTAAAAAGCTAGCATTGGCAAACAGTTTTTTTGGAACTAATATGCCAGCGTTGGGAGAGCAAAAAAAAGTTGGTCTTAAAAGAGTTTTTTCACAAACAAAAAAATTGATTTTATAGAACAAAAAAATTTTTAAATTAAAAAAATCCAATAAAAAATGTTTGCTTGCAGCCGGATTTGAACTTGGAACTTCCTGACTACAAACCTTTTTTAACGAAGCGTTAGCATTTTTATAAAATCATTGCTCTACACACAAAAAAATATTGTTCAACTTTTTTCAATTAAAACGATTTGTTAAATTATTTCAAAAGGTGTCAATTAAAAATTAATCCAATGGATTAAATAATTGCTCAAAACTGCAATTTGCTTGACATTTTTTTTTTATTCTACCACTCAAAAGCATTTCATAAAACAAAAGAAAAACATCAGCATATTGTTGTTGTTTTTCGTTTGCTTTATTTATGTAGTTGTTTTTATAAATGTTAATGTATTAGTTACAGGGATGATAAAGTTGGTACTATATTACTTTTTATGGTACTATTAGAACCTCAAAAGTACTACGTTACTCCTTAGCATTATTTGATACCATTTTAAATTATACAAAATAAATAGTAAAAAATCGTAAGAAACGTAATTCAAAGGAAAGGTTTCTAAAAATATCAAACATTTATTTGAATTTAAGAGAAAATCTTTAAATTGTTGTGTTTTTTGTTTAGTTTTATTTGATTTAGTTTTCTGAATTGATATTAGTTAATTTAAATTGTGCGGTAACTTAATTTTTAGTAAATTGGACATGTTCGGGCATGTTGCTTGTTTTAATACCCAATACATATATAGTTTTTTTAATTATAAGAAATAAATTTAAAAAAAAGATTAAAATTTTATAATTTTTGACCCCGCTTTTTAAATATTAAAGATGAGACTGGGACGTCAAAATAATAGTCAACGCTGAAGATTGGATGCAAGAACAAAAGCGATAGAATAATATAAAATAGGTAATTGGGAAGAAGAAAGAACGAAATACACTATACAGAGTGAAGTGGATCTATATTATATTTTGAACCTTGTTTGTACAAAAGCACTTTCATATATGTACGTCTTTTTGTTAATTTATAATAAAAAATTAAAAATAAGTACTTTGCGGGTCGAAAAAGTACTATTTTTTAAGCAATTTGGTACTATTTTGAAAATCCCATTTATCATCCCTGATTAGTAACTAGTATTTTAAATTATTTTTTATAAAATTTTATAAATTCTCGTTGAGTTTATTATTTTATTTGGTTAAATATTTAAATTTTGCCATGTTAAATCTGAATATTCATTTATTCTAAAACATTACTATAATATGGTAATGTAATTTTTAAAATTTTTTGTTTAAAAAATTTAAAATTTTTTTAAACAAAAAATCTAATTGTTGAAATTTTTTGTTTAAAAATTTTTTAAACAAAAAATCTAAAAAATTATTTTAAAACAATATATTAGTTTTAAAAAAAAATTTTTGTAACAAATTCAAAAAAATTTTAAATTTGAAATTTTCTTTAAAAAATAAATAAATTAAAAATTATTTTAAATCAAATTTATTTATTTTAGTTTTCAAAAACTTTTAACAGAGGCTTTATGCTTCAGAAAAAAGAAGAAAACTAATTTTTACGAGAGAACTTTTCACATAAGTATAAATAAATCTATCAACTGAATGAAAATTGAATGCAGCTTTTATTTTAATGACATTCAAGCTAAAAATAAAGAAGGTATATTTTTTATAGTTGGCATGGCAACTGCCACTTTATCCAGCTGATAGTTTATTTAGAAGTTCTACAATATTGATCAATTTTTAATCCAATGAATTAATTTTTAATCAAACTCATATAAAAAACCAATAAAAATCCTAATCAAGTGTATCACTATTTTATTGAAAATTTATTCAATTAAAGTGCTACAAATTTTTAATTGAATGAACAATTTTCGTGATTGGAGGAATTTCAACGACGAAATTTATTGAATAGGCGGTTTTCATGATTGAAATTAGTTTTTATTTTTTTGTGTGTACCAGTGAATTGGTTTTTGTACCACTGGTAGCATTGGCTAGGTAGCACTGGATAACCACTGGTTGCAAAACTTGGCATATCACTCTTAGACCATTCTTTGCCAGTGGATTTTTTTATAAACCACCGAAATTTTTGTAAAACAAATGCTGGAAAAACGTTTTTGCAAGCGCTGGCAAAGCGTCCCAAATGAGTGTTCTCCCAGTCATTTATTTTCAACACTATGGTTGCCCAGTTGTATGCCAGTACTTGATTTTTTGTACCACTGGCGATTTCTGATTGGGTATATAAAAATTTTTTCTATTTTTATTTTACAAAATTTTTAAATTTTTCTGATGCCTTTCCTTAACGTTTTTATGGTATTATTAAATACCTTTTGAGCTGCTAAATACCACTTTCCGCGGAAATCTTTGACATCGTTGGCGACTTTTTTTGTTACCTTAGTTTCTCTTTTAACGAAGCCCAGAATTAACGAATTAACTCTTGAAAGCAAAAGAAATCGAACGAAAACAAATATGAATTAATTCCATTCAATAGTCGTTTGTGAATTAATTCATTTAATTTTTAATTCAGAATTCAAATACTGAATTAAAGAATTAATTCTTCAGATCTGGGTGAGGTAAAGCTAGGAATAGTCGAATTTCATTTCCATTTTGGTCTACTTCTCTTAGTTTAGTAGATATGTACCATTTTAAAAAACCGGGAGGGAAAGAAATAGGGCTATCTTTAAAACATCGGATATACTGGTGGGGCCATCTAATAGGTGATGGCAGAGAGATGAAAATCTTATATTTTAACAATAAATTGTGTAAAATTTAACAAATGTATGTATAATTTTATCGACATTGTGAAATATAAACTCAATTTTTATAAATTCGGAAAAATACACTCTGTTGGCTGAACAGAAAATATTGTTACTTTAACAAAATGTGTGCCTGTTTTTGGCTTTAAATAAAATTTGTTGATTTTAACACTTTTTTTGTAAAATTTAACAAATCAATTTAAGTAAAAAATTTGTAAACCTTCAGTTTTATCTGTAATTATACTGAGTCGTAGAATTTATTAAAATTTAGGGTCTCGGGACCCTCCCCGGGCCTAATCCATATCATGTGAGGGCATATAAGGGCACTCCAATGGAGCAAACATTTTGTCCGCTTTCTCTATCTCGCTTAGTTTTCGAGATAAGGGTCATTTTATGAAGTGGAAAATTTTTATTAAAAATTTCCGAGGGTCCAAGGCCCCGCCAAGGTCCATTTTTGGATAGAGATAGCCCCTTTCTCTGGAGCATTACACGGTTAGAGGTAGTCGAAATTTTCATAAATTTTGCTCTATCTCTCTTAGTTTTCGAGATATGGGCCCTTTTAAAAAATCGGGAGGGAAAGAAATGGCGCCGTCTTTAAAACTTCGGATACATTGATAAAAATTAACACTCAAAATTAAAGTACTGCGGATTTTTAGTATAGTGTTAAATGAAGATAACTAAAATCTTTGCTTAAATCAGTGTTTCAACTAAAAATTTGTTAAAAATTAGTCAAATCGATTTGAAACCGGTTTGACAGATTTTTCTACTGACGTATTATTTTAAGTGTACCTATAAAAAAATTACAAAGTTGACTTCAATATTTTTTCAGTTGCTTTTTTGCGTGTATGTATCTGTTGAAATTCTTGGAAAATATACCTTTTAGCCGACGTTAGCCGCCGCCAGTCGACACTATTTTTTTAAGCCAGCCGCCGCCGATGTGTTTGCTGCTCAACTCTAAAAATCAATCGCCGCCGACCATTTTAGCCATTAGCCGCCGCCAGCCGAGAGAATGGATCGGCTTGTATCTCTGCTCGGGACCACTTTTCAAAAACAATTAATATCATTACCGATCTCTGGGAATAAGACCTTCTCCGAGAAAAGGGACCTAGTGTCTGAAAATGAAGTTTTGAGAAGAACGCATTTAAAGTTTCATAACGCATTATCACTTTGAACACACCTTCAGTTGGGAGATGCGATTTCGTATGGTTAGTTATGATTGGGTGCCGACTTTGGTGACGTCATGCCTATGTGGTGACGTATTTTTTTCGCTTTTAGTGTGACAATACCTTTGCTATTGTTGCTGCTCTGTGAATGCCGTTAAAAATTTATTTTTATTTTGTGATAACTGCGTAGCACAGAATAAAAATAATGGAATGATGCATTATTTGGCCTGGCGAGTGGATTCTGGCTTAAACGAATCGATATCATTAAATTTCCTCCTAACTGGCCACACCAAGTTCAGTCCCGATCGCTCTTTCGGATTAATGAAACTAGAATATAGTCGTTCAAATGTAGATTATTACCAAGATTTTGAAGATGTGGTCAATAGGTCTAGCAGTAATAAATTTAGCAACGCTGTGAATGGAAGTGAAGTAGAGTGGCAAACATGGGATACTCATTTCGAAGGATTTTACAAAAGATTACCAGATAAACTGTCGCGATTTTGTGATTTTAATTTTTCAAATTCATTTCAATTGATTTTGTAAATGCTTGCATTTTAGGTATTACCAAGTGCCACCACTTTGACTTCAAAAAAAACGAAATTGTGTGTAAAGAACTTGTGGACTCGGAAGAAGAAAGATTTACTCTGCGATTAACGGCTGAGCTACCAAACGAATTACCTCCGCTCATTGCACCAAGCGGTTCATCATTAGATCGCAAATGGTATTTGTATGAGAATGTCAGGGTCTTATGTACTGATTCACAGAAACGGGATTTTGTAGCTCCTAAACCGAGTGAACCCAAAGCGAAAAAAATCTAAAAATAAATCAGAATCTGCCAGCAAGAAAAAAAAATCGAAGCACCGGATCACGAGAAAAAAAAAGCTGAAGTCAAAGAGCCGAAAAAAGAAAAAACTGAAATTGTCAAACGGAAGAAAATCGAAGTACCAGATGACGAAACACCGAAAAAAGTCCAAACTCCAAAAAAATTCGAAGACTGACGAAAAAAAACAATTTAAAACCAAAAAAAAATTAAATTTTAATGTTTTTCTCATTTTTATCGATTTTTCCAAGTTCGTTTTGTACGTTTTTATGGGGTAAATAAATTTTTATCAGAAATCTAACTCATTTCATCCTATTCTACACCCTTTTAGGTACCAGAATCCACTCTTAAGTCCAAACCCGTTTTTTGACACACTAGGTCCCTTTTCTCGAAGAAGGTCACATATTCGTTTGCAGAATGTTAATCGCCGATTGAGTTTTTAAATGATATTTTTCTACCATGAATGCTTTTTAGCGTTTCGCTACTATTTTTGAATTTTTTACGTGCGGTTTTTTTTTAATTTATAATTAAATTTAAAATTTTAATTTAAAAATTTAAGTTAAATTTAAACTTTATGTAAATAATTTGTTTTAATTTTTTAAGTTTAGCGAGTAGTCTGTAAGGATCATTGTTATCCATAGACTTTATAAAAATAAAGAAATGAATTAATCTAGGGACCATAATGGACATCTCCTAAAATAAAGTTTTTTGGCTAATTGCAAAAAAACTTTGCGAAAAATCTATTCTCAAAAAACTTTTATATGGGAAAATCTACAAAACAGGTCGATTTCAGATTTTAAAAATGAAAAATTTCAAATTAGTGGCACACATTTTTTTCTTGATCAGCTTATTTAAAATGCATTCAAAAAAAGTAATCTGTTCGCGTGAATCAATTTTTTTGAGTGGTAAAAAAGTTATAAACAAAAAACCGCACACATTTTCGCTAGTAAGTATTTTTAAATTTTTAGATTTTTCGGGCATTTGAGAACACATTTTCAAGTAAGCTTTCCGTGGTGAGTCCGAATTTGGTTTCCAAATTTTTCCAACACATCTGGTTTTTGAGAAAATTGAGGTCAAATTTAACAAAAACCTTTTTTGGATATTTTTGAGTGGTTTTTACACACTTTTACCTCGAGTTAATGAAAAAAGATGACACAAATTTTGCAAACATCACGGTAAGTTTATTCCAAAATGCATAGTCGCGGTATATTTCCATTATTGATTTTAAGTAATGCTGTTTTTTTAATTTTTCCGCCCGTCCGTCACAGATATAAAGATATTTTGATGAAATTTGGTAGACCAACATATATGGGCCCAAGAACGAAATGTGTTGATTTTGGTCTAAATCGGCCTATGTTCGGACCTAGTGCCCATGTAAATTTCCCTCAAAATTGCAGCACAAAATTGAAAGGCACTTCCACGGTTTAAAGAATTATGTGATCAAATATGTCTTGAATGGTACATATCTTCATTAATATTATTATGTAAAAGTGCTAAATGGATCGGAGGAATTTTGTATTCTCTACAGCATAATACACTTACTTAGCAACAATATTAATCTCCATATATATCATATAAGCCAGATTTTAACGATTAATTCTTTTGTCTGTGGTTGTGCCAGTCAATTAAAAGTTAAATTTTTAGAGTATTTTGCAGCGAAAAGTGATGTAGAGCATAAAAAAATCCGATCTGTTTAGATTTGTCCAGATTGATCGGACTCCATAATTCTTAAGTTTAGGGGTAACGGTATTTCATTTATATCGGTAACGGTATTTTAAGGGTATCGATATTTTATTTATTTTGGTATTTTAAGGATAACGGTTATTTAGTTATTTCGGTAACGGTATTTTAAGGATAACGGTATTTTGGTTATTTCGGTAACGGTATTTTAGGAGTAAGGGCAGTCAGTTGAAAGGGTTTTGAATCGACAACGGTATTTTAGCGGTGTTACCTGCCAACCCTGCATATTTTCAAATAAGTATACTTTATATTAATACACCTGCCTTCAAACTAATATATTCTTTTATATTAAAGAATAAAATCTCAGGAGTATGGAAAGACTTCACAAAAAAGACAATGCAGCGCAGTGCAATATTTGCCCTAAAAGACTAACGGTTATTGGAGGTATCTAAATTTGATTGTCCGACATCTAAATTTGGTTCACAAAAAAAAATGTATGGTCATGCAACTTCTCTTGAAGAAAACAACAACAAGAATAACGTTTCAGCTAAAATTGGCAAAGTACCCGGAGAAAAAAGTGTAAGCTGAATAGGCATTGAACGTTTAATGTTCAACATTCTGATATTTTTACTTTGAATTCTCACTACACAGACTGAATATGTACTTAAATAGTGTTTTTTTTAACAAAAATTACTTATATAGGTGTTCAAAAATATTTCCAGGAATTCCCTGGAATCAAATTTTTTTACTCCCGTTTCCCGGGAAATAAAAAATACACTTACTATAAATTTTTTAGTTTGTATTGGTCGGCAAACTCACAAATACATACTTAAAAAAACCATCAAGCACCATAAAACACTATACACTAACGCCCCTATCGTTTTCTTTTGAAAACACAAATATTAAAAAAGTTGCCAACAAATTTATCTATATTAGCTGATACATTGTCAAAATCATTTATAAAAAAATAGCTAAATATAAGAAGGAATAATTAGTTCAAGTACAGCAGTAATATGTTTTTGTGGTGAAATTGGATAGCTAACAACTTTAGCTTAACAACGGATTTAAACGAAAACAACAGGAACAATTAGTACAACTAAATTAGAACGCGTTTAACACACTTTTGTACTAACTTTTTTATGGGTGTAGTAAAGTATTACTTTTGGTTTCTAAGTAAAACCAAGGGTAAAGGGGTACCCATTGCCAGGCAATGTGTGAAAAAGGTCCAACCCTTCAACTTACAATTAGTTAAATTTTTTGTTGATAAATTCGAGATATTTTTGAACTTTCATCATCGAATACCAACTAGGAAAATATGGACATTTTGCGATAGAATTACTAAATCTCGTAAAAAAATCTCAGAATTTTATGAATTTTTCGAATAACCTATAATTTAAATCTAAATTTTTAAACAATAATTTTTTAATGAAAAAATTGTTAAACCTGTTAAATTTAACATCAAATTTTAAATTTTTTGTCCCGCCAAAGTTCAAGAAATCCCGCTATGAATTTTTGGACATTGTCCCGCTTTTTGATAAAAAATTTCTGGCAACGCTATTAACACAACAGGGTTATGTTGAGATCTTTTATCTAATACTAATCGTAAATATTTAAAAGTAAATATTTACAGAAAATTTGGAATCTTAAAACTTTTGAAAGATCTTGTAATAAAAGCCAGCAGTAAGAAATTGTTGCCGTTGTTTCTAGGAATCAATTTAAAACGGAAAATTAGTTGAAACAAGTATTTCAAAGATATTTTACTAATGATGATCTGTTGACGATTTTTCATAAAATTATCGACAATTGAATGTTCTTTTTAGTTTGACTCTAGATCATAAATTAATATCACTTTCTGTTTAAATTATTTTCAAATTAAAGAAAGATGATATAATTTTTACAAATAAATTACAAAGAATAAAAATTTTTGAAAGAATTCGATAAGACCAGCAAGACAGAATACGTATTTTCAGCTTTCGCTACAAAGCCATCATCAGTGTTATTCGTCTTTGAATGGGTTAATAATTAATAATCGTCTACTTATGTGACAGTTGACAGTTGCGTCAAACTAAAAAGAACATTCATTTACCAAAATATGAGATCAACTAAAACATTCCCCTCATTCAAAACACATTGACACGGTGCAAAAATATAATCTAAATAACATACATTTAAATTTAAATTTAACGGTTCGTTGTAATTCGAATAATCTGTGGTTATCATACACAGAGTTGAATAGAATCAGCTGAGATATCTTAAGAATTAAGGTTCAAAGCAAAAAAGAGTAATAATAACAAAGGATAAAAATAACATTGTTGGATTTCGTTGATATTAGTCTAAGTTGAGTTGTTGATAACAAATTCGATTTGCTTTCAACTGATGATGGCTTTGTAGCGAAAGCCGAAAATACGTATTCTGTCTTGCTGGTCTTATCGAATTCTTTCAAAAAATTTTTATTCTTTGTAATTTACTTGTAAAAATTATATCATATTTCTTTAATTTGAAAATAATTTAAACAGAAAGTGATATTAATTTATGATCTAGAGTCAAACTAAAAAGAATATTCATTTACCAAAATAAGAGATCAACTAAAACATTCCCCTCATTATCGACAATTTATTTTTAGATATTGCCGATTATTGACTCAGATAGTCTGGCACCACTAAGAACAACTATAAGTACATATGAACGTCGAACTCACACCGCCTACACGCCCATAGAAAAATCTTACAAATAGATTTACAGTGTAAACGTCGCGTGGTTCTAAACAAAGTGTGTTGTCGTTATTTGCAAGGTAGGTAATGTGTTAATTTATACAACAATTCTATTTTACCATCCAAACAACAAATTACAATAAAACTTTATTTAACTCAATTGGAAACCTTCAACAATAGTTCTGCGATATTATATTGCTAGTAAAACTAGTAAAGAAGAAAACCAAATTGACAAAGTTGTCAAAATATGAAAAAGTATGTACCCGAACAAAAAAGTTATAAAAAGATAAGCCACGGAAAGAAAATTTTTTACAAAAAATCAGGAAAAAACCTGAGTTTAAACTTCACAGCCAATTACAAATATCAATCAATTCTATAACGATTATTATGAAAATGTATTGAGTTTTATCAGTTGTTGAACAATAAACATATATTATGTACTATTTTTTTCTGGATGAAATATTTCTATTTAACAAAAACTTAAAAAATTATTTATAGTATTATGTCTTAAATTTTTTCATAGTTACTGCATTTGGACCCATACCAGCAAAAAATAACCTCGATTTGGTAAGCAGTAACTTCCAAAATAGCGCTTAAACTTCATGCGTTCAAGAAATCAATTAAAGAAGGCAGAAAATCAAATCTATTTTAATTTGCTTTGCCTTCTTAACTGCATACTTTTGAAGCAGTAACGAATGCAGGGATTTCTTTTGTTGTTTATACAATTTGTTACGAGCAGTACATTGCTTCTGACTTACGATATGTTACGAGCACACATTTTTTACTCTGCCTTCTAAACTGCTTCTTTTATAAGCAGGAAAGAAGGCAGAGAATTTGTTATCGATATTACGACAAAGTGTTACCAAAAAGGACTTTGTCGGGAGCTCCTCAAAAAAAAGGACATGACCTCTTTAGAATCAGATAGAAAAATTTATTTTTTAACTCCAGAAGGGGTCCTTTATTTTTATTAGCGCATTACTGAAGCAAACATTTTACTGCATCTTTGGAGAAGTGGGTGAAGTGCTTTAAATTTGATTAAATACACATTATTTTAGTGCATCTCGAAGCTGAAGACAAGGCGAATTTCATTGTTTATAAAGGCCTGATTTTATTGCTTCTTAATTGCAATGGAAGAAGCGCTTTTCACCTGCTGAAAAGAGACATACCAAGTGAGACATCACGAACAAAAATCATGTATTCTGGAATTAGTTTAGGAAGCGCACGGTTATTAAATAATGCCTTCCAAAACTGCTTCTAGGTATGCAGTATTTTTTGCTGGGATAGACTATGAATTATGGACATAAGACATCAGAACTTTTACTACTGACCGGTAGTGAGTGTAAAATTTAATATTACCTGAGCAACTACTTAGTATCACTTTAGTATCAGCTGAGTGTATATTTAAAAACTTAAAAATTGTTGAAAACAGCTAAAAATTTAAAACACAAGCACTAAATATGTTCGACTAAATAAATTTGAATTTTGCTTTTGTTTTATTTCAACTCGTTTATTTGTTTTTATTTAAATAAAAAACTAAAAGTGCCACCTAGTGATAAAGATTACGTTATTAATTTTCAGTATGGCATCACCAATATTGCGATATTGGTGATGCCATACTCATGTCTAAACCGAGCAAAAAGTATATAGTTTATGACTCTTGCTTCTTATCAAAATGCTTATGGGCCTAAGTACACGAGATCTAACTCGGCTATTGCTCATTTTTGTTTGGTTAGCACTTTATCTCGCTTAGTTTTCGAGATATAGGCCATTTTATGAAGTGGAAAATTTTTATTAAAAATTTCCGAAGGTCCAAGGCCCCGCCAAGGTCTATTTTTGGACAGAGATACATAACCCCATTTGCTGGGATATTGTACGGTTAGCAGTAGTCGATATTTTCATCAATTTTGCTCTATCTCTCTTAGTTTTCGAGATATGGCCCCTTTTAAAAAATCAGGAGGGAAAAAAATAGCGCCATCTTTAAAACTTCGGATACACTGGTGGCGCCATAGCAATAACATGAAAATATTATATTTAAAAATAAATTTTGTAAAATTTGACGAATAGGTTCTTAAAAATTAGTTATAAATAATTTTGAAAATTAATACTCCAAATTAGTTAATGTACTGCGGATTTTGAGTATTGTGTTAAATGAAAATAACTAAAATCGCTGCTTAAATCAGTTTTTCAACTAAAAATTTGTTAAAAGTAGTCAAATCGATTTGAAACCGGTTTGACAAATTTTTCTACTGACGTATTATTTTAAGTGTAATAGAAAACATTTTGTATAGATCCAGGGGGTTTCCATCAGCTTGTTTTAAAAATTCTTTATGATCTAAAAAATTTCACGCAAGAAACAGAGGAATAACAGAAGGAATATGAAGAAAATTAACAGCGAATGAGATAAAATGAAGGAATTCGGGAAAACAAAAAAAATAGTAAAATCGTTTTTACAACAAAAAAAACAAAAGTTAAAAGCAAAAAATTTATTTAAATTAATTATTAGATAAAAAAAAATATTTACTTTTTCACTTTTCTTTTGTTTTTCTCATTCTTTACTGAATTTAACAGGCCAGAGCATCCATACAAATAATTGAGCACGAATTAACATAATTTTTTGGGAAGAAAACTCTTTCCTTTAGATCCTCTTTCAATATCATAGAAAAAATGCATATTTTTATGCAGAAAAAAATTTCAAAATCAGTTTTGGTTGGTTAAGCACCGTAAGTTGTTTTTCACGTGGAAAATTTTCAATCGAACTTAAAATGCCTCAAAAGTTACTTTAAATTCGAAAAATTTATAATTTTTTTATTTTATTAGAAAGATGCAATCAAAATAAACACAAAATGACATTTTTCACAAGAAAAATAATAGTCTTGAACATTAAATTTGCGTGAAAACAATGTCTACACAATTTTCATGTGAAACTGATTGTATTGAAAAATAATTTTTTTTGTATGGAGTATAACAGTTTTTTCACGTGAAACTCAAACAACTAACGGTGCTTTTGTAAATAATTCGAAGCGAATAAAAAATTACAATTTTTTTGGACGGCTACTTTAAGAGTTACAAATTTCAAAAATTACAGTTTTCATCATTGTGACTTTTCCACTAATTTTAATTATTAATTTTTTTAGAGTTGATTTCTAGGAAGAAGAAGAAAACATTTTTATTGAAAAATTTAACAGACACAAGGGAATCACCAGACTGCCGCAGTTTCGTCTCACCCAAAGACTCGTCAGTGGTTAGTTTATGTGTCAACTGATCAAAGTAATTTTTAATTGTTAATTTGTCTCTATATGAAAAACTTTTTGTGTATTGCCATGACCAGGGATTGAACCGGCAGCCCTCTGCACAGGCTATGACTCGTAGCATCACCTCTTAACAAGTTACACCACGGTCGGCATAGCTCTGAGTGTGGCTAATTGAAGTTTTTTTTTTTTTCAATCACAGCGTATACAATGTATGTTTTGTAATGTTTTCAATTAGCCACACTCAGCGCTATGCCGACCGTGGTGTAACTTGTTAAGAGGTGATGCTACGAGTCATAGCCTGTGCAGAGGGCTGCCGGTTCAATCCCTGGTCATGGCAATACACAAAAAGTTTTTCATATAGAGACAAATTAACAATTAAAAATTACTTTGATCAGTTGACACATAAACTAACCACTGACGAGTCTTTGGGTGAGACGAAACTGCGGCAGTCTGGTGATTCCCTTGTGTCTGTTAAATTTTTCAATAAAAATGTTTTCTTCTTCTTCCTAGAAATCAACTCTAAAAAAATTCTTTAGTAATTAATTCTAATATTAATTACGATTGTCCTATGAGACGGTTACAAACATTTAATTATTAATTTTCTCAGAAACCGTTAGTGATGGAAAGCATTTTCTATATATCAATATCATAGAAAAAATTAAAATTTTTATATAGATTTCAATCGGAATTCAGAAAATAGAACCTGAAATTCAGAAGTCATCAATTAAAAATAAGAAAAACATATAAATCATGAATGAATGACAAGTTGAGAAAACATCAATTGCAATTATGATTTTCATGTCAAATTATTTTTATTTTATTACCCTGCTAAAAATCGACATATATGGGAAATCTAGCAAACAGGTCGATTTCAGATTTTAAGAATGAAAAATTTCAAATTATTGGCACACATTTTTTTCTAGATCAACTTATTTAAAATGCATTAAATGTACTCGCGTTAATCAATTTTTTTTGAGTGCTAAAAAAGTTATAAACAAAAAACCGCAAACATTTTCCTCAGTATTTTTAAATTTTTGGACATTTTTTACATTTTCAAGTAACCTTTCCGTGCTGAGTCTGAATTTGGTTTCCAAATTTTTCCAACACATCTGGTTTTTGAGAAAATTGAGGTCAAAGTTAACAAAAACCATTTTTGGCTATTTTTGAGTGGTTTTTACACACTTTTTTTTACCTTGAGTTAATGTTAAATTTTGCAAACATCACGGTAAGTTTATTCCAAAATGCATAGTCGCGCTATATTTGCATTGTTCTAATGTTGTTTTTTAATTTTTCCGTCCGTGCGTCTGTCTCCCCATCTCCTAATCTTATGCGCATGCTACAGGTCGCAGATATAAAGATATTTTGATGAAATTTGGTAGACCAACTTATATCGGCCCAAGAACGAAGTCTATTGATTTTGGTTTAAATCGGTCTATGTTTGGACCTAATGCCCATATAAATCTCCCTAAAAATTGCAGCACAAAATTGAATGGCACTTCCACGGATTAAAGAATTATGTGATCAAATATGTCTTGAATGGTACATATCTTCATTAATATTATTATGTGAAAGTGCTAAATGGAGATCAGATTTGAGAAATTTGCGCATACAAGGCAACAACAAGTTGAATATTTAATTACATCTTTTCAGAAAATTTTAAAATTTTTACTAAAATATGTATTTTTTTTGTATAATTTAAAAAAAAAAACCGCGAATAACTTAAAAGTTACTTCATTTTTTTAAGTTTTCAAATTCCTTTTCTTCACATTAATTAAGGGGGTAATTTTCTAAAACACTTCGGTGAAATGTTGCGTTATTTCTATAGAAATTGTTTTTGTTACAAAAACAATTTACATTGAAAGTTCCCTTCACTTCACCCAAGTGTTTTACGAAATTAGGTAGTAAGACTAGATTTAAAAAAATTTATTAAACAATAGCGTACAGGTTAAGAAATAATTCAATTTAAAATCAACCCTACTTTTTGCATAAATTACTCTAGATATTAATTACAAATTCTTAAAAGATAACTTTTTCTGCTACCTCTAAATAAAAGCGTATTTTGCTGAAACTTGGCACAGATATATTTTAGATATTAAAAAATAGGGGCAACATTGTGGAGATCGCGAATTCCATCTTTCATGTTTTTTTGGACAACTCTAATGAACATACATTCAACCTGTATGGATCGATATATGTCGAGTTTTAGCTGGGTAAATACTAATCCGTCTTTATACATGTTTCAGCATAGGCTTACAGCATAAGATTAAGTAAACGTAAATCTTATGCTGTCATTTTTTATAAGAAACACCGAAAAAATTAATTTGAATTTTAGTTGTTCTGAAATAGTTAACCAACAAAATGTGCCAGTATAAAAAAGTTTTTTCAAAACAACAGCACAAAAATTCAAAGCTTGGCACTGGCAAGGAATGGGTTAACGTTGTTCGATTTATTCCAATTTTCTAGCAAGGAAGCTCTGTACTAGTGCTGGTAAATTCGGTTACTTTTGAATACTCGATACTACACTAAAAAAAAAAAGTTAATATAAAAATTAGTAAAACGGTTTCCAATTTTATTATACTAGTATTATACTAATTTTTAGTATAAAGTTGTTTTTTAGTAAAATATTTTGGTATTCTCATTTTACAAATTACAGAATTTTTTACTAATTTGAGTTGCTAAATCTACAAATTTAATTTTACTAAATTTTGAAACCCGATTAGCTAAAATTAGCAAAAAAAATTACTAATCTTTTTTATTTTGGAAGTTTAAATTTTTTTTTTTTTTTCGAAAATATACACAACCTGATAGAAATTTTTGTTGCAATATGATTACCAGAAAGACCAAGTGGTTTTTAAGCGTTTTTTTCCATTTATAATAAAAATAGATTTGTTCTCTAAATTTTTTTGTTGTTTTTTAATGTTTATATTTCCACGTTTCTTTTTTTTTTGCTTTTTTCGAATATTTCTTTGCTTAAATACAATTAGTTTTGGAATTTTTTCAATATGTATTTTTATCATCCATATTCGTCCACTCGGTGAAAAAAAAGAGTTATCATATTGATGAAACTGCTTCATAAATCGTTCATCGGCAATAAATATGACGAAGCGTTTCATAAAGCGGGTGATGTTTTTTATACGAAAATTGATGCCAAAACGTCTTTCAAATTAGTTCGTATTAACCGATAGTTCGTCTTAACCCAGTTTAGCTTAAAAGAATTTTACTGTAAATGGTACAATTGTTTTCTATTCTAAAGCTGCCTAAACACGAAGGAACATTCGTCACAAAATGCCCTTCGTGTATAGCGACCTATAGAAAATCAAGCATGCTGTACAGCATGCTGGACGGCTGTATGAATTTGATCATGTAGTGTCTAATTTGACAGCTTGTCAAACATGGCAGATTTGACAAACACGCTTTACAGTGTAATGTAAAATTTTTTTGTAACAAAAAAGGGATAACGTTAATAAATGAACTAAAAAATGGAAAAAAAAATTAAATTCAAAGAAAAAAAATTATTGACATAAGCGGCCTTTATACGATCAAGCATGCTGTCCAGCTTGTTTGACAAACAAAAAATGTTTTTTGGAATACACGGACAAGCATGCTGTAAAACTTTACTTCAAAACCACAAAATCAACACAGCGGATGATAATGACGAAATTATTTTTATTAATTTTTTTCTTGGAATTTCATTTTTGAATTTCTGGTTTTGCATTTTTTAGTTTATTTATTAACTCTATCCCTTTCTTGTCACAAAATAACTTATTAAAAATGTAAAATTCTCCAATGCTTGATGATTTTTTTCAATAGACGGTAAAGCGTGTTTGTCAAACTTGCCGAAAAATCAAAAAATTTTGTTTTTCGTCCAACATGCTTGACAAACCGTCAAATTAGACATTACATGGTCAAATTCGTGTTATCAAAATTTTTTGATATTTTGTGTTTCCAAACTCAATTTTCCATCGTGTGTATCGATGTTACTGTTTTTGCTGTTTTAGTTCATTGAGAGCAGTCGTACTGGGAGGTGCTTTTGTAATTGCGCATTATGGTGACAATTACAAATAATGTAAACTGCATTAATTTTACAAATTAATATAAAAATTTATAGACAATTAAGAAAAAAATCCTTAAATATAAATTGTAACAAAATATTGACCAGTTTTCCTTTAAACATATATAATACTTATAAACAACTGTAAATTGCACGCGTGCTAACCCGGTGTATTTAAATGCAATAAATTATATGATTTGAAATGTCAAAACCATTGCAGAAAAACGTCAAAATGATATCAATTGCAAAGTGGTGGAGAACACTTGACCATTTCATGAATAAGAAATATCATAGATTTTCCTTCGAAAAATACCAAATTTTATGAAACATTAATTTTTACCGACAAATAATAAAAAACTAAAACTTTTCCATTCTTTTTTAAAAAATTTTTTGTTGTTTTTCTATTACAAAATTAAAATGAAAACTAAAAGTGACATTTGATCTCTGGCATCACTGCAAGAGCCGATTGCATGTCAGCGATATGATGTTTATATTAATTTTATTGTGCATAGACTAATAGCGTCAGAAAATTACAATTTTATTAAAATTTTTAAATTATTAAGAAAAACATTTAATTCTGTAATAAAATTAATAAGAAAGGGATACAAATTTTCTATGACTAAAAAAAATAACGAAATGAACGATTGAACGAAAAGAACGAATAATGGTGAACGATGTCATATCGTTCAATGAACTGAACCGTTTTAATAGTTAAAAAAAGAAAGTGAATTAAAATAACAACTTGTAAAAATCAATAACAATGGTTCCTATTGGACCAGTACATGGTGGTCATCCTGGGGTACATGCTCCACAACCGGAACAACATCCTCATCTTCAAATAAATCGTCTTTATCCGTAAAAACTAATTATACTTTAAAGTTTACTTTGGCTGGTCATACCAAGGCAGTATCAACTGTTTTCACCCAATGGGGAATGGTTGCCGAGTTCATGTGAGTACCAGAAGTGGGAAAAGAAATAATTTCGAAATTTTATGAATTGACCTGCCTCTGCCGTTCATTTCAATCGTTATGGTTCGTTAATTGTCTCTTCTAGCTATGATGGCTTATGTCGTATTTGGGATATAATATAGCCAGCGGTCAGTGTTTGAAGACTAATAGATGATGACAACCCGCCTGTAAGTTTTGTAAAATTCTCCCCCAATGGCAAATATATATTGGCGGCTACTTTGGATAATACTTTGAAATTATGGGACTATTCAAAAGGAAAATGTTTAAAAACCTACACTGGACATAAAAATGAAAAATGTTGTATTTTTGCAAATTTTTCAGTAACTGGAGGAAAGGTTAGTTAAAGGCAAGAATTTTTTTATCTATAAATTTGTTTTAAATGTTTGTAATATTTTTTTAGTGGATTGTTTCCGGCAGTGAAGATAATATGGTTTACATCTGGAATCTACAATCGAAAGAGGTGGTCCAGAAATTACATGGTCACACCGACACTCTGTTGTGTACTGTTTGTCATCCAACAGAGAATATTATTGCTTCGGCGGCTTTGGAAAATGACAAAACCATAAAATTATGGAAAGTGACAAAACCATAGGATTATGGAAAAGCGATACATAATTTTACAATTACATATGGCTATCCCAATATTGGTACCATACGTGAATTGGTATTTAAAAAGGTTTTGCTCGTATCAATGGCAAAAAATCACCCATTATTTGTTTGGAAGATATTATTCATGAGATATTTACAGTGGGTACAAATGTTCAAGCTGTTAGTGAATTTATGTGTGCATTTTTAGTAAGTTTATTATCTTTATATTAATTTATATGTAGCAAAAATTAACTTCTATTTTGTTATCTACAGTTTTGTAGCCCACGTGAAGCTTGGAAGAATAAAGTGTCGGTATCCTTCAAGCGTGGAGGCGAATACGGCGATCGTGGTAATAGTATCAATTATTTAATAGCACGCAGTTTATAAATATATTTTTGTAAAATTTGACACTGTTACTTATAAACTAGAAAGTATTTTAGAGGCTTTGACATGTCTTTTTCATATTTATGTGGTTTTTCATTTTAAATATCCGATTGAATGTAAACATGTATGGCTCTTCAATCACATATTTTTGGAATCAATTTTCCTAAAGACAAGTTATCAACAGCAATCCTTAGCCTGACATCTAAAAAATATAAATGAAGAGAAAAATTTATAAATTTTACTCCTATGTTAGTTAATTTGATAATTTCACATTTTAAGTCGTTTAAAACATGTTATTTTTCGCTGTTTTCGCATCAATTTATTAATTAAAGGAAATAACATTTGCCTACTTTTGTTAACTTTGAAACTCTTAATTTCTAATTATAATCTTTACAGCTGAGTTTCATACTGAAGACTTTAACTTCACTATTAAACAAAAGAAAATGTCAAGAAATTTGTGTACGAAACAACAAAAAATTATGGATTAACTAAAAGTAAACTCAAAAACCTACACGGTGGTTTTCATACTGAAGGTTTTTGAGTTAACCATTAGTTATTTAATTTGTTATTTCGTATATCATTTTTGACATTTTATCTTTCAATATCGTTAAGGTCAAGTTAAATTTAAATATGAAACCTAGCGTAATAGATAAATAATAAAATGTACCTACATTAATTGTGAATAAATGTTAGCATTTTTTTAATACTTTTATGGTGGGTCTCGTACTGTAAGTTTAACTTTAACTTAACTATAAATAAAAGAAAATTTCAAAAAAATGTACACAAAACAACAACAAATTTTTGGGTTAACTATTAACTAAAGTTTAAGCCTGCAGTATGAGACCCACCGTTAAAAGTGAATACTTATAAAAATTTGCATTAAATGAATGTGTGACTTTCTTTTAAATACTTATATATATGTATTAATATTCCAAAAATTAATTTAAATGTGAATATCAATTTGATATTGATCTCAAAAGCCTATTATTTAGTACATATATTTATAATAAATCGTTTTATCTTTTTATATACATACATTCAATGTATCATTCATCTAAAAGCTATTTAAATTTTAAAACTTTACTTATAATTAAATCGTATTTAAAATTACATTTCATTTTATAACTAAAAATAAATAAATGTTTGTTTAATAAATTTTACTATTCGTAAGCATTTTTTATGGATTTTATTTTAGATTTTTTAGAAATAAAATACAGTATGCATACTAATATTTAGTATAAGTACTATTTTATTTCCATTTTAAATTAACAGAAATTTTACTAATATATAGTAAAATTACTAATTTTTGCTTCTAAATGAATTTCACTAATATTTAGTAAGAAATTTGGCTAATTTTAGCAAGTTGATTTCCATTATGAATATACTAAAATTATACTAAATTTTAGTAACTATTACAAATTTTTTCCACAACTTTGACTTTACTAATAATTACAGACACATTTTGCTAAAATTAGCTAATCGGTCTGCTGGCCTAATATTAGTTAATTTTTCTGTAATATTACAGTTTTTTCTGTAACTTTTACAGACTTTTTTATTTGAGTGTACTCGATATTTTCAATTTGGATACTTGATACTACTCGATACTTTTAAAGGTTTTTAAATTTGAATTTTTTTAAAAATTTTTCAGTAAAATTCTTTGAAAATGTTTATGTTGATTCAATATTTAAATTAATAAACAAATTTTTAGACTTTTTTACCAACTATTCATTACGTTTTCATAGTTTCTTAACATACACTTTGAAGAATTTTACTTTTGATTTTTTTTTTCTTTTAGCAGAGTTGTAGTTTTGTGATAAATATTTTAGCGGAGTCACATTTTTATATATTTTTTCCGTCCAAAATGCAACTCTGAAAATATTGAGTAATAGTTTAAGTATCGAGTACCCAAATACAAATACTCGACACTCAGTACCCATTACTCATATTTTTACCAGCACTACTCTGTACTTTTGTCTATTATATTTTAATCATCACTTCTAAAAATTCAACAGTAGTTACAAAATATTTGCATTTTTTTTTAATGAATTGTCCTTTATTAGCTTGGGGTCATATGTGAACCCATGTCCAAAATGGTTAATGAGGTCATATTATTTTTTTTTCCAAACCGCTAAGCTATTAAGATGAAATATAACTTTTAAAAGTACAAAACTGATTAATTTTTAATACGAAGTACTTAAAAAGAGAAAATTTACTTAATTTTTTATAAAAATCACACTTTTCTCGAAATCCATAAAAAATAAGAGCTTGTCACCGATAGGTCCGTCGAGAGATTTACCTCAAAATTGGTATACTTCATCGCTAGGATGCATTTAACAAGCCCTTGAAGTGCAAAATCCATTTTTGTAAAATTTGTTTAAGAAAATTTTTTAAAAATCGTAAATGGAATTTTGAAAATTATGCCAAAAAGTTTATGCGTTTTTTGCCCCATTGCGCGACAGGTTAACAGACAGGTAATATAACAATATTTCATATCTGAGTATTTATAAGTATAGAGAGCACAAAATAGTTATGGCTTTAATAAATTTCTGAAAGTTTAAAAAAGTGCCATCGAATTTCATGACCTAGTGTTTTTTGGCACAAAATTGGTCTGGGGCATTTGATATTTCTTGGCGAGTTCTTAACCGATTTTGAAGTTATGTAGCTTTTTGAAAAGGTAATTTTATACTGAAATCGATTTATAACACAAGTGGTTGAAAAAATTAAAATATAGAACTAAATTTTCCAAAAACTGAAAAAAAGTAATATTTTTCGCATATAAACACTCTTGAAGTTTTCAATCCATTTCCGCCTCGACTTTTCTTTATTAGATTGCCCCCAAACTTCATATTTACTAGTTTTATATAGAAAGGAAACAAATTGGACCCCGACATATCATAAATTATTTATATAGTAATATATTTAGGATATTACCAGTTCATATGTTATTAGTAGGGCAACCAAATAAAAGCTCTAAAAGCAATGTTTTAAGCTCTCAAAAAAGCTCGGAAAAACAGTAAGATAAGCAGTTAAAATGCAAAAATAAGCCCTTAAACTTCATTATTTCTTCATTAAAATCATCATAAAATTTAAATTATTTATTTAAAACATTGCTACATTCCTTGGAACTTCAGGAATCAGACAAAGTTGTGACATTCTTAAATTTTTTTCACCGTGAAATACATTAATTGCATTAAAGGAATTAAATGAACTAAACTCCCAAAACTTATTTAACAAATTGTAAAAAATAATCTGTTGAAGGCATGGCTCTATCCGGACTTCATTCTTGTCTAAGGTAAGGTGACCAAATGTCATCTTTTCTGGAGGGCAATCATCCATTTTCACTCGCTGTCATCTATAAAATTTGTGTCCTCTTCCTGCCTCTTTTTTATAATCGGTAATCTTTTGTCATCTTTATTTTTAAAAGATTGATTAATATTTTTTATTATTGTTCTTAATGTATGAACAGTACAAGCATGGCACGAGGTACGGTTTCCTTAAAAATTACAAAAAATTTTATTTCACGCCAGCGCGAGCACCGGTTTTTTCTGCCAAATCCTATGCCGCACATAGGTTGAAGAGTGTCCGAAATTCATTTTTTTCATGTTCGCCGATTTGGATAATTTTTTGGTATTTTATTATCAGATATCTGAATATTATGATTCCGTAATATTAGGCTGATATATTTATTATTTGTTTAGACAGACACGCTCGAAATTCATATATGTTCGCTTGGTTAAATGGCATGCAAATTTACTGTATATTCAATCCTTTGGTACAATCACAGTAAACTTATCATTTGACTTTGTTGTATATTTTCGTAAATGACAATTGTCATAGATGAGATTTGCATTAATAAAAGTTGGAAAAAGTGCCATATAAAAAATTTCGTAGAACAAAATATAAACAACATCAAAATTTCAATGTTCATCAACTTCAGTGGAATGCATCTTTTTAGCGCTGTGTAGCGCTGTTTAACGAAAGATGTCAAATTACATCTTGAAGTCTCAGGTAAAAGTTAAAAAAAAATCAGCTGCTCCTACCTGCTCCTTTCAAAAAAAAAAAACAGTAAAAATATAAAGTGATAAATAACAAAACATGAATTTTCGTTCATGCTTGATGTTGTTGCCATAATTCTTTACTGTTTAAAATTATTACATAATGTAATATATGTACATTAGAGCGTACCACCTTACAGGCAAAAAAAAAGTGCGCCGTACACCCTCCAATAAGAATTATTTTTGCAAGGAGGTTTAAAAAAAAATTTTATTTTTTTTTGCCGAACGTAGGGGTCGTAGGTGCTGTGTTATCATAAGAGAAGACAAAATTGCTTTTTTTGCTTTTTATGCTTTTTATTGCTTGTTTTACTCATATTTGCTTCTTTTGGATTTTCCGTTTTTTAGCTTTAAATAGGTTTTTCTTAAGATTTTTGAGCTTTGAATTGCTTTTTTTAAGACTTTTTACCCAAAAATACTGTTTTGCTCACAAAAAAATATTTTTCTCTTAACTTTGAATTTTTATTTTTTTTAAACTGTTGTTTTTCCAAATTTTTTTACTTTTGCTTTTTTCTTGCTTTTTTTACAATATTTTTTTGCTTTAAACTTATCGGATTTTGCTTTTTTCTGCCTTCTCTGGTTATCATTCATTTATTATGTTGTTGCATGCAATAACAACTACAAATTATGTCTTGCTCTCTTTATTCAGGCGCGGATCCAGGGGGGCGGGGGTGAGGGTGATATATCCCCCCCAAACCGAATAAAAGCACATAAAAAAAATATAGAAAGACACAAAATATCTTCAAAATATCTTTAATGTTCATTCATGGTGAAATTAGATTTTGCCGACCGTTAAAATACAAGAAACAGCTGAAGTTATAAATTCTGAGGTCAGTCATGTTAATGACGAAATAGAAAATTTAAGAAATACTGTCGTTGCATTGCATAGCAGAAACTTCAATATTTCTCACACATTGAAATTAACAATGATTGATGGGAAAGTAGCTACTACGATTTCTGGAAGCTCATCTATGGCGGTTTTCTTCATATGTGGAGCGAAGCCCACAGAAATGAATAATTTAGATGCGTTGATTTTGAGGAAATGTTCGGAAGAAGCAATTATATTTGGTATTTCTCCCTTGCAAAGTGAGAATCAAATTTATGGAGTGCATTTTGCACATTTCTTACCGTCTAAGTTTCAAAAAATAGAGAACAGATAGTTACACAAAAATTGAAATGGCGGCAAATAAAGCTGAAATTCAGAAGAGATTAAAGTTGACACTGGGCATAAATGTGGACGCATTGAAGCAAGGTATGGGCACAACAAACGATGGCAATATGGCAAGAAGGTTTTTCGAAAATCCAACCAAAACTGCAGACGTTATTGGCATAAAAGAAGAGTTAATACATAGATTTAAAATTATTTTGGCTGCAATAAATTGTAATGCAGCGATCGACACTAACAAATTTCATATATATTGCATGGATACTGCCAAGTTGTTTGTTGATCTCTATGGCTGGTACTACATGCCTGTAACTGTGTATAAGATTCTGGTGCATTGTAGCAAAATTATAGCAGAAGCTATTCTGCCAATAGGTATATCTCTATCTAAAGGCCCTTATTCAATGATTTCATTTTTATTTTTTACATTTTAATTGATTATTTGTATCAGGTATGCTGTCCGAGGAAGCGAGGAATAAAGACTATAGAGCCTATAGATTACATCATTCGCGAAGAATTGGACGTGTAGCCACTAATGACGTAATGCATAATCTTTTATTGTCTTCAGACCCATTTATAAATACAGTCGCTCAAAGCTGCAAATCAAAAAATTGCAGTACGATAATGATGTTAAAAAATTATTAAAAGACTACCCTGTTAAAAATCGACATATATGTATCCATTCATGGACATGTGTGAACTCACATATGCTGGTATATGAAGTCATACAAATTCATACATGTCCATATACTTTCATATAGGATTCATATGTGTTCATATGTATTCATATGTGATCATACATGAACATATTACCTCAATTTTCGTTAATGTACACAAATGATCATGTATGGAAACATATAAAAATGTATGACCATGTATGTAAATATTACCTCAAATTTCGTTAATGCACACATATGAACAAATATGGAAATTCATATGAGCATATATGAATAATTCATGCACACATATTAATCATATATTGATGCATATGGGCATGCATGAATCATATGTGCTCATGTATAATCGATTTTTAACAGGGTATGCTTAAATTACTTATTCATGTTTTTTCTATTTGTTTTTTTCTATGGGAGGTGGGCGTAAAAGTGGGCGGATCAGGTATATATTTTCAGGAGCCCATTCTACAATTATAATATTTATTTTTTGTGAAAATTGAGTTGATGCATTAAAAATCAAGGGAGTTATGCCACTTTTTCAATACAAGTTGTATTGGAAGTGGGCGTAAAAGTGGGCGTAAAAGTGGGCGGATATTTTTAAAATTTCACACAAATGATTCTGAGTGTTTAAAAATGCTATGTGCAAAAAAAACAATGCCTTAGGTCAAAATTTAATTTTCACTTTGTATGGGAGGTGGGCGTAAAAGGGGGCGGATCATTTTGATTTTTCCAGTTTTTCTTGATTCAAACAAAAAATGCCTATGTGCCAAGTTTCATTGTCCTTCGACAACTTCTATTTTGAGCCGCTCGTTTTATGAACCTCAACCAATGTGTGCCGTGCTTGCTCTGTTCATACTCTTACTTAATTTTCGCTTGTGAAAATAAATTTTAGCACTTATTTTCTTTTCGTAGGGGGGGGGGATGAAAATTTGTTGGATGAAAATGCGATTTTGATCGTGTATGGGCTTGTTTTACGACCATTACAAAAACAAAAAGCACACGTCCAGCCAGCAAGTTGGATGATATGTAGTATCGTTTATGGGCTGTTGTTAGCTTTATGAGTACAAGGTTGATACATTGCAAACATTTGGTTGTATTATCCTATTTTTTAAGTTTCGTTTTTTTTTTAACTAAATTTATATATTTATAAGTAAATGTATTGTTTTGTTTTTTTAACTAATTTTACATATTTACATGTGTTCTTTAATAGATTTTCAGGAGATCGAAAAAACTGTTACAAAATCTACTTTTAAGATATTTTATTGGCATCATATGCCTTAATGATTCACGATCTCATTTAGTAAAATCATCATTATGGCATATGATGCCAATAAAATATTTTAAAGGTAGATTTTGTAACAGTTTTTTCGCTCTCCTGAAAATCTATTAAAAAACACATGTGACATTTTGCAGGCCGGTCGACGATATATGAATGTAAATTTTTCTGAAAAAAAATGTTGAATTTAAATAAATTTTTTTCTTAATGTCATCTTTTTTCTTTTTCAAAGTCTGGTCGCCTTATCTAAGGAAATCGTCATTGTCATATTTGTACTATTAGAATTCAGGTTGGAAGAATAAAAAGTTTATTTTAACTAAAGAGATTTTTTAATTTAAAATAAATTTTAAAAAACAAATTTTAAATAAACAAATCTATGTCGACTTAAAATAATGTTTAAAATTACTGACTTTATAAAAAAAGCAAAAATATTCTCTATTTGCGCATAAAAAAGCTAAAATAAGCTTAATTTTTAAAGAAAATAGCTAAAATTAGATAAAATAAGCAAAAGAGGCTCTAACAAATATAGCTTAAAATTCTTATATTTTTAAGATCAGAACTTGTATTTAATCTAAATTGTTCTATCTTTTTAAATAAAAAACATGCTGTTGCTTCTTTTTGGTTGGCCTAATTATTAGTAATGATATTTATGTAGTACCCTATACCCTCCGGCTTACAAACCACTTTACCAGTAAGCGGTGTCCTATACCCACTCACTTACAAAACATGTTACTGGCCAATACTTCCCATTTAACCTAATACCTTCAATGAAAGCCCCATATTAAAATAAGGAGTAATTTGACCAAAGTGTAAGTAAGTACTAAAGTTACTTAATTTTTAGAGAAAACAAAACGTGAAGGTACTTAATACCCCGGCTGGAAAATCCGTAGGCTGACACATAGGTTGCGCCACTAATATAAAATCCATTTGATTTTTTTGAACTACTAAAAATTTAATGACAATTCGTTCATTAGTGAAAAAGTTACAGCTGTTTTAGTGACGCTACTTTTGCGATTTTGAAAACAATGTATTCAAAGCAATTTCAAGCCAAAGCGTGGCTTGATAAGTGTTATTCAGACTCTGCTCGAAATGTGTACCGCGTTTACTCACAGTGCACCAAAACCAACAACGTGTCGATCATTTCGAGAGCTGTTTGGAGCTGTTAAAGCGAGATATAGGACTTTTTGCATCGGTATGTAACAATGGACCAGAGTTGGATCTGCCACTTCACTCCAGAGTCGAATCGGCAGTCAGCTGAGTGGACAGTAACTGGCGAACCTCGCCCGAATAAGCCAAGGAGGTAACAGTAAGCTGGTAAAGTTATGGCATCAGTATTTTGGTATATGGCTGAAATTTTGTACATTGATTACCTTGAAAAAGGCCAGACCATCAATAGCGATCGCTACATGGCCGAACTGGTGCATTTGAAGGCGGAAATCGCAAGTAACGGCCCATATAAAGAACACAAAAGTGCTCTTTCACCAAGACATTGAGATTAAAAAACATATGGGTTATTCCATCTCAAATCGACCAATGTTTGGATCGACCCATTTCGATTTGGATGAATTTGGTCAGAACTTTTCGTTCATCTTTTTTCAACGACGTTTTGCCAAAGAAAAAAAATTACAAAGTTATGCAATATTTAAAATTTTAAAAATTTAAAATTTTTCTAATTTTTTCTTTTGTTACGAGATTATTTTTTGGTTATCTCCAAAACTATAATGGTTCTTAGCTCGTTTTAAAGAGAATATTTAGGCCTATAAAAATATATTTAAAAACAATTGTAAATTTAAAAAATTGTAAATTTCGCAGTTTTACAATTTTAAAAATCGAAAAACTCAAAAACTTATCCTTTTTTTTGCTTAATTTTTTTTTATATAAAACCTCTAACTGATCTTAAAAGATCCTGAAATTTTCTAGAGGGAGTTTTTTAAAAATAAAAAGATATGAATTTTTGAATTTTTCTATTCTTTTTTTTAAGATGAATCTTAATACAATAATATTAAAAAAATTTAAAATTTTGTAATTTTTAGCCATAAAAACCAAATTTAAGGCTTCAGGAGCACAGAATTTTTTATTTAAGTTCACGGATTATCATTTTCTTTCGGGCTTCCTTTATCGGACGAGTATTTGAGTCGACTCTCTTGTTCTGTCTTTGTTACATTCCATAAGCTTCGAGCATAAAACCGCGTATGAAATAGAACAATTTTCCATTATCGTGTATATAACTTCCCGGTTAAAAATAAAAACATTTAATGTATGATCGCATATGAATGATATATTTAAATATATGTATGTCATTTATGGATGCATATAAGTGTCCATACATGCAAACCAAGAACACATACATGTAGATATATGCCATATATTGGCTTATATGATCATGAGTTGAGTCGACTTCTGCTTTGTATGCCAATATATTTTAGTTCGATTTATTAATTGTTTTCAATAAGATTTTTGCAAATATAAAAATTGCAAAATACACGTCTCTGTAGTTTTATTTGCAAGACTTGAAAAGTTTTGAACATTTTTGTTTGACATGCATATTAACGTTATCTCGAATAATTTTAATAGTAAAAAGCTAGAATTCCTTAAAAAATTGTTAAAGATAATAATAATAGGAAGTCACAGAAAAACGCAGCCGATGTAAAAAGATCATTATTTAAAATGCAGAAAAACAATTAATTTTCTCAACATGTAATTTGATTTTATTTGAATTTCTGACAATTTGTAAATTATTTCACTAAAACTTCAAAATAAAAATGTCAAAAATTTTCTATTTAACTTTTTAACAATTTTTTTATTATGTATTTTAAAATGTATCGTTTTTTGGGAAATTTGTAATAAAATCATGAGTTTTATTTGTCCAAGTAAGTATAACATTTTTTTCCATTAATAATACGAACGGAAATTTTATTTTATCCTTTTTTCGTTTTAGAAATTAATTTTCCAAAGAAGATGGTTGGTGGTTTTTCAGAATGGAGTTTCCCATAAGTATATGTATTATATTTATAAAAGAATAACGTGACTGACTGACTGACTCAACATCGCCCAGCACAAACCGCTGAAGCTAGGAAGTTGAAATTTGGTATGTAGGTTCCTCTTTCGGTGTAGACGTCCGCTAAGACGGGATTTTTGGAAATTCCTACCGGAACGGGCAAAAAGGGGAAAAGTCTCCCCCTTGGCGGCCTGCCAAAACCCTTTTGGCTAGAAAGCTGAAATTTAAGATATGTGTTCCTTGGAGTATGGGCTAACTTTTCTGGAAAGTACTTTCTGGAATTTTTGACAGGGATGTTGTAAAAATGGGGGTTAAAAAGGGAAAAAGGCCCCCCTTGACGGCCTGCCCAAACCGCTGGAGGTAGGAAGTTGAAATTTGGTATAAAGGTTCCTCCACTATCGTAGACATCCACCAAGACGGGAGTTTTGGAAATTTTTACAGGGACGGGCAAAAAGGTGAAAAAGTCTCTCCCTTGACGGCCTGCTCAAACTGCTGGAGTTATGAAGTTGAAATTTGGTATGTAGGTTCCTTGACCGGTGTAGACGTCCGTTGAGACGGCATTTTTGGAAATTCTTATCGGGAGGGGCAAAAAGGGGACAAAAAAAGTACCTTTTTCCAAAAAAGTACCCCCTTCCAAAAAAGTACCTTTTCCCAAAAAAAGTACCTTTTTCCCAAAAAAAGTACCTTTTTCCCAAAAAAGTACCCTTTTCCAAAAAAAAGTACCTTTTTTCAAAAAAAGTACCTTTTTTCAAAAAAAGTACCTTTTTCCAAAAAAAGTACCTTTTTCCAAAAAAAGTACCTTTTTCCGAAAAAAGTACCTTTTTCCAAAAAAAGTACCTTTTTCCAAAAAAAGTACCTTTTTCCAAAAAAGTACCTTTTTCCAAAAAAAGTACCTTTTTCCAAAAAAAGTACCTTTTTCCAAAAAAAGTACCTTTTTCCAAAAAAAGTACCTTTTTCCAAAAAAAGTACCTTTTTCCAAAAAAAGTACCTTTTCCCGAAAAAAGTACCTTTTTCCAAAAAAAGTACCTTTTTCCAAAAAAAGTACTTTTTCCAAAAAAGTAACTTTTTCAGAAAAAGTACCTTTTTCCAAAAAAAGTACCTTTTTCCAAAAAAAATTCCTTTTTCAAAAAAAGTACTTTTTCCAAAAAAAGTACCTTTTTCCAAAAAAAAGTACCTTTTTCCAAAAAAAGTACCTTTTTCCAAAAAAAAGTACCTTTTTTAAAAAAATTACCTTTTTTAAAAAAAGTACCTTTTCCAAAAAAAAGTACCTTTTCCCAAAAAGCATACATTTTTCCAAAAAAATACCTTTTTCAAAAAAAGTACCTTTTCCAAAAAAAAGTACCTTTTCCCAAAAAAAGTACCTTTTTCTAAAAAAAATTTTCCTTTTCCCAAAAAACATACATTTTTTCAAAAAAATACCTTTTTCAAAAAAAGTACCTTTTCCAAAAAAAAGTACCTTTTCCCAAAAAAAAGTACCTTTTCTTAAAAAATGTTCCTTTTCCAAAAGAAGTACCTTTTCCAAAAAAAGTACCTTTTTCCAAAAAACATAAATTTTTCCAAAAAAAACACCTTTTAAAAAAAAAACCTTTTCCAAAAAAAGTGCAAATAAAGTACTTTGTAAAAACAAAGTATCTTTTCCAAAAAATTTCGTTTTTCCAAAAAGTACCATTTAAAATAATATATAATTTCAAAAAAACTACTTTTTTTCTACCCCCACGGATATCTCCACTAAAACAAGGTTTCTTGATATTCGGCATAGACGTGCGCTAAGACGGGATTTTTGGAAATTCCTACCGGAACGGGCGAAAAGGGGAAAAGTCTCCCCATAAACAGTCTCACAAATTGGAAAAGTGCCTGCCCAAACCACTGGAGGTAAGAAGTTGAAATTTGGTATAAAGGTTCCTCCACTGTAGTAGACATCGACTAAGTTTGTATTTTTGGAATTCCCTACAGGATATCCCAAAACAAAACTCGGTATGTGAGTTCCTCCTTCTGTGTAGGCGTCCGCTTAGACGGAATTTTTGAAATTCCTATCGGGAGGGGAAATAAGGTAAAAGTCTCCTCCTGACGGCTTGCCCAATCCCTTTTGGTCAACCTAAAATTTCAAATATGTATTCCTTGGAGTAGGACTAACTCACCGGCAACGTAATTTTTCTATTTTGGAATAGGAACATAGTAAAAATGGTGGTTGAAAGGGAAAAATGTCCCCACTAACGTCCTGCCCAAACCGCTTAGGCAATGCAGTTGAAATTTGGTATGAATGTTCCTCATCCATCGCAGATAGCCGCGAAGATGGAATTTTTGTAAATTCCTAAAGGGAGGGGCAAAAAGAAGAAAAGCCTCACCTTGGGGGCCGGTAAAAACCCCTTCGGCTAGAAACCTGAAGCTTAAAATGTGGGTCCCTGGAGTAAGGGCTAACTTATTAGAAAGATACTTTTTTGAATTTTGGACAGGGTCGTTATAAAATGGGGAAGTTGCCCCTTAACGACCTGTCCAAACTGCTGGAACTAGGAAGCTGAAATTCGGTACTTAGGTTCCTCTTCCAGCCTAATTCCAACCGGGAGGGACAAAAAAAGAAAAAGTGTCCCCCTTGACAGCCTGCTAAAACTGCTGGAACTAGGAAGCTGAAATTCCCTGTCGATGGATTTTCGGAAATTCCTACCGAGAGGGGCACAAATAGTAAAAGTTGACTAGAAACCTGAAATGTAAAACATATGTTACTTGGAGTATGGGCTCACTTACCGGGAAGGTGCTTTTTGGACAGGGACATTGCAAAAATGGGGATTAATGAAGCGAAAAGTGCCGCTTAAAGGCCTGCCCAAACCGCTGGAGGTAGGAAGTTGAAATTTGGTATTAAAGTTCCTCCTCTATTGTAGACATCCGCTAAGATGAGATTTTTGGAAATTTCTACAGGTAGGGTCAAAAACAGGAAAAGTCTCCCCCTTAACGGCCTGGCCAGACTGCTGGATCTAGGGAGCTTAAATTCGGTATTTGAGTTCCTTCTCCAACGTAGACGTCCCCTAAGACGGTATTTTTGGAAATTCATACCGGGAGGGGTAAAAAGGGAAAAAACTTCCCCCTTGATAGCCCGGCCAAACTGCTGGATATAGAGACCTAAAATTATGTATGTAGTAGGTTCCTCCTCCAACGCAGACGTCCTCTAAGACGGAATTTTTGAAAATTCCTACCGGGAGGGGTAAAAACGGAATAATTCTCCCCCTTGATGGCCTAACCGAACCCTTCGGCTAGAAAAATGTAATATATAATATGTTTTCCTTGGAGTATGGGCTAACTTATCGACAAGGCATTTCTAGGACTTTAACGTCTGCGTCTTTAGCTAGAAACCTAAAACTTAAAGAACAAGTGTATATGAAACACTAAAATTAAGAAACTAAATAGGAAACGAGTGGAATTGAAACACTACACAAGTGCAATGAAATGGATATAAACGTTGAACGAGTGGAATTGAAATTATAGACAATGCAAATGGATTGGAAGAGGGAATTACCTGTTCAAACACTATCCACGGAATATGAAACTTATGTAGCATTGAAACATACTCTCCAAAAAGTTAAACAAATTTTCTAAAAGAGAAAAACCCTTAGAAAAGGAATGGAACTTATATATTCCGATATTTAAAGTTCATGTAACGAAGCACCGGTGGAAGAAACCGACGTAGTAAATTCCAACTGAATTTGTGAATATACTTGAATTGCCAGGTCTACCTTTACATAAACTGGAATTGAAAAAAAAACTTTAAGGCACGATAAGAACGTAGCGGGCTTTGCCCGCTATTTTTAATATTATAAAATGCTTTCCAACCCTGCTTTACGTTATTTATTTTTCAAAACACAAATGAACAAAACTACTTACGGGTCTATCTACCTAAGTTCGCACTTTACAAAATTATCTTAACATACACACGTATATTGCAATTTATTATGGATTCATTACTAACAATCCACTTTCATGAGAAAAAGTGATCAAATATTTATTTATTTTAAACCCATTGTTGTGCAGAATTATTTATTTGGGGTGGCTGGGTGAAGGCTTTTATTATAAAAACTGTACTTTAAATAAAAAGCGAATTTAAAAAAAAATTTAAGGCACGCTAACAACGTAGCGGGCTGCGCCCGCTAGTTTATACATAATTATTCGAATGGGTTGACTGTTGTAGTAGTTTGATCGGAGTTTTTTCTGTCAAAGAAAGGCAGCTTTCCGTTTTAAAGACGGTAATTTCTCCTAAAATCGATAACATATTTGCAAACGTTTCAACCAATCAAGCTCGCAAATTATTGCATATTATTTTTCAGAATCTCCAACGAGGCTACACAGTTCTTCAAGATGAGAGATTACAATTGACACATTTAAACCTAAAATATCAGAGAATGTATTTCGCTGCTTTTTTATATTTGGCTAGCTCCTTAATTCTAAACATATTACATTTAGATTTTCTATTATTTATTATGTATGTTCTTGTACTTTGCCGCGGTAGCCCATATAAATCCAAAAGCGCTCCCATAAAAGTAATTTATAAATTCTTGTTTTATGTTGTTTTCGGTTGTTTTGGAGTACGTCGGCAAAGTACGGAAAATACAGCACATAATAAGTCAAATGTATTAACATGATATAAATCATACATGGGAATTTTTCATTACCATTGAATTTTCATTACCATTAGTTTATACTAATGACAATGAAAAAAATGCCATTACCATTTAATGGTAATGAAATATTTTTCATTAGAAAAATCATTACTAATGGTGATGAAATTACACTAATGTATAAAAAAACTAATTACAATTGATTAAAAACCATTTGTTTACAAAAAATTAAGACAAATGAAAACGAACAACTGGTTTGGCCTGGGAAGTTATAAAACATAATTTATTAAGGAGGATCCATTTAATTCCGTTAAACTTTACCTGGATACAAATAACAACGGAATGGAAAGTAATATTTAATTTCAAATGAGCATGAGCCTGAATGAGCATATTCCATCTTCGATTTCAGCGAGTTTTATTCCATTTTTACGTTTTTCTGTCGATGGCAATTATTTTTTTTAATTTATTCATTATCAATGGTAATGAAATCTAAAATCATTGTCATTAATCAATGAAATTAAATTTTAGAATCATTACCATTAATGAAAAAAATGGTAATGAAAATAATTTCATTACAATTGATATCAATGTAATGGTAATGAAATCATCAATTAATTAGTCCACCTAATTAATTAGTCCCATGTAGGATATAAATAAAGACTAAGGGCTGGTATCTTATCTCCAATGCTTACTTTAATCATTGATATAGAAATCATTGATTAGCCCTTAACTTGCTTAAAATAATATCGGTAACTTATAAAAATTTAATCAATGATTTGTTAATTTTAGATATTTTTATTTGACAAATACGAATAAGAAATAAAAGAAAATAAAACAAGTGTGGAAACTCGCGAAATAAGAGTTTTTTATTGAATTTTTCGCATGATACGGGGTCATAAAATTATAAAATAGATGACCAAATTGTTGTTTTAAAAATCATCAATCGCTAAATGCCTCAAATAGGAAGTGTCTTTTTGCATGCTACATGAATATTTTAATTTTTTTCATTGGGTAAGTGTGTATAATTATAAATTTGTTTTTAGTCCAGGAAGGTGTTATTAATAAATATTTATGAAGGACAAGATGATTTTTGATGTTTTTGATACATTCAATACAAATTTTAAATTCAGAATTTATTAGGAAACTATGTACAAAGGAAAAGTAAAATAGCTATGCCTCTATATTATTTGTTATTCGTTTAGGTAAATATATCTGGATCAAATTTAATATACATATACAGTGATATTTCCTAAAGCAGTAAATTTTTACAAACCGCGAAACTAAACGCTTGATTTTCTTGATTCTATTTTTAAGATATATTCCAACAATTTTGTGTACAAAGCAAAAATCTTCTGAAGAGTCATGTCTGTGAAATTTTGTGTTAATTGAACAAATTAGAATTTTCGAATTTTGAGGAAAATAAAATATATGAATCCAAAAATATTCCTCGGAGGAAAAAATATATGGCGTACTTAAAAATTTTACTGCAGGAAATATATAACTGGTCTAAACAACTACTATAGAATCTTAGCAGTATACATAAATCTTAACCTCTGTTAACTGACTCTGTCCGACATTTCAACAATTTTTAATAGAATGTGGTAGATTAAGTTTTATGGTTAAATTTTATTAAATAGTAAAAATTGGTTAAATAAATAAGCAAAATAAGAAAAAATTTAATAAAAAACTATACTCATTATAGATCTTGCAGGAGCACGTAAAGTATGTCTTACACTAAAAAAAAAGTTAGTATAAAAATTAGTAAAACGGTTTCCAATTTTATTATACTAGTATTATACTAATTTTTAGTATAAAGTTGTTTTTTAGTAAAATAATTTGGTATTCTCATTTTACAAATTACAGAATTTTTTACTAATTTGAGTTGCTAAATCTACAAATTTAATTTTACTAAATTTTGAAACCCGATTAGCTAAAATTAGCAAAAAAAATTACTAATCTTTTTTATTTTGGAAGTTTAAATTTTTTTTTTTTTTGAAAATATACACAACCTGATAGAAATTTTTGTTGCAATATGATTACCAGAAAACCAAGTTATTTTTAAGCGTTTTTTTCCATTTATAATAAAAATAGATTTGTTCTCTAAATTTTTTTGTTGTTTTTTAATGTTTATATTTCCACGTTTTTTTTTTTTGCTTTTTTTCAAATATTTCTTTGCTATAAATACAAATTAGTTTGCAATTTTTTCAATATGTATTTTTATCATCCATATTCGTACACTCGGTGAAAAAAAGAGTTATCATATTGATGAAACTGCTTCATAAATCAATCATCGGCAATAAATATGACGAAGCGTTTCATAAAGCAGATGATCTTTTTTATACGAAAATTGATGCCAAAACGTCTTTCAAATTAGTTCGTATTAACCGATAATTCGTCTTTAACCAAGTTTAGCTTAAAAGAATTTTACTGTAAATGGTACAATTGTTTTCTATTCTAAAGCTGCCTACACACGAAGGAACATTCGTTACAAAATGCCCTTCGTGTAGAGCGACCTATAGAAAATCAAACATGCTGTACAGCATGCTGGACGGCTGTATGAATTTGATCATGTAGTGTCTAATTTGACAGCTTGTCAAACATGTTGGACGAAAAACAAAATTTTTTGATTTTTCGGCAGGTTTGACAAACACGCTTTGCAGTGTAATGGAAAATATCATCAAACATTAGGGAATTTTACATTTTTAATAAGTTATTTTGTGACAAGAAAGGGATAACGTTAATAAAAAAACTAAAAAATGGAAAAACAGAAGAAAAAAAAGTTAAATTCAAAGAAAAAAAATTAAAAAAATAATTTCGTTATTATCATCCGCTGTGTTAATTTTGTGTTTTTGAAGGTACATTTTACAGTATGCTTGACCGTGTATTTGATCGTATAAAGTCCGCTTATGTCAATAGCGGCCTATATACGAGCAAGCATGCTGTCCAGCTTGTTTGACAAACAAAAAATGGTTTTTGGTATACACGGACAAGCATGCTGTAAAACTTTACTTCAAAACCACAAAATCAACACAGCGGATGATAATGACGAAATTATTTTTATTAATTTTTTTATTGGAATTTCAGTTTTGAATTTCTGTTTTTGCATTTTTTAGTTTATTTTAGGGATGTGCGATTAATCGATTAATCAAACTTCCTGATTAATCAAAATTCTGATTAATCAATTAATCGATTATTCAATAATTTTGATTAATCAAAAACATAATTAGTCGATTAAACAGTTATTTCGATTATTCAAAATAATGATTAATTGATTAATCATGATTTTGATTAATCAAATTTATGAATAATTGAATAATATCTTGTTTTTCTCCATTGACGACGCTTTTTAACGCCAGTTCAAAATAGAGACTTTAAATTTAGGAACGGAGTTGGTCAAGTCTGACCAGTGAGCAAACAACCTTTGTTATTCTCTTTATTTGGAGCTATATAAAGTATCGCCACAAAACAAGGATAAAATTTCCGTATTTTTCTATTTTAAATATTAAATGAAATTATTCAAGTTTTGATTAATCAAAATTCAAATTAATCGATTAATCATAATTCTGATTAATCAAATTTTCAACTACTCAATTAATTGACTAATCAAAGTTCTGATTAATCATACTGTTTGATTAATCTATTAATCGCACATCCCTAGTTTATTTATTAACGTTATCCCTTTCTTGTCACAAAATAACTAATTAAAAATGTAAAATTCTCCAATGTTTGATGCTTTTTTTCAATATACGGTAAAGCGTGTTTGTCAAACTTGCCGAAAAATCAAATAATTTTGTTTTTCGTCCAACATGCTTGACAAACCGTCAAATTAGACACTACATGGTCAAATTCATACAGCCGGCCAACAAGCTGTACAGCATACTTGGAAGTCTATATGGCCGCTAATGTATCGTGTTGACATTCGTGTTATAAAAATTTTTTGGTATTTTGTGTTTCCTAACTCAATTTTCATCGTGTGTATCGATGTTACTGTTTTTGTTGTTTTAGTTCATTAAGAGCAGTCGTACGGGGAGGTGCTTTTGTAATTGCGCATTATGGCGACAATTACAAATAATGAAAACTGCATTAATTTTTATAAATGAATATAAAAATTTATAGACAATTAAGAAAAAAATCCTTAAATACCCGAGTAAAAATAGTTATATATGAAATTATATAATTTAATATGGACTAATATGTTTATATATATCAAGTGTGATACCATATCTTTGCGGATATAATTATGTATAGCTTTCAGTTTTTCAAAAAAATTTTATATGATGTCATATATAGATCAGAATAAATATATATTTCCCCATATATATTAATATGTACCATATCTAGTTATATATGGTATGACAATTTTAATACAGCGTCATATATAATTAAAAATGGCTTTATCGGAAAATATATAAAGTTTTATACAGCTCAATGTTAAATTTTTTTTTCTAAGTTGTTTTAGATATGTTTAGGTATAGCGCAATGTAAAATAAAATTCTATGTTTTTTGAGATATATTTATGTATGATTTCAAAATATAAAAGGTTTACTCATTATAAATCTTAAATTCCTTGTAAACCGTGTATAAATACAAGCCATATTTTTTATGTATGGAATTTGACATTAAACTCATAAACATACCACGATTACACAGTTTACGGGTAGAATACAAGTTTATATGAGAAGGCTTAAAATACTTGGTTATAATTCTGTACAACTTCCTGTAAATGTTTAATTTTTGAATTCGTAACTTAAGGGTGTTATTTTTTAGTACTTTTTAATAATTTTTGTTTTGAACCTGAAATATAAAGCGTTATATAATTATGTCTTTCTACATCAAATTAGATCTAATTATATCGGGTCAAAATCCGGATATGATTCAATATATTTAGATCTTATCCGATATAATTTTATCCACCATTTTTCGGATCATAGTATATCTCCAATTATATTAAATAAGATATCATTACATATGACATCATATTAATTTTTTTACTCGGGTATAAATTGTAACAAAATATTGACAGTTTTCCTTTAAACATATATAATATAAAAAACTGTAAATTGCACGCGTGCTAACCCGGTGTCTTCAAATGCAATAAATTATATGATATGAAATGTCAAAACCATTGCAGCGAAACGTCAAAATGATATCAATTGCAAAGGAGAACACTTGACCATTTCATGGATAAGAAATATCATAGATTTTTTTCGAAAAACAACAAATTTTATGAAACATTAATATTTACCGACAAATAATAAAAAAACTAAACACTTCCATTCTTTTTTATCAAATTTTTTGTTGTTTTTCTATTACAAAATTAAAATGAAAACTAAAAGTGACATTTGATCTCTGGCATCACTGCAAGAGCCGATTGCATGTCAGCGATATGATGTTTGTATTAATTTTATTGTGCATAGACTAATAGCGTCAGAAAATTACAATTTTATTAAAAATTTTAAATTATTAAGAAAAACATTAAATTCTGTAATAAAATTAATAAGAAAGGGATACAAATTTTCTATGACTAAAAAAAAATAACGAAATAAACGATTGAACGAAATGAACGATTTACGAAAAGAACGAATAATGGTGAATGATGTCATATCGTTCAATGAACTGAACCGTTCAAATGAACTAGTTCGTTGATGAACGACACAACTCTAAGCACGAGGTTTTTCAACAAAAACATTCGGTAGTGTTTTGATAGTTAAAAAAATAAAGTGAATTAAAATAACTTGTAAAAATCAATAACAATGGTACATATTGGACCAGTACATGGTGGTCATCCTGGGGTACTTGCTCCACAACATATGCCAACCGCACCCAGTGGTCCTAATACTCTTCAAACATCATCTTCGACCGGAACAACATCCTCATCTTCAAATAAATCGTCTTTATCCGTAAAACCCAATTATACTTTAAAGTTTACTTTGGCTGGTCATACCAAGGCAGTATCAGCTGTTTTCACCCAATGGGGAATGGTTGGCGAGTTCATGTGAGTACCAGAAGTGGAAAAAGAAATAATTTCGAAATCTTATGAATTGACCTGTCTCGGCCGTTCATTTTAATCGTGATGGTTCGTTAATTGTCTCTTCTATGTATGTTGGCTTATGTCGTATTTGGGATACAGCCAGTGGTCAGTGTTTGAAGACTTTAATAAATGATGGCAAGTATATATTGGCGGCTACTTTGGATAATACTTTGAAATTATGGGACTATTCAAAAGGAAAATGTTTAAAAACCTACACTGGACATAAAAATTAAAAATATTGTATTTTTGCAAATTTTTCAGTAACTGGAGAAAATGTTAGTTAAAGGCAAGAATTTTTTGTATCTATAAATTTGTTTTAAATGTTTGTAATATTTTTTTGTGGGTTGTTTCCGGCAGTTAATATGGTTTACATCTGGAATCTACAATCGAAAGAGGTGGTCCAGAAATGACAGGGTCACACCGACACTGTGTTGTATACTGCTTGTCATCCAACAGAGAATATTATTGCTTCGGCGGCTTTGGAAAATGACAAAACCATAAAATTATGGAAAAGCGATACATAATTTTACAATTACATATGGTTATCCCAATATTGGTACGATACGTGAATTGGTATTTAAAAAGGTTTTGCTCGTATCAATGGCAAAAAATCCCCCATTATTTGTTTGGAAGATATTATTCATGAGATATTTACAGTGGGTACAAAGGTTCAAGCTGTTAGTGAATTTATGTGTGCATTTTTAGTAAGTTTATTGTCTTTATATTAATTTATATGTAGCAAAAATTAACTTCTATTTTTTTTATCTACAGTTTTGTAGCCCACGTGAAGCTTGGAAGAATAAAGTGTCGGTATCCTTTAAGCGTGGAGGCGAATACGGCGATCGTGGTAATGGTATCAATGATTTAATAGCACGCAGTTTATAAATATATTTTTGTAAAATTTGACACTGTTACTTTTAAACTAGAAAGTATTTTAGGGGCTTTGACATGTGTTTTTCATATTTATGTGGTTTTTCATTTTAAATATCCGATTGAATGTAAACATGTATGGCTCTTCAATCACATTTTTTTGGAATCAATTTTCCTAAAGACAAGTTATCAACAGCAATCCTTAGCGTGACAGCTTATCTAAAAAATATAAATGAAGAGAAAAATTTATAAATTTTACTCCTATGTTAGTTAATTTGATAATTTCACATTTTAAGTCGTTTAAAGCATGTTATTTTTCGCTGTTTTCGCATCAATTTATTAATTAAAGGAAATAACAATTGCCTACTTTTGTTAACTTTAAAAATCTTAATTTCTAATTATAATCTTTACAGCTGAGTTTCATACTGAAGTCTTTAACTTCACTATTAAACAAAAGAAAATGCCAAGAAATTTGTGTACGAAACAACAAAAAATTATGGATTAATAAAAGTAAACTCAAAAACCTACACGGTGGTTTTCATACTGAAGGTTTTTGAGTTAAGCATTAGTTATTTAATTTGTTATTTCGTATACAATTTTTTACATTTTATCTTTCAATATCGTTAAGTTCAAGTTAACTTTAAATATGAAACCGAGCGTAATAGATAAATAATAAAATGTACCTACATTAATTTGGAATAAATGTGGGCATTTTTTTATACTTTTAAAAGTGAATACTTATAAAAATTTGCATTAAATGAATGTGTGACTTTCTTTTAAATACTTATACATATATATTAATACTCCAAAAATTAATTTAAATGTGAATATCAATTTGATATTGATCTCAAAAGCCTATTATTTAGTACATATATTTATAATAAATCTTTTTATCTTTTTATATACATACATTCAATGTATCATTCATCTAAAAGTTATTTAAATTTTAAAACTTTACTTATAATTAAATCGTATTTAAAATTACATTTCATTTTATAACTAAAAAGAAATAAATTTTACTATTCGTAAGCATTTTTATGGATTTTATTTTAGATTTTTTGGAAATAAAATACAGTACCCGAGTAAAAATAGTTATATATTGTCATATATCATGTGATTGGGCTACATCTGACAATGAATGGAGTCACATTAAGACACATTTCATTATATACAACTACATCTGATATTATTTTTTCAACGAATTTTTTGTAAGGTAATTGATATTATTACATATCCCCAAATCTGACTCCATATATAACTACATAAGCCTTATAAAACTAATCAAATTATATGTAGTGATCGATATGATTATATATGATTTGATACTAATTTTTATAACACTGTATGTGTCGCCGTACTAAAAATATAATTTAATTTAATATAACATCAAAATTAGTTATCTGCAAATTCAGAGTTAATTACTCCCTAGCCAAATAATTTTCACGTGATGTTTTTGCATGTAAAATCATATTAAAAAATGATGCGTACGATTTAGAAGGCAAAAGTATTCAAATAAATTTTTATTTTATGTTTTAAAATTTGGGTCTTCTTTGGGTGTTAAAACCATAGACATTTCAATGTCAATTTAATAGCTGGTATGCATAAAAAGTATGCCTACTATCAGACAAAATTTTATAAAATCAGATATTTTTATATCAAATTAGATATAATTTGATGTCCTGGATATGGACAAATCTCGGATCAAACAGTATCAAATTATATCTAATTTGATATAATTAGACACAAGTAGATGACCCATTTTTCGGATCAAGTTGTATGTCGTTGTATATGGGGATTTATCAAAAAAGATATACTTATGTATGACACCATATTAAGATTTTTACCCGGGTATGCATACTAATATTTAGTATAAGTACTATTTTATTTACATTTTAAATTTACAGAAATTTTACTAATATATAGTAAAATTACTAATTTTTGCTTCTAAATGAATTTCACTAATATTTAGTAAGAAATTTGGCTAATTTTAGCAAATTGATTTCCATTATGAATATACTAAAATTATACTAAATTTTATTAACTATTACAAATTTTTTCCACAACTTTGACTTTACTAATAATTACAGACACATTTTGCTAAAATTAGCTAATCAGTCTGCTGGCCTAATATTAGTTAATTTTTCTGTAATATTACAGTTTTTTCTGTAACTTTTACAGACTTTTTTATTTGAGTGTATATCTTTATATATCTCATATTTTTCCAGAAAATTCGAAAATTTAAATTATTTGTAATTAAAAACGACAGAATTCAAAAAATTATTGTGAGACACCTTAAACACATTTTTTGGTCAAATTTTCCTTCCACAAATCATGGTTTATTTGTGCTAAATAAAGATCAAAATTATGACTGATTCTAACCAACTATTAGTACAGAATCCAATATTATGTCATATTATTAAAATTTTCCCCAAATATTTTATTAATTCTAATGGGTATTTTTAGAGAATATATATGTGCAAGTTACTAAAGATGTTCATTATTTACATGGCACATAAAGATGTTGTACGGTGTTTATTTACAAATTAATTAGTCTACGTAAAACTTTTTAAAAAGTTACCAACATTAGAAAAAAATGTTAATACTAACATGATTTGTAGGGTAGAAAATCTATGTTTAAGGTCTTAATCACAGAAATTTCTTTAATTAAATTTAAGCAATGTTTAGGGTAAAATCCGAGATTAAAATTTGATGAGTTATTGTAATTAAGTGCTAAACAATGATTTTCTTCTTAATCATTGTTTAATATCACATAAGATACCAGGCCTAAGATATTTGGTACACAAATTACAAAATGAGTTTTGATAACAAGCTATGTATATGAAATCCTGAAAAAGAGACACATATGAATTCATACAACCATGTGTCCGCAAATATGATCACATATCTACAAATTACCTCAATTTTCGTTATTGTTCATATATGTGACGCGCAAAATAGAAAGGGGCCTAAGGATAGAAAGGGACCTAAAGTCAGGAGAGCATGGGATCGGTCTCATTAGATGCTCTGATGTTGCCCACAAAAAAAAAATGGATTTTTTTACCCTTAGGTCCCTTTCTCTATGCGCTGTCACATATGGAATTATATATGATCTTTCATACAAATTCATATATGAACACATGTGACTTTTTTTAAACGGTTTACTATAATAATCACAATCCGCAGTTTTTTAATACACTGATAGGCTTTTCGTTCATACTATTAATGAATCGATTTCATTAATCTGAATTCATTGATTTAATGAAAAATTTTCATTGAATTAAAGAAAAATTCATTAATTTAATGAATTTTTTTATTATATATTTTCAACTAACCCGTAAGATATACTATAATTTTTATAAGGGTTTTGAATTTGCTAATTACTAAAATAGATATACATATGTTCCAGTAATGAACGCTAGGGTTGCAAACTGAAATTATTTAAATATAAAAGTCTAAATAATGACATCATTTTGTTTTGGCTATTTAGATCAATCGGTAACGCGGTAATGTTTACATTCTGGTGATTGCGGGTTCAAGTCGAGTTCAGAGAGATGTCAAAAACGTTATAAAAACAAAAAAGAAATATATGTACAAATAAAAAAAAAGTAAAAATTAATAAAATAAAAATAAATAATAAATAAAAAAAAAGTAACGCAAAAAATATATTTTTTTCTTCAATTAGTTTTCATTTTGTGAAAACGTTTCATTGATTTAATGAACACGTTCTTTGGGACTTTTCAATGAAAAAATCATTGGATTACTGAACAAATTCATTAATACTATGAACAAAATTCTATCAGTGTAGCTACTAGTAAGTGTTTACACGTAAGTTCCCAGTGTAGAAACGGTAATGACATATCATTATTTTTTGGAGTACCAGTAATGACACCCACTTACCTTCTGCATTATTTTACAACATATAATAATGAGTTACTGATAATGACTTATTTTTATCATTATTTCAAATAGAAAATAAATTTAAAAATTTTTTTTAAAATTTTTTTAAATCTATTTTTAGACTCAATATTTTTTAAACACTGGTAAGGATATATGTAACCACATATTTTTTGATTTTTTGTATGTTGGCGAGTAAGCTTACTTGTATGCAGCAGGTCAATTATGTTTTTATCTATTAAATATTACATGTCGATATAGCTCAGATGGTAGATCTGTTGACTGGCAATCTGTAGACCCATGTTCGATTCCCGCACCAGCAAATTTTATTAAAAAAAAATACAATAAAAAATATTTTTTTTTTTTTTTTTTATTTTTTTGAAAATCTATTTTTAGACTCATTATTTTTGTCAGTACTGGTAAGCACATAGGTAACGATATATTTTTTGATTTTTCGTATGCTGGTGTGTAACGACAACTCATTATTTTTCGCGACATCGCCATATAAAGGTAATAAGAAATGTAATAACAAAAGTAACTACTTACCATTACCAAGTATGTAGTTACATAACCACATATCTGGTAATGATTTTCTACACTGGGTTAATTATAAAGTAATTGTTTGCAATAACTGCATTGCAACTAATTAAAAAGGGGCACCTAGGTGCACTTGAAATTGATTTAAAATGTGAAAGCTGATATTAGACAATGCATTGGTAGTGGTTTCCAACTGTAGGCAAATGTAGTTAAAATTAAAAGTCCAAGAGTTTGGAGAAATATGACTTTTTTATTCTATGTTCATAAATATATTTTTAAACAGAAAATAAGAGTATCTGCAGTGTTTATTTTTCCAAACTTAGCATGTTGAATTGTCCTATTTCAAAAAAAATAAAAAGAAAGGCGTCAGCTCAAGCAATAAAAATTTATTCGTCTTGAAATTCTTAGGTTTATTTTCAGTCAGTTCGATAAAACATACAAGTAATGAGTTTGAAACGGCTAAAAAAAAACTAGTAGTCAGATCAAAGTAATTCTTTTTGATTTGATTTTAATAGTTATTCCGAAATTTAAAAATACCATTGCATATTGCATTAATAGTATGTTGACCATTTGACTTTTTTCCGCAAAATCCCCAGTGTGCGCCGTGTCACAAGTCATTGGCTACCATGGCCAAATTGCACGATTTACACTTTCAATTGCTTTCGCACCCACCGTATTCACCAGATTTGGCTCCCAGCGATTTTTTAGACTTAAAAAATGCTCGCTGGAAAGAGGTTTGGTTCAAATGAAGAGGTGATTGCCGAAACAGAGGCCTATTTTGAGGCCAAAGATATATCATCCTATAAAAAGGTATTCAAATATTAGAAAGGCGTTGGAGTGGTTTTATCGGTATTGAAGGAGACTATGTTGATGAATAAAGTCGAATTTTATCAAAAAATTTTTGTTTTTTATTGCTTGGCCGTGATAAGGAATGGGCTAACGTTGTTCGATTTATCCCAAAATTTTAGCATGAAAGATCTGGAAATTTGGCTATGTATTATATTTTAAGCATCACTTCTAAAAACTCAACAGTAGTTACAAAATGTTTGCGTTTTTTTGAATAATTTGGTCATGTTTAATGAGGTCATGTTATTTTTTTTCAAACCGCTAAGCTATTAGGATGAAATAAAACATTTAAAAGTACAAAATTGTTTCATTTTTGATGCAAAGTACTTAAAAAGAGTAAATTTAAGCTTGTCATCGATAGGTCCATGTAGGAATTTACCTCAAAATTGGCATACTTCATCTCTAGGATATATTTAACAAGCACATGAAGTTCAATTTCCATTTTTTAAAATTTGTTTTAGAAAATTTTTTAAAAATCGAAAATGGAGTTTTGAAAATTATGCCAAAAAATGTATACGTTTTTTGTCTTATTGCGGGACAGGTTAATAGACAGGTAATAAAACAATATTTCATATCTGAGTATTTATAAGTATAGAGAGCAAATAACAATTATGGCTTTAATCATTTTCTGAAAGTTTAAAAATGTGGCATCAAATTTCATGACCTAGTGTTTTTTGCCACAAAATTGGTCTGGGGCATTTGCTATTTCTTGGCGAGTTCTTAACCGATTTTGATAAGATAATTTTATACTGAAGCCGATTCATAGCACAAGTGTTAAAAAATTAAACTATGTATTAAAATTAAACAATGTTTTTGCCACTGTTTTCGCCTCTTTGGTCTCCATAGGATATGCCACTACGTATTTTGTCAATTCACATTGAATTGTCAGTATGTATCGGTTATAGTTTGACAACCGCAAAGGACCTACCGTATCGATGGATACTACTTCAAAGCTGGTATTTGGAGTGTCTGTTAAAGTAAATTTTTCTTTCGTATGTTTAGTTAGTTTGTTTATCTTGCATTGTTTGCAATTTGATACATATTGTTTTATCATTTTGCTCATATTCTTCCATATGTAGCGTTGTTTTAGTTTCATAGCTGTTTTTCTGACACCTAAGTGCCCTCCGTGTAATGAATTGTAATGTTGTTCAATCAGTTTTATCTGTGTTTCTTTGCAAATTATTCTTTTTGTTTCATTGTATAGCAGTATTTTTAAATTAGTTTTTGCTTTTAATTGTAAATTGTTATATAATTTTTTAAATTCTTCTATGGCCATAGTATTAAATATTTCATTATTTTTGCTGAGAGCTAGCTCGTTTATTCCTATATTAGGCATTTTTGATATGAGTTTCTCCAAAGTCAACTTTGTGCTCGATGGATTATCACTGCATTTTGCTATAATTTCATAATTTGATGTATCAATTAAAATATTTTTAAAATTTTTATTTATTTCAAACTTAAGTTTTCTCACTCTTTTTTTTTTTATCCGATAATGATGTACAGTCCCAGACAAAAAGTTGATCAGGCTTTTGCTCGGACGTGCACTTTGTATTGGTAATGTCAGGATTATTTATATTTTCTAATTGTTTTTCCATTATTATCGTTTCTATTATTATTTTTTTCTATAAACGTTGTTTTTATGTTGACTTAGGTTATTATTTCTCCCGTGTCGGCTATCTACGTGAAATAGATTCTTTTTATCAAAACCTAAATTTTTCTCTGCCGTCATGCACCTTTCTACCGCATCATTAAAACTTGTTGGCATATTTGCCAAAAGAAGTGGTTGGTATTCAATATTGACACCTTTCATAAAAATATTGAGTGCAACACTGTCACCCATTTTGTATATGGCATCTTTAGTATCCTGAGTGGGGTTTGTTAAACCTCCAATTTCAAAATTACTCAATTGGTTAGAAAGTTCGGCAATTTTTTCCCTAAAATCAGATATAGTACTATTACTCTGTACCGTAGTTCCCAACTCTGTCAGAACCTGTTGTAGTGATCTTGGATTTGGAAAAGCTTTTTCTAATGCTGTTTTCAATTCGATTAATGTTGTTGGCCGATTGGAACGACCTAAAATGCTACGCACTTGCGCCGTTAGCTTGAAATTATAAACGTATTTAATAAATATGGATTTATCTTCTTCTTTTAACAGGTCATGTAGTAATTCTGCCTGTGCAATAAAATCTTCCAAATCTTTGAATGAACCTTTGAAAATATGTAGGTTTTTACCCACCATAGAAATATCGAAACTAGCCATCTTTGGAAAACTATATCTTTGCTAAACTTGTTCAATCTTTTCGGTCTTTACGTTTAAATTTTCTATTGTCTCTTTCAATTCTTTATGTAAATCTCCAAATTCTATTTCTAGTTTTTTGGTATCGTCGTTGTCGCTATCCTCACAAAAGTTCTGCACAGTTTGCTCTAAAATTGCTAATCTTTCAAGTTTTTTCACTTTGTAAGACTCTTCGTAAACTCTATTTTTACTTTTCTTTATATTCGATTTAAGCTGTTTTAACTCGTCAATACATTCATTTATTGATTCCATTTACTTTAATTCTTAAAAAAAAATATATTTAATAAATATGTATGTAAAACAATATTCTAAAAATATAACTTATTTTTGTTTATTTCAATATTTTGTGTGTACCTTGTACTTAATTTGTACCATATGGGTACCGATTATTGGAAAAAATACAACTCTACAATATTTCGTTTAGTTTTAATATTTTGTGTGCACCCTGTGTCAATTTTCACTATATGGGTACCGATTACTCAAAAAAATATAACAATATTATATTTTACATTCATATAACAGCTGATTATTTTTGTGTTGTCATTTTTTTTCTTCAAGCATTTTTTTCTTTTTCAAGTTCTCCTTTTAAATTAATAATTATATTTTGTATCTAGTGATACAATAATTCCTAAGAAAATTTAATTTTTTTTTGTAATAAGTGTGTGTGTTTTTAATTATAGTTTTTTTTTTTATTCCTTAAGAAAATAATAAAAAAAAATTTTTTTATGCATGTGTTTAATTAGATTTTAATTTTTTACATTTCATATATATATTTTTTTTATATATTAATTGTTTTTTTTCTTTTTGGTCTTCAACTACTCAGTTATGGCATCAATCTGTTGCCATAATTCACACGCCTGTTCCCAAGATGGTGGAATCTCGGCTGTCACTCGCCTCTTCAGATCAGCTAATTTCTTCCTCAGCTTAACTATTTTTCCCGTTCTTCTTCGTTTGGGCTTCTCTGTAGCTGGTTTATTTTTAGTGGACATATAGACCAAATTTGGCAGGATCGCCATGTAATATTGTGTTTTAAATTTATTTCCCTACCTAGGGTTTTATTAGCCGGCGTTTCAAACGCCACTGGCTTAGATTGCCGGTACTAAAGAGCGCCAAGGCAAAGCACAATTGAGTGCTAAATTTTAGTTTAAATAATTGAAACTAATAGCCAATTGCTCGGCTGAGTTCTGACTTAAAACTTATCTTTATTTACAATTTTGTCCTTCTTATAAACTAAACTAACGGTACTTATAGTCTAGGATTTTATATACATCTTTATTTTCGTTAAGTTAAATTCAACAGCTGTTATTTGTTTACAAATGAAAAAGGGTTCTTTCGTTAAATATAACATATGTTTTATGAACATATGTTCTTAGTGATGTGAGTAGCGTGATCGGTTATAACTCACCACACGAATGTTTTCTTAAAAAATGAAAAAGGCATATTTTTCCCATATAAACACTGTTGAAATTTTCAATCGATTTCCGCCTCCACTTTTCTTTATCCGATTGCACCCAAACTTTATATTTATTAGTTTTATATAGAAAGTAAACAAATTGGACCCCGACACTCTTCAAATTCGTCTTTGAAAAAATTGCCATATAATCTTGGAGACCCTAATGACCATAATATACCAAAAAATATTTCACCTGCTGCGCTATATACCACAATGTACAAAGAACATTCATAAAAATTTAATTTTTTTAGAAAAATTCCCAACTTTTAGCAAAATAAATTTTACACTAGAATTTTTTAAGACCTACAATTAACAAAAGTGGACCTAAATGGGCCGAATTCTATTTTTCGGATATTGAAATAAAATGCATATTTGAAATCCTGGGAAATTTTCGTTTAATTGAAGTAGTCACACTTACCATTTTGACTGTGTTTCGGTTTTGTTTTTGCACCTAGCGTGTCCCAGCGTCCCCGGCCCTCTTAACACCAAATAGAAAGAAAATTTCATTTTGTAATTCCAGAGGGGGTCATATTTTTTTGGTTTTTTTTGAGCGGTGCCGAAAAAATTTACTTTTCGTTTTTTTACTCCATAAAATTTACCAAATGGACCTAGCGCGATTTCGGATTTCGAAACAAAATGCATATTTGGAATCTTGAGAAGATTTCCTTTAATTAAAGTCGTCACACGCCATTTGGGCCGTGTTTCGGTTTTTTGGACCTAGCGGGTCCCAGGGGCCCCAGCCCTCTTAACATCATATGGAAAAAATTTTTTTAATTCCAGAGAGGGTGATATATTTTATTTTTTTGAGGGTTGCCCGAAAAAGTAAACTTTGCCCCCCGTAATCCTATCCACAAGGTGGTCGATTTCGGCCCTGGTCTGAGGCTGTGATGAAGGAACTGAGTCAAGTAGGCCACTGGACGTCCTCCTCAGTCTGTCTTCCTATAATTTCTGAGGTCTTCCCAGCCGTCTCTTAACAATAGGAGCCTCTACTGCATCAGAATTTTCTACTGCAGTACGTAAAATCTTCTGCTGTATAGGTAGTGACCTCTTGCAGACTTTCAGGAGTATTTTAAATTTCTGTATTTCTTCTACCGGGCTTAACCCTTAAAAATTACATTCAAAATACATAAAGGGGTTTCACAAGGGGTGTATTATTTGTTGTATCGTCCTAACAAAAAACAGAGTTGTTAAAAATTAAATTGAAAAAAATACAACATTTGAGAATAGCACGATACAACACTTTTAAGTATGTTTACTGTCCTATGTTTGAGTGTGTTAACAGATAGAAAACTGAATGGAAAATCGTTGTTAAATACAAATAAAAATTTTAACAACTCTGTTTTTTGTTAGGACGATACAACGATACAACAGATAGCACACCCCTTATGAACAACCTAATAGTTTTAAAATAATATATCAAATAATTAACATTAATAAATAATTTACAATTTACAATTTCACAATAGCAGCCTTATACATAGAATAGAGATAGAGAGCATATTAGACTACAACCCTTATTCGTCAAACACGTTGGAGATTATCCTCTTAAATGGTGATCTGCCATCATCTGTATCAACTCGGTTAGATACCGAATTATATAAGAGAATACATCTATGTATAGGCTCATTCCGCCCGTAATTAGTTCTATGGAAAGGAACCGAAAATAAATGATTTTCCCTTAACACTATAGCAGAAGCGTGGACTTGCAATGCCGATAATAAAAGAGAACAATCTATTTTGTTGTCTAGTGTATCCTTCAAACATAATGCCATGGATTCTTCTTCGGTCCGTTAACATCTGTAGGTCGAGTCTTAGATATCGGTCAATGTATGTAGGCATATTATCAAAAGCAGTATTACTAGCTGATGCTGAGCCCCATCCAATTCACCCGATCTATCAATCTTAAGTTAAAGTAGGAAAATCGGAGGAGGTCTTGGCCGGAACGGGATATCGTGCGTGTACACTACATCCAGCTACGCCCCGGGAAATACCTCTGCCACCTTCTTGATTGTTGCTTTATACATACCAGTTTCACAAGTCCCTGATACCAGCTGCGTCATCACAGGAGGGAGGCGAATATGGCATTTCCCTTGGGACCTATTTGTAGTCCTCCACCAAATTAGCTACGCATCCATTTCCCTTTCAGAATAATGCCATCCTCGTCTCTTCTGACGTTCGCTGCCCTTTTTTCGCTGGTTTTAGATTAGGCGTATTAGTGTCCTGATTTTCTGCGGCACATTTTTAGCCTTGGCATCAAGTTCTTTCAGTCTTTTTTAGCCTAAGAGAACAATTATTTCTGCTAATCAGAAATCTTTGCAGTATCTACTTTGTTTAATTTATCCACAACTTTAAGACGGACGGAATTTTATGCCTGGAGCCAGTTATCGGAGTCAGCCCAGCCTACGTTAGGCGTTATTTCGTGCCGACTAACTCCATCCATGAACAGATTCACTGGAGTGGAGAGAAACTTGTAGACACACTGCAGTCGATCTACCTGAGCCAGGACTTCCAGTTGGCTGGATCACCGTACCTCCCCCGCGTGTACTATGACCTAAACAAATAGACGGCTTTACTAGGCTCGACCCTTTGTCATAGCCTTCGGACACTGGCAAGTTGAACTAGCAGCGGACATTAATTGGTTGTTTTGTTTTTTATTAAAGAGGTTAGAATTGATTTTGGTCCCACGAATATAGGAGAAATTATGTTCACCAAGGCGTAGCTGGCAGTAACGCAGTCGCCCTCTACTTTTACCTACTTGCTGAGATGCTCAGGTATAAGCAAGACTCCGTTAATTACAATCTGTTACTCCTGAATCCAAACCGACCGATTAAAAACCCCACCGCCAAAAAATATGACATAAAGACAAACAATTTTTGGGTTATGGTATTACTTAAGTATCAAACAAATGACAGTAGTGGCACAGTTTTGTGCCCTCTATAACATATACATATTTTATTCAAATCGGAGAGAACCAAACTGCAGACCTATATAGAAGACGTAAACATTTACATGCTTATCACAAAAAACTTTTTTCTGTTGTTTCCCATATTTTATTAAACCGTAATAAAATTCAAAACTTTTTTGTGAATACATGCCTTAATATTACAACTTTGTTTTAAATCTGTATTAGATTATAATAATTCTATTTAGCGAAGTAAATAAATTAAAACATTTATTATTAATTTAACATTTCCTTCCAATATGCATTTTGTATTTAGAGGTTACACTGTAAGCACTACAGTTTTGTTTGAGCACTTAAAGATTAAATCGTGGAATAATCATAAAATTTTAAAAATAAATGCAAATTTATGGATCCCACCACCACAATTTTACAAAAAATCCCTTGAATGTAATTTTTTTCAGTAGCCCAAAGTAATAATTTAATTTTTATGTATTTTTTATTTACAATTTTGAACATCCTTCATCCCAAAAACATATCCTTTTTGTATAATAATCTACACAGTTCAGGCCAAAAGGGATCCTAGGAAAATAGCCATAAAAATTTAGAGAAAACAAAGAAAAGTTAATTTATTTCGTTAATTAAGCTAAACAAAACTGATGTACATCATCATATGGCTGTGAATCACTCACCGTACCGCCCCTGTTCAAACCATGAATTATTGAAACGACCACAAAATTACAAAATAGAAAAGAACAAAAGAACCGTTGAAGAATATTTACGATTGTGAGAATTTCCGCAAAGGAAAATCTCCACAATACACATATACATGAACTACATATGTTGAGTGAATAACTCTGGCAAGGAAACTACATAGTAGTGTAACCCGCAGATCTTAATGCAACTTGGATATATTACAAATGTGAAGAAATTTCGGAATTCTTCATTCAAATTGGAGCATTTTAATGCTTTGCTAATATGTGTGGAGATTTTTTGAATTTTTACTCACAACTTTGAAACTGGTGGATTGTTTTTATAATACATTAAATTGTTTAGAAGAAAGACACACAACCTCAGTAAAAATGAGTAAAGTTTCTTGCGACTTTGCACCGTGGTGCTCATTAAAACAGATATACATTTCAAGAGGTCATATATTTAATATCAGTAGTTCAGTTCATGCTGGAACCATTGATAACGAAATTTCTTGTTGCACAAAGGCTTGTCGTCCATCCATCTTACTGTGGACCGTATACAGGTCGCAAATATTTAGATATTTTGATAAAATTTGTTACACAGACTTATACCAGCCTAAGGACGAAGTGTATTGCATCTTTGGAACTAGTGCCCATCCATGTAAAGGTACCCAAAAATTGGCTTCTATGCTTATTCACGTTCATGTGAAATTTATGTAGTTTGTTTGCACGAAAATATATTTTACAGAACTATTATATGGCGAAAAAGTGTCGTTTAAGTTAATCGTGATTGTCTAATTCATAGAAAATAAAAACACACACTTTCACAATTTAAATTGAGAAAAATATTTGAATATGCTTAACTATTTGGACAAACTATTCCGTTTTCAACCTAGTACTTTTGAACGGCTACTGGATAAAGAAAATTCAGTGATTTCAAAACCAATAAATAGTTTAATATCCTGACTGAACTGAATAATAAAATGTTTTGAAAATTTTATCCAGAGTTGCCTAATATTTATTTAAAATTCACTTTTTGTCCGTTGTCGATTGGACTTTTTCACATATTATTCAAAAATATAAAAAAGAATAAACTTTTTTTAATGAATATGTTAACGGAAAAAACCAGACTGTATACCGTTTATTCATAATTTATCAAAAGCTGACCGATCGGAACATGAATTTTGCAAAAGTACAAAATCGGAAGTATGCTAAAATTTATTCCGTTTTCAACCAAAATATAAATAGTGGCTAGTTTTTATTAAAATTCTACAACATTTATAAACATTACAATGTTGCAATATGACAATTTAAAAAAATTGTCAAAAGTCGTAATATTTTTGCAAATAAATTAAAAAGCCGGTTAACTAAAAAAATAAGAATTCATTATGTTTATGAATAAAAATAACAGAAAGGTGAACAAGAAAGAAAATTACGAATTAATTACATTGCATTTAAGGTCTTACTTGGGTGAGATCGTTAAGCGCTCGCAGCTTACGTTTGTAATGAAGGAATCCTACGCCGACGGCTTGTTGAAAAATTATCATATGGAGGCAATTGGATAATTTCATATTAAAACAATTAATACAACTTAATGGAACATCACTGGTGAACCCTGTCCTCGAACATTACTAAAATTAAATTTGATAAAATGTAATTAATTACGATATTGTTATGTTTTTACCTTTTAAAAACGTTGGTTTATTTCCTCAAAATAACCAATTCTACTGCTGACACCAATTGTTATGTTTTACCTTCAAAAACATAAGTTTTCCTCCTGTAGATAAACCGGGTTGGTACTCTTTGCAATTAAAATAACACGCACTCTTTAGTTAGATTTCGAGCTTATACACTTATTTATTTAACACTTTATGGCTTTACAACGGTATAACACACACACAAATTATAGTGTGCAACTCACTATACAATGCTAATACGCAATGAACAAACTCTAGTATACAACTAACAACAGCAACTTAACTCCACTAATGGCAATGCGGAATTTTCTCTTCCTTCGAAACGTTCGGTCATTTATAGTTTCACGGTCGCGAATATAGAACATAGTAGAAAATTATAGTGCGTCTAAAATTATAACATTTATTTTATTTACAACAGAGCGTTAAATAGTTAACATTATACTGATTATACTTCAGTGCAGTGCTGCCAGTTTGAACGGCTTAGTATATACCGCCTCTCGGGTTATTTTATTAATTTGTAATTATCATTAGGTATAAACTTGCAAATATATTAATATTTTAAGTACAGCGTTTTTTAACGTCAGTTGCAATTAATATTGTAATTAACATGCATTTTATCAATTTTTACCACCTAAAATCTAAGTAATAAATTTTATAAATTTTTTTAAGTTAAAACTAAGGATGTGTGATTAATCGATTAATCAAACAGTATGATTAATCTGAAGTTTGATAAACCAGTTAATTAATTAACTGAAAATTTGATTAATCAGAATTATGAATTATCGATTAATTTGAATTTTGATTAATCAAAACTTGAATAATTTTAATTAATTTTGAAAAAAATAATTAAAAACAAAAAAAATTGCGGCAATCTTATCTTTGTTTTGCGGCGATGCCTAATATAGCTCCAAATAAAAGAAATCAGGCAGAATGTTTGTTCACTGGTCAGACTTGTTCAAGTCTTTCCTTTTTTATGTTTCATGTTTCTGTGTTGAACTAACGTTAAAAGGCGTCTTCATTGTAGAAAAACAAGATTTTATTTAATTATTCATAAATTTGATTAATCAAAATCATGATTTATCAACTAGTCATTATTTCGAATAATCGAAATAACTGATTAATCGGTTAATCATGTTTTTGATTAACCAAAATTGTTGAATAGTCGAATAATTGATTAATCAGAATTTTGATTATTCAGGAAGTTTGAATAATCCCTAGTTAAAACCTTTAATTTAATACCTAATTTATCTATAAATTCTATGAAATTATAAGAAATAAATAATAAAAAACAAGTAAGTAAAAATCATGGTAGGCCAATTCCGGAAAGGGACTAGATCTTTATTACATTGGCGTAAATCATAACGGGGAAATAAATATAGTGAAAAGTTTGCATGAAATTTCATAAAAGAATCCATCTAAGCATGGGTTTATGTGGTGACTAGGTCCGATTTTCTTTAAATTTGAGGGAGTGGTGTATAATATTCATAATCAGATATGTGCATTTTTGTCTCTCTAAATACATACCATTTAAGCTCCATTAAGGTTGGAAATTTCTATTCGATGTAGGTCTGAATATGTACCGATTCCAAACAGTTTCATTAATTGTAACTATTTTTGGTAGTTGCAATCATCAGCATAAACTTATCTCCATGTAGTGTTGGTGTATAAAAAACATGTGGCGCTTTTTTGTCCTCTACAGCAAATCCAAAATTAATTATGATCTGCGGGTTACCCCACTGTGTAGTTTCCTTGTCAGTTAGTTTAATGAGTTGTTGTTGAACTGAAGTACGTTGAAAAGCAACCCTCCAAACTGCAGTCGTAGTGATAATAATAATAATAATAATAGATTTTGTAGCTGTAATAATATATTTGGTATAGCAAACCTACTTTCATCCCTTTTATAATTTAAAAGTTAGTAACAAAAAATATATATTTGAACGTTCTGCATTGCTAGAGATATTTAGTTAATCGGGCACCCCTTGTTTTGGTTGAATTCTCAACCCATATTCTCCTGAATTAAGAAATCGTGCAAATTTTTCAATCAGAATTGGAATGCCCATAGAATTGTACCAATATACGATTTTTTGTTCCAATACCTCACCGTCCAGCGGAGATGTGTACAATAGGATCTACTGATATTTCGTAAATTTGTGAATCAGGTTAGCTATTAGCATTCAAACGAGATATAACAAAAAGTAGGTTACTTGTAGACCTTTACAAGCTTTTGAAATATGATATTTGGCGGAAAGATGGTGTTTGTCAAATAAATAGATCTCAATCATAAAAAAAATAACTTGTACCATTTTTTAATTTCTTTTCTTTAACTTTTTAAAAATTCCGATATTACCCATCAAAAATATGTGTCATTCGAAACGAACAACTTTTAAATTGGTTACAATGGAGCGATAAGTGCTCTTTTCTGTTTCGAATGTATGTGCTTTAAAAGGACTTTCAAAAATGTATATATAATGTTGTTTTTTTTTTCTTTGTAAATGCATTTGTTTGTAAATTACGAATTTATTAGAGATTCCATTTTTTATTTCTAAAAAAAACAAAATAGTTAATTTTACTAACTATTTTAATTTTTACTTTATTAATTTACGATTATTTACATATTTTGAAATTATTCGTACATATTTTAAAAAATATTGCAATTACAGTTCCCATTGAAAAAGGGAAGGAAATATAGAATTGGATCCCATACAATCTCCTGGACCATACTTGGGATTTTTTCATTGGCATTGAAATTTCATTATCATTAGTTGACTAATGCTAATGGCAAAAAAATTTCATTACCATTTAATGGTACTGAAATTTTCTGGCATTAGAATTTGTAATACTAATGCTAATGAAATCGCACTAATGCCTTAAAAACTATGAACAATTGAGTAAAAAAAGCATTTGTATACAAAAAAAAGGGGGATGGATAGATTGCTTTTTCTTCAACTAGCCACCGAACTTTGTTCTATGAAATGGGTGTTATAGTCCCTAGATTATAAATTTTAAAAAACCGCACTTAAAAAATTCAAAAATAATCGCGGAACGCGAAAAAAGTTTTTATGGTATAAAAATTTAATTAAAAAACTTAATCAGCGATTTTTATTCTGCAAACAAACATACTGATGTAAGAATTTTCCTTTTGGACATTTTTTCCGCGACTTTTTTCGCGATTTCTTTTTTCAATTAATCACAGAACTTTGTTCTATGAATTGGGTATTATAGTCCGTAGATTATAAATTTTAAGTAACCACACTTAAAAAATTACAAAATAACCGCGGAACGCGAAAAAAGACTTTATGGTACAAAATTTTAATTAAAAAACTTAATCAGCGATTTTTATTCTGCAAGCAAACATACTGATGTAAGAATTTTCCTTTTGGAAATTTTTTTCCACGACTTTTTTCGCGAATTCTTTTTTCAATTAATCACAGAACTTTGTTCTATGAATTGGGTATTATAGTCCCTAGATTATAAATTTTAAAAAACCACACTTAAAAAATTGCAAAATAATCGCGAAACGCGAAAAGACTTTATGGTACAAAAGTTGCATTTTTGTTTGCAGATTCTTAATCGCTGATTTAGTTTTTTAATTCAACTTTTGTACCATAAAGTCTTTTTTCGCGTTCCGCGGTTATTTTCAATTTTTTTAGTGTGGTTTTTTAAAATTTATAATCTAGGGACTATAATACCCAATTCATAGAACAAAGTTCGGTGGTTAATTTAAAAAAGAAATCGCGAAAAAAAATTTACAAAAAGGAAAATTCTTACATCAGTATGTTTGTTTGCAGAATAAAAATCGCTGATTTAGTTTTTTAATTCAACTTTTGTACCATAAAGTCTTTTTTCGCGTTCCGCGATTATTTTGCAATTTTTTTAGTGTGTTTTTTAAAATTTATAATCTAGGGACTATAATACCCAATTCATAGAACAAAGTTCGGTGATTAATTAAAAAAAGAAATCGCGAAAAAAGTCGCGGAAAAAAATTTACAAAAAGGAAAATTCTTACATCAGTATATTTGTTTGCAGAATAAAAATCGCTGATTTAGTTTTTTAATTCAACTTTTGTACCATAAAGTCTTTTTTCGCGTTCCGCGATTATTTTGCAATTTTTTAAGTGTGGTTTTTTAAAATTTATAATCTAGGCACTATAATACCCAATTCATAGAAAAAAGTTCTGTGATTAATTGAAAAAAGAAATCGCGAAAAAAGTCGCGGAAAAAAATTTACAAAAAGGAAAATTCTTACATCAGTATATTTGTTTGCAGAATAAAAATCGCTGATTTAGTTTTTTAATTCAACTTTTGTACCATAAAGTCTTTTTTCGCGTTCCGCGATTATTTTGCAATTTTTTTAGTGTGTTTTTTAAAATTTATAATCTAGGGACTATAATACCCAATTCATAGAACAAAGTTCGGTGATTAATTAAAAAAAGAAATCGCGAAAAAAGTCGCGGAAAAAAAAATTTACAAAAAGGAAAATTCTTACAACGGTATGTTTGTTTGCAGACTAAAAATCGCTGATTAAGTTTTTTAATTCAACTTTTGTACTATAAAGTCTTTTTTCGCGTTCCGCGATTATTTTGCAATTTTTTAAATGCGGTTTTTTTTAATTTATAATCTATGGACTATAACACCCATTTCATAGAACAAAGTTCGGTGGCTAGTTGAAAAAAAAAATCGCGAAAAAATTTCGGGAAAAAAAATTTGCAAAAAGGAAAATTCTTACATCAGTATAAATATTTATTTGCAGAATGAAAATCGCTGATAAAATTTTGTACCATAAAGCTTTTTTTCGCGTTCCGACATTATTTTGCAATTTTTTAAGTGTGGTTTTTGTAAAATTAGAATCTGGTTACTATAATACCCATAACTCATACCAAAGACTGGTGGTTAGTTTGAAAAAAAAAAGTTTGCGAAAATAATTTTCCAAAAAGTAAAATTCTTGCATCAATATATTTATTTGCACAATGTAAATCGCTGATTAAGTATTTTAATTAATTTTTTATACCACAAAACCCTTTTCGCATTTGCAAGCTCAGTAATGAATTTGAAATCTATAAAATGACGTTTACAAATGCCAATTCTTTCTTATAATTGAGGCATTAGTAATCGTAATGAAATTACTATACAATTGGCATTAGTAACGAAATCGATGTATTTCAAAGCATTACCATTAGTCCAAGTAATAATAATGCCAAAAATTTCATTAGCATTAGTTTCAATTTAATGGTAATGAAATCACCAATTAATTTGTCCAAATAATTAATTAGTCTCATGTATGTCCTGGACTATGACCCAAATATGAATTCTTCTTTTCACAAAATGCAAATATAAAAAGCTAACAATTAAAATATATTGTTAAGGCTCTATGAAGTCGCTTGCGTGCTTTTGCACCGTGCACCAAAGAAATATGTTAATAAAATTTGTTGCAATGTTAACATATTTTATCGTTTAAAATAGACCAATCAAGAGGTTCGTTAACAGAGGTTGGTCCCTTACCTTTGTTTGTACACAAAAAGTTCTATAAATGTCACCTGCTTTAAATGTCGATATGCCGTAATTGCTATTACGCCTTAAAAGTCTTAAAAACTTAATAAATAATTCTATAGTGACAAAAAATATATTATTTCTTCAACTCAAAAATAGATTTAAAAAAATAACTGCCGTCAACTTAAAAATGTCCATTAAAGTTACAAATTTTAATTAAAGTTAAAATTTTGCTAAATGAACTTCTTCAACATAAGAATTCAACTAACCACGATTGCAAATTATAGTATTGGAATGCGTCGTTTAATGAAAACGTTGATTTTAAAGCTAACGATGGTTGACTTGCAAAATTCAAATGTCGACATGGTATTCGTCTTCGAAATATGTCTGGGGAAAAACTCTCCTCCAACGGTTCTCGGATTCTTTAATGAATTTAAAGCTCAAATTTCAATCATAGATCTGCGGCTTCAGCAAATTTATAATGGTGGCCTTAATATTGTAGAGTTGGAAAATGTCGATGCTTTTCTTTCCTTTATTTGTTAAAATAAAAAAAAATATATGAAAAAATAGTTTTCTAGTAGGTACGCTTTAATATTCTGAAAATTCCTTGAGTAATGTTTTTAAGAAAATTAATCAGAAGGTTACATATAACTTTTAGGCCCAGCTTTTAGGATGTAGATAATTTTTAAACTTAGTTTATAACTCAAATACTGCTTCTAAATTCTATTTTATTTTCTTTCAATGAAGACATAAATTTTAAACGATAAAAAGTTGTTCGGGCAAATTTTTGTTAATAAACTTGAAATGGCTGATATAATTCGTTTTCGGTTCAACTAAATCAAGTTTAACTGATATCCCAAAAACTCGGCCTTAGTGTATTAATCTTATTTAATTCAATATCGTATCTTTTTTGAATTTAAAGACTGAAGTAAACATGTTACAAACTTATTCAAACTGTTGAACAAAAATTTTAAAAAAGTTTTGGTTTTGTCTAATTTTGACTTAATCGAAATGATTTAGTTGCAAAAGAAGTGTTTCCTTAATATTGTCCTACAAATAATAATAAATTGAAGCTTTTGTTACACAATAGTTTCAGAAATGGGTTCTGTAAAAGCTAAACATTAAAATTGCCTCTAAAATATGCTATTTTAGACATTATAAAAAGCACATTTAAATCACTTTGAAAAATGTATTATATAATATATTACCCGACTAAAAAAGTTTTTATATAATCTTATATGATTTGATATAACTTTAAATGTTTATATGCGTGGCTTTATATAACCATATACATTTATATTAACACTTTGGTTTTATAAATATGTTTGATATAACGTTATATATAATCATATGCGATTTGGTCTCCAGCCATATATTAAGAGATCTGCAAATTTACTTCATACATAATTATATATAACGGCATATAAGCTTTTATAAACCATATTATATCAAAATATATAACAAAGTTAATAGAAAATTGTATTAATTTTATATATAATTATATCTGACATGATATCTAATTATACAAAATTTTATAAAGTTTAATTGCAATTTTTAAATTTAAAAATAAAAATTAGAAAAACATATGTTGAAATAAATATGGTTTAAGTTCAGTTATTTTTTCCGTAAAAAAAATTAATTCTGAAAGTTATTTTTTTATTTTATAAGACAGTTGTTCCGACAAATTTTTGTAATGTTTTATTTTGTCAGCTATTTCCAAGTTTATTAACAAAAATTTTTCTAAACATTAAGCATTAGTATTTAATATGAATGGAAATAAGTGATCTCAATAATATTTACTAAAATTTTATTTGAAAATCTTCATCAAATTATATGTATTAATATATAATTTGATGAAGTTAGATAGACCCATTTTTCGGATCAAATTGTATCAGGTTAGATAACATGCTTATCTCGCTTGATATAATTATATATTCCAATATTCGGATCAAATTAGATATGGACGTATATATGGGTTTATATATGGTGATATATGATTATATAATATCTTTTTTAGTCGGGTATAAAGAGTAATTCTAAATCACTCTAAAAATGCAAACAAAATGTACTCGTATTGAAGTGATAAAAATGTATACCTAAAAACCATACTTTATTAACATCATATAATCACTCTTAAATTACTAACAAAATGCTTAAATTGAACTACTGACAACATGGGACATCACGTGTAAAATAAATCAGTGTTAGAGCTAAATTGTAACTACTCCACAATCAGTTGATGCTATTCGGAATGCTTTTAAAATAACTTTTTTGTAATGACTTTTTTTGCTGGGTAATTATTTAAAACCAAGTCGTGGCAACCAAGGAATAATAATTAAGTTTTCATTTGTGGTTATCAGAGATGGGTAAAAATCATTACTATTACATTTTCATTACCATTACCATTTTTTGAAGAAACAGTAATGTTTTTTTTTTCATTACCATTGCGTTGAAAAATGGTAATGAATATTTTTTTTTATTTTCATTTGTTTTGAAAATTAAAATGAACCTTTTTTTAATTTTCATTACTTTTACCTAATGTTTACATAGTAATGAAACACCCATTTGTTTTTCATTACAATCCGTTTTTGTCGAAGTTTTTGATTTTAAAAATATGAGGTTTACAAATTACTAAAAGCATTTTTTAATTCATAATCTGAGGCCTATGGTATGCATATTTGATACCAAGTTTTGGTGTCTAGTTGCAAAAAAAAATCGCGAAAAAAAATTGCATAAAGGAAAATTCTGGCATCAACATAATTTGTTTGCAGAACATAAATAGCTGATTAAATTTTTTAATTCAATTCTAGTACCATAGTCTTTTTTCGCGATCCGCCATTATTTTGCAATTTTGTAAGTGGGTTTTTTTTTAATTTATAATCTAAGGACTATAATACTCATTTCGTACAACAAAGTTTGGCGGCTAGTTGAAAAAAAACAAAAATTGGGAAAAAAATCGCAAACAAAAAAAAAATGCAAATAGGAAAATTTTTGCATTAATATATTTGCTTGCAGAATGTAAATCGCTGATTAAGTGTTTTAATTCAATTCTTTTACCATAAAGTCTTTTTTCGCGGCCCGCCATTATTTTGGAGTTTTTTAAGTGCGGTTTATTAAAATTTGTAATCTAGGGACTATAATGCCCGTTTCATACAACAAAGTTTCGGAGCTAGTTAAAAAAAAACCGCGAAAAAAAAATTACAAAAAGGAAAATTCTTACATCAATAGATTTGTTTGCAGGATGTAAGTCGCTGATTAAGTGTTTTAATTAAATTTTTTTTACCATAAAGTCTTTTTTCGCGTCCCGCCGTTATTTTGGAGTTTTTTAAGTGCGGTTTCTTAAAATTTATATTCTAGTGACTATAATACCCGTTTCATACAAGAAAGTTTGGGAGCTAGTTAAAAAAAAACCGCGAAAAAAAAATTGCCAAAAAGGAAAATTCTTACATCAATAGATTTGTTTGCAGAATGTAAATCACTGAATAAGTGTTTTAATTAAATTTTTTTACCATAAAGTCTTTTTTCGCGTCCCACCATTATTTTTGAATTTTTTAAGTGCGGTTTCTTAAAATTTGTAATCTAGGGACTATAATGCCCATTTCATACAACAAAGTTTGGTAGCTAGTTAAAAAAAATCGCGAAAAAATATCGCGAAAAAAAATTTGCAAAAAGAAAATTTCTTACATTAATATATTTGTTTGCAGAATGTTAATCACTGATTAGGTTTTTTAATTCAGTTTTTGTACCATAAAGTCTTTTTTCGCGTTCCACCATTATTTTGCAATTTCTAAAGTGCGGTTTTTTCAAATTTATAATCTAGGGACTATAATGCCTATTTCATATAACAAAGTTTGGTGGTTAGTTGCAAAAAAAAATCGCGAAAAAAATTTGCCAAAACGAAACTTTTTGCATCAGTATAATTGTTTGAAGAATGTTAATCGCTGATTAAGTTTTTTAATTGAATTTTTCTGCCATAAATTCTTTTTTCGCGTTCCGCCATAATTTTGCTATTTTTTAAGTGCGGTTTTTTTTCATTTATAATCTAGAGACATACATCAAAGTTTGGTGGCTAGTTGCCAAAAAAAAATTGCGAAAAAAATTACCATAAAGGTAAATTTTTTAGTGTAGAACAAAGAACAAAACGTTCTTTACATCATTATGTTAAGTAATGGTAATGAAATTTCATTTGTCTACCTAGTGTAGAAAAAATGAAAATGATTTTTTGTTTTTACTACCATTGCGTATTGTAATGAAAATTATAAAAACGTTTCATTACATGTAAAGAAACCAAATGAAATTAACATTTTTTTCATTGCAATTACATTTTGTAATGGTAATGATTTTTTTTTTAATTTTCATTTTATAGATTTAATGGTAATGAAAACCCGCAATGGTCATTACAAAGTAATTAATTACTCCCATATCTGGTGGTTATATCAAAAATTTTATACTTCCCGAGTAAAAATAGTTATATAGGATATTATATAATTTAATATGGACTAATATGTTTATATAAAGTCAAATGTGACACTATATTTTTGTGGATATCTCTTATATGATGTCATGTATAGATCAGTATAAATATGTATGTGGTGCGCATAGTTCGGAGACATGGCCAAAAATGTGCCCAAACTATGCTGTATATGGGTGAAATCAAAAAATGTGATAAATTTTTGGGCCAAATTTGTACGAAGCAAAAAATGTTAATATTTCCGTTTTTTCTTAATGTAATCAGTAAGTTTAGTCATTATAAACCTAATTGCAAAAACTCTCTTCTACAAGTTGTCGCAATAACTTTTTTTGCACAATTTTAATTTTTTTTGTGTGGTAACGGAGTTACACTTTTGCAAGCAAAAGATATAACAAAAAAATTGCGTACGAATTTTCTTCCATTTATTAGTTTTTCGTATTTGGGTTTTCAACTTGCTTTCCAATGATATATAATTTGTGTTTATCAAATTGGCGGTTTCGCGAATAAAAATACAATTCATTCCGCGAAAAAAAATTTAATTTTTTTTAATTTTGTATTTTTGGTCCTTTTAAATGCTTTTCAAAAATATAAAATTTTTTAAAATCCAAACAGCGTTTGCGTAGTTACAAAATAATACATTAAAAACAACATTTCGCGATCAAAAAATTCTTAAATTGTGTGAAACAAATTTAATTTGTCAAACTAATGTCAGTAATGACTCGAAATATCGATTCAAAACCAATGAAATGCAAAATTAATCGTTTTTCGCTCCGGCAGCTTAGGGTAAAAAACTGATAACTTTTTTTGATTTGACGCAAAATTATTAGTTGAATCGTCTTTTGACGCATAAATATTAGTTGAATCACCTCTGTTTATGGTTATTTTAAAATATTTTAAAAATTTATCTACATTTATTTGAATGAAATCTGATGCAAACAATTGTGGTTACGGAGTTTACAGTTACGGAGTTTACATTTGGTTACTTTTTTCGTTTTCTTTCAGAAACGCTTTGTCAGAATTTTTTTTCGAAACAAAATCGCATGATGCCTTCAAGGTGAATCCAAATATGACATTGTTTTTCTTACTCGTTAAAAAGTTTGGTGTAAAAATTAGGAACGGAGTTTACAACATTTTTTCCAATCTTATTAAAGACATTTTTTTCATCTCGAGAATGTTACATGCTGCAGAAAAGCTCCAAGTCTATTATACTGGATGATTACTTACAGTCCAGCGATCATTTGAGTATAAATAACATTATACTTTTCGCAATATAAATAACAGATAACTCTAAAATTCTGGTATATGCATTTTTATGAAAAATTATGACGACAAATCGTTACAGAGTTGAAGTCGTGATATCTAAGATATACGGAAAAGTTTGTTAAATGTATTAATTTTTATTAAAAACGGCACTTTTCCTCTTCATAAAAATTCTTACAGTTAGTGTTTAGCTTTATTGGTTATTAAAATATAAGCTATTAAAGTTAAAAAACCTTATGAGTTACTTGTTAAGGAGTTTACATTTGGCCTATAAAATTGGTCACAAATTTTATGTATTAACCAAAAATTGGTCATAAATAAATTTTGGTTATAAATTTTGTAAATTATATCGAAATATATAACTCAAATGTAATCCATGCATTAGAAATTAGGTGGTTACACGGTTTTTATCACATTTTTTGATATCACTCATATGAGTCACAAATGTCTTGATACTATGCGCTAGACCTAGGAAGAGTTTGAGGACAGTCCCGAAACTAACCAAATGTCTCCATACTAAACACTTAATCGAAAAACTGTCCCCGTAGCATGCGCTGTGCATACATATATATATATATATATATATGGCCCCATATATATTAATATATACCATATTTAGTTACATTTGCTATGACAATTTTAATACAGCGTTATATAAAGTGTTCTTCAACAGGGACGCTACAAAAGTAGAAAGACGCCATATTTATTGCCGATCTTTTGAAATTTCTCTTCAGTAAGGTTTGCCATTTCGTGATGGAAAGATATACGAGCCAACAACGAGTCGAAATTATTAAAATTTACTACCGAAATTCGGAGTCAGTGGCCTCAACGTTAAGAGCGCTACGTCCAATTTATGGTCGTCATAATGAATGGCTTCGTC